>JBBBDQ010001114.1:1785000-2027500 GCA_037127315.1 Ascarosepion bandense
GTTTATCTGCCTGTATGTCTGTATTTTTTCAGCCCTTTTATTTTAGTTTTTGCCTCGGGTTTGGCTCTAAGTAGGTATAATTGTAGTTCTTAGACTCAGACATGATACCATTGACTCAGAGGACTTATTTAGCCTTCAAAATTCAGTTTACAACGAAAAAATCTTATTTGATATCGATACCAGGAAATCAAAATATGACTTACATCCATTCATTTTTCTTCCAGTCTACGATTTCGCTTTAACTGGAAACAACTATTGCTTTTTAGTCTTTCGTGCTAACGTCCAAAGAGTCTGAGCTCCAGGACCATGGATTAGTTTTAAAGCTTTCATTACATTCGACCAACACTGGACTATACTGCTAGTATATATATATATATACTAGGTGCGACTGGCAAATTGTTGCAATTATTTTATTATTTCAAATATTCTTTAGGCTGAGTCTGAGCTCCTGAACCATGGATTAATTTTAAAGCTTTCATTACACCCGAGCATCGCCGGGCTATACTACTAGTATCTCATAAATTATGGATTATTCCGTTTTGTTCGCGTGGAAAGACAAAACACATGAACGACGCTACCTGGTTTCAGAGAAATAAAGATAAATTGATAAAAAGATAGACAAAACAAAGTATCAGAAGTGCTACTTGGTTTCAGTCAAAGAAAGAAAGAAATTAAAAAAAGTGTTCAACATCATAAATGATGAACTATTCCGTTTTGATAGCGTGTGAAGAAAAGAATAACACATCAGAGACGCTACTTGGTTTCACTGAAAATAAAAAAGATTAGAAGTGTTTAGCTGATACCTCATCAGTAATGGCGTGAAAAGACAAAGAAGACCGAAAGAGAAAATATAGATAAAAAGATACCAATAATTAATGTCTCTTGCTAGTACCTCGTAAATAATGGACTATTCTGGTTTGATCACGTAGAAAGTAAAAAGAATGTATCAGGGGTGCTACTTGGTTTCAGTCAAAAATGACAAGAAAGAAGAGGAGATAGAAGTTTTTAACATTTGCTTCGCTGAAATGTAAAATTTTCTAGTTTTAACACTTTCCATTTGTACCCCCTTACTTCTTAAAATAACGACCAGCATTCATATGAATATCACTGCAATACTTTGTTTGACTAAAAGTCTTACAATTATTTAAAATATTGTCATCTTGCTAAGAGAAAACAACATAACACTTAATCTTCGTTACAATAGAAATGAAGTAAAAGCTTGAACTGTAAATGTAATTATTGATTGAAATTAAATTTATAATAATTTTTTTTTTTAATCATTTCACCCCGAGCAAGGCGGAAACGCCACTGATGTTCAGGGGGTTACATAAATGTAAAAAGATTAATTAGAAAAGACAGAGGAGTACAAACTAGTTAGAAAGGAACAATAGAAAGCTGAGAAAGCAGGTGCGATGACAGATACATAGGTGGAGAGAAAGGGAAGGTTATACAGGGGAGGGGAGAGAGCTAGAGGCCAGCCAGTGGTTAGTAGATGAGTATTGACTTTGCATTTAAATTTCTGGAGGTTGTAGCCGTTAGGAAAGCAAGAATACGGGAGCGAGTTCCACAGGCGGGAAGTACGAGAGCTGCAGGAGTAGAATTGTCGTCTGCATTTGGTTAACCTGACTGTGAATGGGTGGGACCCAGTTGCCAGTCTGGTTGCACGAGTAAACACCTGTTGAGGAGGCATCAGTGACTTAATCTCAAAATTGGTTGTATAAAAGAGGTTGTAAATTGTAGGTGAAACAAACCAATACAATAATCGAGAAAATAATCTATTCATTAAAAATAGACCCATGTATAGAAATATATTTACTAAACCCATGCTATAAATTATGAAAACATAGCTTCATTAGTCAGATGAGGTGAGAGGACACACCGAAAAATATATCTGCATCCCACAACTGACTCACAAATATGCCACCCCCACGTGCTACCCACCCTCACTGAGACGGAGGAGTAGTATGAGGTTCCAGTATGCGGCAGTGAATGTTGGACAATATCAACGAAAACGAAGGAAAAAGTTGAAGCAGCTGAAATGTGGTTCTACAGAAGGATGCTTCGGATATCATGGATCGAGCATGTGAGCAATGATGAGGTTTTGAAAAGGATGGAAACGAAAAGGAAATTAATACTGAGCATCAGAAAGAGACAGCCGAAGTTTCTGGGACACGCAATAAGGAAGGAGGGCTTGGAGAATCTGATACTAACAGGTCAGATAGAGGGAAAAGAGACAGGGGAAAGCAACGGATAACATATTTGAAGAACCTAATCAGGTGGAGGATGGAACGAGGGTTGCGTGGTGTAACAGGAGAAGGCGTGCTAAGAGCCACCAGAGACAGGGACAAGGCAGATATAAGATATATACCAACTGTTTATAAGATATTATGATGTTGATATAAAGTGGGGGATCAATTCCATATTATTATCAGTACATAAAGTGATCCCTCATTTTGTGGCCATGCTAGTTTCTATACATTTATAGTCTAGATTTATGGGCTTGCGCTTGTAGATGATGGAACGAGGGTTGCATGGTGTAACAGGAGAAGGCGTGCTCAGAGCCACCAGGGATAGGAAGACGTGGAAAGCCATGATCGCCTACATCCTCAAGAGACAGGGCACTTAGAAGAAGAGATATGCAAACCGTTTATAAGAAATTGCAATGTGGATATGAAGTGGGGGACTAATTCTATATTATAATCAATACATAAACTGATCCCTCATTTTGTGGCCTTTCTAGTTTCTATTCATTTATAGTCTAGATTTATGGGCTTGAGCGAGTGGATGATGGAACGAGGGATGGATATTGTAACAGGAGAAAGCGTCCTAAGAGCCACCAGGGATAGGGAGACATGGAAAGCCATGATCGCCTAAGTCCTGAAGGGACAGGGAACGTAGAAGAAAATATATGCACACCGTTTATGAGAAGTTGCAATGTGGATATGAAGTGGGGAATTAATTATATATTATAATCAATACATAAATTGATCCCTCATTTTGTGGCCATGCTAGTTTCTATTCATTTATGGGCTTGAGCTAGTGGATGATGGAACGAGGGTTGGATGGTGTAACAGGAGAAGGCGTGCTCAGAGCCACCAGGGATAGGGAGACGTGGAAGAACATGATCGCCTACGTCCTGAAGAGACAGGGCACTTAGAAGAAGAACAACAATATTTTATATAACCGTAATACTATAAGCATTTTTGTACTGTGGTGCGTAAATTTTCCAGGCGACCTTACTTTTTCAGAAACCTAAGGTGACTGACTATCACAGTGTTAACAAATCGAAATAATTTTTTCGCCAATGTTATATCAAACGAAAGGTGACAAGGATGAAGAATAAACAAAATTAAAAATTGAAAAGAAAAAAAAACGAGTTAATCGTTCTAAAACTCAATCTTCAGAGATTAAACAAATCCAAAAATCATTAGCACAGAATAAGCAATATAAATCCGAAGCTGATTATTTTTGGTCCGAGGAGGCATGTATTCTGGATATTCGAGGCCTAGGGGTAGAATCACCGACTGACACCGATTCGGTCGGGTTCGACAGATTGGGTTCTATAGCCTTGGTCGGCAACCAGTCTATCGCAGAAAGCAATGGCAACCTACTGCAGGATAATCTTCTGCCCCGTCAGTCATGTCTCTTTTGAGACATAATCGTCCAAGCGTGTATCACGTATGGCACTTAACTGACTGACTGTGAGAATGTTCCTTAAACTTAAACTTAAATGGTTTCAAGCACTCTCAGTAATAGTCATGTGATCTGCTCTACAAAATGATACTTGGTAATAAACGAGGAACAGAACGAACTTTTTATTAAATGTTCTGCAATCGCAGAGCCGTTGGGATTAACAAGTGTCGGCAAAGTTTCGTCCTATAATCGACGGTTCTTAGCTGTTAGGTGTTGATCATTCTTCGCCTCAAGCCTCTGGTTGCCTTTGAAGATCGAGACCGGAATATACAACGGCCAAAACGTTGTGAATATGGTAACAAAGAGGATGGCAACAGCTCGAACGATATAAATAGTGTAAATAGTTACAATATCTAATCTCTGAATTACTGACAGATCCTGAAGAAGACCGAAGCGTACAACCATAGAATCGTCGTGAATATGGCAACAAAAATAAGGACAACATTTCGAACTATGTAAATAGTTACAATATTTCTTCTCGGAAATATCGACAGATCCCGAAAAGATCTGAGCGAAATGTGAATATGGCAACAAAGATGAGGATAGTAGTTCAAACGATGTAAATTTTGTAAAAAGGTTTTTTTCTTTATATTCTTTTCTTCATTAGTTTTTTTTTTCTTCTTTTTCTTTTTCAGGTTTTTTTCTTCAGATTTTTTTTCTTCTTCATGTTTCTTTCTCCATGTTATCTTCACCAGCTTACTTTCTTTATTCTTCTTCTTTTGATTTCTTTCTCCAATAGCTTTATTCCTCTTCTTTTCTAGGCACTTTCTTATTTTTCTTCTTCTTCATTCTCATCTTCTTTTTCCTCTTTTCGCCTTCTTTCTTCTACTTTGTTTCCCATACTCCTTCCTATTATTCGTTTTATAATCCTCGTTGTCTTCATTTTCAGATCATTTTACAGTTTCATTTTCAAGCCACTCGAAAGAAGGTTTTTTCCTTCACTTTTAAGCTGCTCTTATTTTCTCTTTGTCGTTGCCCATGCATTTTTTCCAAGCTGTTCATGACATGTTACGGAAGACCTGTGGCGCTATAAAATTGTTGTGGAGCTTCCTATTGAGCATCTAGAGATTCATACATTAGCTACAACTCTTTTTATTCCCCGGAGCTTTGCATGATTTTCTATCCCGTGAGGCAACTTTTGAGGAGGCCATAAATACTGGCGTAGACTTTAATTTTGTAACAAAACTATTATCTGTATTTTTAATTCGCGTGATTCTGAAATAGGAACAATGATCTTGATTTGTTCATCACTGTGAATGTTTCCTTTCTATCTATCTATCTATCTATCTATCTATATATATATATATATATATATATATATATATATATTTGCTCTGTAAGATTTTATTACATGGAGCTCTCTTCCTGTATCATTTTTTAATATTAAAATTTTTTTTAATATTAATTAGGATCGGGTTTTTGGTATCTGAATTAAAATATATATATATATATATATATATATATATATATATATATATATATATATTGATTATTTAATTATTTAGATTTTGGTCATAATAAAATTAGACCAGTACACAGTTGTATTAAAAAATGTCCAATACAATTATATTGTAGACTTTTTGAATATACTTCATTTGTAAATGAGTTATTACTCGACCTAGGTTTCTGCCATGTGGTGTCTTCAGGCGACTTGCAATAACTGATTTTACCGTTATTTATTTATTTTTGAGAACGCTCACGTAACGCTGAATTTTTTGAACGCACACGTCACGGGGAATTTTTGATTGCGCAATATTGAAAATTATAAGGAATTATAACTTTTCATCAAACCATAAAATACCTATTAGGTTCATACAACCATTGAAAAATTGCGCGTTCGAGAATTCCCCGTTATGTGAGCGTTAAAAAATCACCATTACGTGAGCGTTTTTAGAAAAAAAAAATAACGGTAAAATCAGTTATTGCAAATCGTTTGACGACACCACATGGTAGAAACCTAGGTCACGTAATAACTCGTTTATAAATTAAGAAAAAAAAAAATATTTCAGTCCGATCATATATATCATTCTATCTACTTTTCTGTCTCTTTTAGTCTATATATATATATAGAGAGAGAGAGAGACAGAGACAGAGACAGAGAGAGAGGATGTCCGTTGTGGTACAGTGGATATCGGCTCGAAACGAGAAACCGGGGAGCCGAGTTCGAATTCCAGTTGAATCCATTGTATTCACTTACGCGCAAATACCCTTGGGAAAGGTATTAATCCGACTCTTCCAGTTATGGGTTAAATAGCAGGACAGATTGGGTTCTATAGCTTTGGTCGGCAACCAGTCTACCGCAGAAATCAATGGCAACCTAATGCGGGATAATCTTCTGCCCAAGCGTTTATCACGTATGGCACTTAACTGACTGATATATATATATATATATATATATATATATATATATATATATATATATATATTGTAAATTAAATTTTAGAACATGTACACATTTCTTATATATCCACTACAATTTGTACATTTGTTTCGACATTGAAGCTACAATGTCTCATCAGGTGGTGTTGACATCGTGGATTTTTACCCATCGATATGTGAGGGCTTTTTCTATCTTTCCCTGCAATTTACGGAATTCTACTCGGACATCACAAAGGATGAAATCAAAATGATTTTGAACTATAGAAAATCAATTCTCATCCACAACAACGAACAGTGGACAAAAAATACAACGGATAATTTTGATTTATCTATGGGAGCCCTGGATTCTGCAGAATCTTCAGATCTAGTCAGATTATTCCTATTGTACAAGCTCACAGCGTATAAAGAAATCGATACTAACAATATAGAACTCTATAGAGATGACGGACTAATGATGATAAATAAATCTACTGGAGGTAAGGTTGATAAAAAGAGAAAATTAATCCATAAAGTCTTTAAATCCTTTGGTCTTAACGTAGTAATTAACCCTAATATCAAGCAAGTTGACTTCCTAGACAACCTTAGACTTAGTATCGAACATTTTCCAAACTTACATGAAAAATAATGCTAACCAAATCTATATAAACCCCAATCACCCACCATCGAATATCAAGCATATCCCAGCATCAGTGGTACGCGTCATTAACACACACTCCTCGAATAAAGAAAAGATTTGATAAACACAAGGTAATTTACGATAGAATCCTTAAAGAAAGCGGACATCAATCATTCAAAATTAACTTTGTGGAAAAATTCAAGAGTTCAAAAAGCGAAAATAGAAACAGGAAAATCATATGGTATAAACCCTCCTTCTAATCAGACAGTTAACTTCAAGCTGGGACATAATTTCTTAAACTAATAGATAAGCATTTTCTTAAAAATAACCCTCTAAGCAAAATCTTCAATAAAAATACAATAAAACTAAACTATAGCTGCTCCAACAATCTAGAAATAATAATTAAAGTAGATAACAGCAAAATATTAAAAGCATACAACAAAAATAACTCCAACACTAATACCAATCCGCCCCATAATAACAACCTCTGTAACTGTAGAAACCCAAACCAATGCCCCATACCTAATAAATGTTTAACGAAATATATATGTGTTTGATTTCCTCCATGGAGAATCCTAACGATGAAAAGATATATATCGGAAACGCCATGAACGTATTTAAAAAGCGATTTTACAATCACCTCTCATCCTTCAATAACAAAGAAAAACAAAACATAATGCCTCTCTCCAAATACTTTTGGAAGTTAAAAGACGAAAATAAAATACCTAAAGTTAAATGAAAAATTCTCAAACAAGCAAGAACAGCTAAATCAATAAAGGAGCCATGTTTCTTTTGTCTTCAAGAAAAAATTGAAATCATTAAATATATGAATAGCAACAAGCTTTTAAACCAGAGGCATGAAATCACAGAATACTGCAAACAAATTAAAGAACTAACTATACAATCATGCTAAAAATACTACAAAAGCCAGAGCTAGGACCCCTTCGAAATGATACACCTTCATAGTATTAACAACACTCTTACACACACCACAAACAGTGATCTAATTTAAAATTTAAAATGTTATAGATAAAATCGATTTCCTAAATTCAAAATTAAGGTTAAATATACAAAATTAAATTAATTATAAAAACTGTGCTTAAATACACACATTAAATTTTACGTATTACCTTAAATGCAAACATACCTATTACTTATTTACATATAAACTTAAATACAAACATTAAATTTTACCTCTTACATTAAATCTTACCTATTACACACCACAAACTGGGATCTAATTTAAAATGTTATAGAAAAAATCGATTTTTTAAATTCAAAATTATGGTTAAATATACAAAATTAGATAAAAAAAACTATGCTTAAATACAAAAATCTAACCTTATTTATAAATAAAACTTTGTGTGTGTGTGTGTGTGTGTGTGTGTGTGTGTCCGTTACCTATAGACTCCGAAACGGCTGAACCGATTTTGTTAAAAATTTACACAGTTGTACTATACGCGTCTGCGAGTGTTCTTAGCTAGGTTTTGTGTCGAGATCCTCCAGATAAATATCGAAAATCGATAATAAAAAAAATTGGGTTATAGAAGGAGTGGTCCGATTTTAATCAAATTTGACACACTCATCGACAAAGACATAAGAAACGATATTCATAAGTTCCAAGGTTGCAGTTCTTACAATAGTGCAGAAAATCGAATATGTATGTATATATATATATATATATATATATATATATATATATATAAGGCAAGATGTTTGTGTGTGTGTCTGTTTATCTGTCTGTATGTCCTTTATACAAATCCACAATTTTTATCCGATTCTTACCAAACTTCACACAAATATTCTTTAGGCTGAGTCTGAGCTCCAGGACCATGGATTAGTTTTATAGATTTCATTACACCCGAGCAACGCCGGGCTATATTGCTTATATTCTATAGTTGTACAAATAAACATTAAATCCAATCTCATTCTTTACCTCCCCTTACACCTCCTTACTATGCTTCTTTAAGAAATCCAAAGGATAAAGTCTAGTCTGAAGATGATAAAATTTACAATGCTATCTGCTATGTTAAATCTGTCTACAGGATTCCAAGACACTCATTAATCAGCTGTGTTCACTACCCACACCACTTTCTTCAAAATTCAAACGGACAATTTACAAGACTTATTCCCTTATCACTAACCCCCACCAACATGCCACACACAACTCACCAAATATAAGAAAAGAGGCTTTCCATTCCTGTCCACACCGCCTGATGAGACATTGTAATTTCAATGTCGAAACAAATGTACGATTTGTAGTGGATATATAAAAAGTCGTACAGGTTCTAAAATATAATTTATAATAAATATTCACAGCTTTATATAATATATATCGAGCACTGTTTTAAATTAATGTCTTGGACGTTGTAAAAAAAATTTTCTTCGTTCCTTATTCACTCGGATATATATGTATATATTGTAAAAACAGTAGCTACTCTAGCAGCTGCGCATCGCTCATTCAGTAATGAATTAGATCACTTTGGCTACTGGCGTAGGATACATCATACGTTAAAATCTGCCTCCTTCTACCGAGCGCCCATAGCTCAGAGGCAGAATTGCCGACTCACGCCCATTCAGTCGGGTTTCAGTCCTGGGTTAAAAGCAATCGGATGTCTAACCGTACTGATGAACGGTGATACGGTGAACCTGATCTGTCTGTGGATGACTATATATATATATATATATTAGTCATCCACATACAAGCCTGTTTCGCTGTATCACAGGTCATCAGTGTGGCTAGACATATTATCCACTTGCTTCTGGGCAGGATCGAAACTCGACCGATTTGGTGTCAGTCGGAGTCTCTACTCCCTAAACCATCGGCGCATGGCATCAGATGATGGATCTGCTGTTTTTATTTAAACTAGTTACAGAAATGCAAGGACGGAATCTCATAATATTTAGAGATAAGATCACACCAAAATATTCGTTTATTTTTAGTCACACTAAGAAATACTGATATGAAATGTTTACACTGACTTATATTTAAATGCGAAACGTCGCATCCGCTCTCGGCTATTACCTTGTCATATTCCGGAGAAGGGAAATTTTAACGTCTTGTGTATAAGCAGTGTTTACAGACGCCAGTCACCGAGAGAATACAATTCATTTCTGAAAAGTCACGCATTATAGCCGAAGTGGAAACTGTTTTTAAAATTTTCTTCTTCAGAGAGCTCAATTGTAATGAGAGCATAATATATTAGTCATCCACATACAAGCCTGTTTCGCTATATCTCAGCTCATCAGTGTGGCTAGACATATCCACTTGCTTCTGGCCGGGAACGAAAACTCGACCGATTTGGCGTCAGTCGGAGTCTCTACTCCCTAAGCCATCGGCGCAGGGGGTCAGAGAAGCAGTGTATACAGACGCCAGTAACCGAGAGAACTCAATTCATTTCTGAAGAGTCACGCATTATAGCCGAAGTGGAAACTGTTTTTAAAATTTTCTTCTCCAGAGAGCTCAATCGTAATGAGAGCATATTGCAAAACTGGGTAACAACCACCTCTACTTGTTTTATTTCTTACCATTCTCCTCGCTCATGCCGAGTTTCAAAATAATACCTTCTTGGTAACTCGGACCACTCTGTGGTACCTGTTGATATTTCGTTCCAATCATCGATTAAACAGAAACCTACAATCGATAATAACTCCTTGCATTACAAGCAAGCTTTGAACTCACTCCATGATTTCTTTCGTGACACCCCATGGATTAATATCTTCATTCTATAAACTGATAATTGCGCCTCTGAGGGTTTTTTTTTTTGCTTTTTTCTTGTATCGAAATCGGGATGGGCGCTTACATCTTTTCTCGCAGATGCCAGATAAAATGTCATTCCTCTCCATGATTCACCCCAGCATGCAAGATGACTATAGCACACAAGAACCAGCTATACTAGTACGAGAACTCTCTTCGGTACATTTGCCTTCTCATTCTCCATCATTCTCAGTAACCCCGTATATCTTAGTGGCATTATTGCCATCTCCTGTCTTCCTGAAACCTGGTCTTATATTGTCCTTTCTCCTCAGTAAGGTCTTCTCATTCTCTTTCACTCCCAGTAACCCCTTACAGCTTAGTGGCATTATTGCCATCTTCTGTCTTTCCGAAACCTGGTCGTATATTGTCCTTTCTCCTCACTAAAATCTTCTCATTCTCTTTCACTCCCAGTAACCCCTTACAACTTAATGGCATGATTGCCATCATAAATTATCCCGAAACCTGTTTTTTATTGTCGCTTCTCCTAAAAAAAGTCTTATCTTTCTCTTCCACTCCCAGTAACCCCTTACATCTTAGTGGCATTATTGCCATCTTCTGTCTTTCCGAAACCTGGTCTTATATTGTCCTTTCTCCTCAGTAAGGTCTTCTCATTCTCTTTCACTCCCAGTAACCCCTTACATCTTAGTGGCATTATTGCCATCTTCTGCCTTCCTGAAACCAGTTCTTTTATTGTCCTTTCTCCTCATTAAAGTCTTCTCATTCTCTTTCACTCCCAGTAACCCCTTACATCTTAGTGGCATTATTGCCATCTTCTGTCTTCCTGAAACCCGTTCTTTTATTGTATTTTCTCCTTACCAAATTCTTTTCATTCTCTTTCAAACAAAAACAATACATATCTCTTCTATTAAAATGATCAGCATTTTCGGAATCAACAAAATTTATGAGGAGGCCGACTTTTTCATGAACTTAAATAAGTTCAAGCAACGGTCTTGTACTGGTGAATAATTTAAAGACATTTCAAAAATATCTTCCACCAATATGTCTCCGGAATATGACAAGTTAATAGCCGAGAGCGGATGCGACGTTTCGCACTTAAATATAAGTAAGTGTAAACATTTCATATCAGTATTTCTTAGTGTGACTAAAAATAAACGAATATTTTGGTGTGATCTTATCTCTAAATATTATGAGATTCCGTCCTTGCATTTCTGTAACTAGTTTAAATAAAAACAGCAGATCCATCATTTTTTAAGTCGCTTTTATTTTCAAGGCTAAGATTGTATATTTCGTGTTTAATTTTTTACGGTTCATCTACAAATTCTAGGTTATTTAAATCCCAAAAATTTGCAAATCGCCTGAACAAACCACTCATGGTAGAAACCTAGGTCGCCTAATAACTCGTTTACGAATGGAAAATATTCAAAAGTTCTACAATATAATTGTATTCAACAATTTTTAATACAAATGTGCACTGGTCTAATTTTATTATGACTAAAAACTAAGTAATTAAAAAACAATATATATATATATATATATATATATATATATATATACATTAGCAAATAGATAGATAGATAGATAGATAGATAGATAGATAGATAGATAGATAGCAGAATTAGATAGATAGATAGATAGATAGATAGATAGATAGATAGATAAGAACAGAATTAGATAGATAGATAGATAGATAGATAGATAGATAGATAGATAGATAGATAGATATGAACTGTAATAATTACGCATGAACAGATTGTCATGAATATATATATATATATATATATATACCAACATTTACTTTGTTTCTATACTAACGATTATAAACCGACTTTCAATTTTCTCTCTAACTTTATATATATATATACATATTTATATATATATATATATATATATATATATATATATATATATATATATATACACTGCAAGTGTTTTTTCTATCTGCAAGTATGGATTGTTATTAAACCTAAATCTTGCCAAATAAGAACGTGGTGCATCTCAAAACGAAAACTTCTAAAAATATTTCGAAAGAATTCATCTATTCGAATGGAATTTTAAATACTTGTTTTCGCTGGCAAGAATACGCAATCCTGCGACTTGTCTCTCTGGGAACGCCGCCGGATATTAAATTACCCTCACTCCAAACAGCATAGTTATAATGTCAATCTTCATATTTAGTATGGTTCATTTTTGGTTTTTATTCTTTTCTGAAAATCGAAAGAGAATTTTTGAATATCTCGTGAGAGTGAGAAAGTTTAAAGAATTATGTAAAATGTTTTTAGTCAGATGCATCATTAAAACATGGAGGAACTATTTTTTAATTTAATTATACATCGTACAAGATGCAAAATTTAAAATTCTTTGGTAATTTTTCCGTGGACAACTCTTTTGCGTTTTCTGTGTGCAGTTGATACGACGCCATCGTTTTCTATATCTCTACGGAAACTTTTTGACTATTTTGGGTTTGACTTCGTTTTTAGACCTCATGGATATTTCATCATAAAAACAAATCAAATAAATATATTGAATGGGTAAGGTAACACACACACACACACACACACACACACACACACACACACACACACACACACACACACACACATATATATACATATATATTTTAGTCATAGTAAAATTTTTGTTTTTTTTTTGTTTGGGAATAACAAAAATTAATTACTAAATGAAAGAACAGAAATTAAGACTAAGCCTAACCAAACCATAAAATACCTGTTAAGATCATACAACCAAGAATGAAAATGTTATAATTTCTTATAATTTTGAAAATTGCGCGTTCAAAAATAAATCCTTTTACGCAAGCTTTCTAAAAAAATGGTAAAAATCAGGTATTGTAAATCACCTGAGAACACCACGTGGTAGAAACTTATGTCACGTAATTCAGTCAGTTAAGTGGCATACGTGATACACGCTTGGGCGATCATGTCTCGAAAGAGACATGACTGACTGTGCAGAAGATTATCCCGCAGTAGTTTGCCATTGCCTTCTGCGGTAGACTGGTTGCCGACCAAGGCTATAGAACCCAATCTGTCCTGCTATTCAACCCATAGCTGTAGGAAGAAGAGGTGGATTATATTATTATATTAATAAGTAGTAATTAGTGGGGGATCAATTTACTACTTCATGACAATAGAAAACATATCCCCCACTTTATGACCAGTGGAAACTTTGATTATGCTTCCAACTATTATAGTCAGTTAGTTAAGTGCAATACGTGATACACGCTTGGGCGATCATGTCTCTTTCGAGACATGACTGACTGGGCAGAAGATTATCCCGCAATAGTTTGCCATTGCTTTCTCCGGTAGACTGGTTGCCGACCAAGGCTATAGAACCCAATCTGTCCAGCTATTTAACCCATAACTGGAAGGAAGAGACGGATTAATACCTTTCCCAAGGGTATTTGCGCGTAAGTGAATACAATGGATTCAACTGGAATTCGAACTCGGCTCCTCGTTCCGAGCCGAAATCCTCTGTACCACAACTCACATCCAGGTCACGTAATAACTCGTTTAAAATAATATATATATATATATATATATATATATATATATATATATATATATATATCGGAAAAGAAAAGGGAAAAGAAGGGGAAGCAAAAAGGAAACAAACGAAGTACATGAACAAAAGTCAAGCACTTGTAAAAATGAAAAAAAAACCAAGACGAAAACCCTGACACTAAAGCGCTCAAGACGAAAGTCGAGCAACAAAGACAGAAAATCTAAGCACGAGCCAATAAACCTACCTAGGTTTCACCCTACGGTTCTTCGGGTAAACTTTCCTCTGAAGAACCGTAGGGTGAAACCTAGGTAGGTTTACTCGCTCGTGCTTCGATTTTCTTTATATATATATATATATGGTAATTATTATTATTATTATTATTATTATTATTATTATTATTATTTTAGAATACTGAAACTCAATAACTGGAAGGTTCCAATATTAAAACTATAATCAAGTTTGTCAATTTTCTATGTAGCTTCTAAAACAGCAAAGTTCTTTTGGGTTCTTGACGGATTCTAACGGAATGTGCCGAATCTGAGGCGGCCGCTGGCGGAGAATGTGGTGGTGTTGACGGCAGTGCCTCTCTACCTGAAAAATCTGTCCTTTTCTTGTCGAGCATCTATTTTTATAACCAATTTCAATCCTCTTTGGGATCCGGCCGGCTCACAGCCTTCGGCCAATGAAATCGGTCTCCGCTCACTCGATTTGCGGAAAGTTTATCTCGACCAATGAGATTATGCCAACTCACATCGAACCTCGATTCATTTCGGGTTATCACGAACTCCTGTGTCCACCAGCGGCCTTGGCCTTCGTTTGACCTTATCACATCACTCTGACACTTGTTTTGTCTACGCGTTTTCATATTAGCGGAATCGACATTTCAACTCCAAAAGAAGAGAAATTTATATGAACATGAAAGGTGCGAAATTTATACAAAATGGAAAACGAGAAATGTATATTAGATTTTATGCTCCCGGCTTTTAGAAGTACTTGAAAAATAATAAAATTATTATTTTTTTCCTAAGCTCACATCGCGTGACGCAATAGAACTCTAATAACATTGCCAGTACCAATTTCTCTCTCCGTTGTTTTAAACGAACCAAAGGAAAGTATCCCCGCGGGAGAAGGGAAAGTATCCCTACGGGAGATAGTGTCATATATATATATAGGTGTGAGTTTGTAACCCTGTGCTTCACGCTCTTGCGATCGTCAGACAAACTGATTAATTTTTTACAAAATTGTTTATATGTAGTGTTGCATATATATATATATATATATATATATATATATATATATATATATATACACTTGTACACCCATCAACGCGCGCAAGGACACATACACACACGCACGCACGCGCGTTCGCTCACTGAGGCTTGCCCAAACATACACATGCGAATCGTGCGGGGTTCGGTATATATATGTATATGTGTGCTGTTGCGCACATACATACGCATTCGGTTGGTGTATTTGAATGGTGTATTGATATTGACGCGCGGACAGTTGTCGATTTCTCGTACGAAATAACAACCACAATCTTTCATTCTCCAATAGAAAATACTTGAACAGCACTACACTATCAACATACGTATGGCTGGAAAATACTGAAAAAAGCACCTGTCTACAACAACATTACAAAAAAATGCCTACTTTGCCTACATGAGAAAGCAGCAATTATATCTCATACCCAACAAAAGAACTTACTAAACATGAGATGAGAACTAATTTCCAAATGCAGACATGAAAATAAATACCTATTATCACAATTCATACCAAACGGATAAAAAAAATTCAAACGTTTCTGCCATAGCAAAATTAATAATTAATAAACACTAACAAGCGTTACAAATTAGAATTTCTACCATTTAAATATATGCAACCACAAAAAATAAAACAAATAAGCCAATAAGCTTCTTTAAAACAAAAAAATAACAATACAGCCTTAAATAAAATAATAGCAATTCTTACCTACCATAGTTTTACACAGAACCCATCAAAAGTACATATGGACGTACGAGAAATCGACAAGTGTCCGCGCGTCGACATCATTCAAATATACCAACCGAATGCGTATGTATGTGTGCAACGGCACACATGTACATATATATATACCGAACCCCGCACGATTCGCATGTGTATGTTTATGCAAGCTTCAGTGAGCGAACGCGCGTGCGTGTGTGTATGTGTTCTTGCGCGCGTTGATGGGTGTACATATATATATATATATATATATATATATATATATATATATATATATATATATATATGTCTGCGTTTGTAGTGACGACAGATTTTCCTCACTTCCACAAAAATACACGAATATACGCAAGCCTACATATAACCAATTTTTTAAAAACTTAATCAGTTTGTCTGACGATCGCAAGAGCGTGAAACCCAGGCTTACAAAATCACATCTATCTATCTATCTATCTATCTATCTATCTATCTATCTATATATATATATATATATATATATATATATGTATTCATATAGATAGGTGTGAGTTTGTAAACCTGGTTTTCAAATTCACACCTATCTATATGAATATGTCTGCTCTATCACTGATATTGAGCGCTTTTAAATAAGTACCACGCATATATAATATGTAAACAATATAATATATATAACAAATTGCATATATATATATATATATATATATATATATATATATATATTTATATATCTATATATATATATATATATTTATATATCTATATCTATATATATATATATTGATATTTATAATTATATACATACACTTTTCACACACACACACACATATATATATATATATATATATATATATGCATCAGCATGCTGTGTAGAATCCAAAGGAGTATCCTGTACATACAGTGGTAGGATAACTCTCTAAGAGAGCTCTAAATATATATGTATATAAAAACATATAGAGTAAATATAAGAAAAATTTAAGGCAGACACGTTATTTCATGGTAAATCGGAAATATTGGTCTATTTCAGGTAAACCCTCATCAGCTTCCGTCTTTATTGTATAGAAGATTTTACACGCTGTACAATAAAGATAGAAGCTGACGATGATTTCGCCTGAAATCGGCCTACACTTCCAATTTTCCATGAAATAACGTGTCTGCCTTATTTCTTATATATATATATATATATATATATATATATATATATATATATATATATATATATCATTGTCATCCACATACAAGCCTGTTTCGCTGTATCACAACTTATCAGTGTGGCTAGACACATCCAATTGGTTTAGGCCGGGATCGAAACTCGACCGAATTGGTGTCATTCGAGGGGCGCTACCCACTAAGCTATAGGCGCATGGAATCGGACAAGGAAAATTTTAACGTGTTGTATATAAGCCGTGTATACACACGGCAGTTACCGAAAGAACAATTCATTCCTGAAGAGTAATGCATATATGGCAGAAGTGAAAACTGTGTTTTAAAACGTTCTCTAGAGAGCTCAATCGTAATGAGAGCATAATATATTAGTCATCCACATCCAATCCTGTTTCGCTATATATATATATATATATATATATATATATATATATATATATATATATATATATCCGGTCACGCTCAGGTGGTTGGGGTGTCCAACAAACTTCCGATGCCATGTTTAGTCTTTTCTTTCTCCATTTATTTGAGTGTTACGTTGTAATTACATGAGAGAGGGTGTAGAGAGAGGGTAGAAAGAGAAGAAGAGAGTCCAAGAAAGAGATGTGCGTTTTACAGGAAAACAAATTCTTAATTTTAATAGGGTTCGGGTTCGTGAGGGAAAACGAAAGCCAGAAAGAGGGACGGATTTTAAAGTAAAGTTTAATTTTAATTTTTGGGGGCAATATATGTTATTTTTATATGTTATTTTATTTATTCTTAATATAAGTTCACTATAACCGTACGTAAATAATTTTTTCATTGGGTTTTGAAGCATTACTTCCAGAATATATAGTTAATGAATCTTTAAATTTACTAACAGACTTTGAAACACATCACATGAAGAAACATTAGATTTTAAAGAGATTTTTTAAAATTTGTGTTTATAATTTTTCTACAGAATTGTACTTCGATGAGAGACGATAAAACGGGAAAACTTTTTTAAAATGACTAAAACACTTCCGCCATTTTGATACCATGTTCAGTTTTTCTTCTTTTTATTTGACGGTTTATCGTCTCATTAATTGGGAAAGACGTATAGAGAGAGTGGGGAAAGAGAGAGAGAGTGGGGAAAGAGAGAGTGGGGAAAGAGAGAGAGAGTGGGGAAAGAGAGAGAGCGGGGAAAGAGAGAGAGAGAGTGGGGAAAGAGGAAAAATTAAGGAGACAGAGATATACGTTTTAAAGAAAAGCAAGTGTTTAATCTTTATTTTTATTTTATATATTTTCTTTTTATATTTCATTTTATTCAGTTTTTATCTACGTACCTCATATGCGTGCGTAAATAAAATGTTATTTTCAATTTGTTAGAAATATCTGTGAATTAAATTTAGGAAGAATTTTCCAATGATAGTTTGGAAATTACGAATGAAGGGTGGATTAAACCATACAATACCCGGATATAAGAGATTGTCGGGAACAGATAAGAATTATCTTATATCTGGGTTTCTCTTATATCCGGGTTCTGAAAAAACTAAGTGAGAAAATTGGAAAAGAGAAAGCCGGAAACCACGTCCTAAACAGGGAACAAGGGATGAGCCTCTTAACCTGTTCAATAGACATGGGTGGAGTGTGAACCGGACGATAGATAGATCTATCTACTCCAATTGAAAAAAAAAACCAAGAAAACAAAGTGAGAAAATTGGAAAAGAGAAAGCCGGAAACCACATCCTAAACAGGGAACAAGGGATGAGCCTCTTAACCTGTTCAATAGACATGGGTGGAGTGTGAACCGAGCGATAGATAGATCTATCTACTCCAATTGAGAAAAAAACAAGAAAACAAAGTGAGAAGATTGGAAAAGAGAAAGCCGGAAACCACGTCCTAAACAGGGAACAAGGGATGAGCCTCTAAACCTGTTCAATAGACATGGGTGGAGTGTGAACCGGGCGATAGATAGATCTATCTACTCCAATTGAAAAAAAAAACAAGAAAACAAAGTGAGAAGATTGGAAAAGAGAAAGCCTGGAAACCACATCCTAAACAGGGAACAAGGGATGAGCCTCTTAACCTGTTCAATAGACATGGGTGGAGAGTGAACCGAGCGATAGATAGATCTATCTACTCCAATTGAAAAAAAACAACAAGAAAACAAAGTGAGAAGATTGGAAAAGAGAAAGCCGGAAACCACATCCTAAACAGGGAACAAGGGATGAGCCTCTTAACCTGTTCAATAGACATGGGTGGAGTGTGAACCGAGCGATAGATAGATCTATCTACTCCAATTGAAAAAAAAAACAAGAAAACAAAGTGAGAAGATTGGAAAAGAGAAAGCCGGAAACCACGTCCTAAACAGGGAACAAGGGATGAGCCTCTTAACCTGTTCAATAGACATGGGTGGAGTGTGAACCGGACGATAGATAGATCTATCTACTCCAATTGAAAAAAAAACAAACAAAAAAAAAACAAAGTGAGAAGATTGGAAAAGAGAAAGCCACATCGTAAACAGGGAACAAGGGATGAGCCTCTTAACCTGTTCAATAGACGTGCGTGGAGTGTGAACCGGGCGATAGATAGATCTATCTACTCCAATTGCATAACGTGAAGTACAGTGAAAAACAGCCAAGCCTCACAATGGTGTCAATATACATAGATTCTGCCAGGAAGAAAAGTTAGAGATTATGCTATTCCCAAACAAAAATTAACTATTGAATGAAAGAACGGAAATTATCACGAAGTGTAACCATACTAACAAATACCTATTAGGTCCATACACTCATGAATGAAATCGTTATACTTTCTTGGAATTTTAAAAAGTGCGCGTTCAAAAATTCCCTGCCACGTGAGCGTTCAAAAAATCACTATTATTTGAGCGTTTATAAATAAAACGGTGAACGTTAAAATCAGTTATTGCAAACCGCCTGAAGACACCACTCATGGTAGAAACCTAGGTCGCGTAATAACTCATTTACGAATGAAAAATATTAAAAAGTTCTACAATATAATTGTATTGAACACTTTTTAAGACAAATGTGCACTGGTATGATTTTATTATGACCAAAAACTAACTTATTAAACAAGCAATATATACACACATATATATATATATATATATATATATATATTCATTCTGTAACGCTCATTGAGAGAGAGAGATAGAGAGTGTGTGTGTGCGTGCGTGTGTGTGTGTAGTGTATGTGTAGCGAAGCACGTCGGCCCAAGTCATCATTTTCACTTATTAAAATTTACTCCTAGTTATGAAAGATCTTACCGCGTGTTTGCTTGTTAACAGCGACTTATTATTTAGTAAAGTACACTAAAAAACAGCCGAGCCTCACAATGGCGTCAAAATATATAGATTCTGCCAGGAAGAAAAGTTAGAGATTATGCTATTCCCAAACAAAAATTAACTATTGAATGAAAGAACGGAAATTATGACGAAGTGTAACCATTCTAAAAAATACCTATTAGATTCATACACTCATGAATGAAATCCTTATACTTTCAATAATTATGTCGTCGTGTAGTGAAGAGTATATATATATATATATATATATATATATATATATATATATATATATATATAAATTGTGTGCATTTTGGCAGCATTTTTTCATCAATACCAGTTTCGTTGAATAATATAGACAAGTTTTGTCTATTTATTTTGTGTACGATCCGTTCGTATCGTCTGATAAGCTTGATGGTGCTATCGTTGAAAGACGACAAGAAATCACAGTAATTATTGATTTTTTTATCAGGTCTAAGCTTTCGGCTTACATAAGCCATTATCAAAGAATGAACATTAACATATATTGAACATAGAACATTTAAGCTATTAACAAAGTAGAATTAAATAAAGAGAATTAAATCAAAGAGACAAGTCCATTTACCGTGGCGGATGGCCGCAGACAGTGACAAAATGGTGGTGGTGTGGTTCTTGATCCGATTACAGGCATTTGAGTATGTTAGTTGAGATATCAAAATTTATCGTATTCAAGCCAGGTTTAGGTTGTTTAATGTCGATAGCTTCCAGGATTTTTAGTTTCCGTTTATTATTTTCTTGTCTAAGTATACATGTGTTTTCAACGAGCGTTTTTCTGAGAAGTGTGCGTTCATAACCGTGTTGTTTAAATGTCGGAATATGTTTGAATTGTCATTTACGTGTAACGTAAGACACCGTGAGAGCGAGTTGGTAGTATGGCCAATGTAGATATTATTTAGTTTGTTAGACACACATTCTCGAAAGGGACATTTGAATTTATAAACTACATTGGTTTTTTGCAAATCGCTAATATATATATATATATATATATATTACTGCATGTTTCATTAAATAATATAGACAAGTTTCGTCTATTTTATGTAATTTTTTTCGTGTTCTCTGATAAGCTTAATAGCTTTATAAATAGCTAGAATTAATAACAGAAGCCGTTGGTTTATTCCAATAGCTTTCCATACTTAATATTTCTTGTTTTCTCTCTCACTTGCTCATGTGTGACGTCATGATCTGTGATGCGACATTCACTTCCAGTATGAAAACAATCCTTGAAAGAAATATTTTCCTGAAAAATTTTTTAAGAGAAATATTTTATAAATTTCAAATGAAAGCAGTACTGACTGCTCAGTCAATGAATACCAAATATTTCCTCATAGGGAAATACCAAATGTTTCCTTATAGGGAAATACTGTATCAAATATGATACGAATGGCCCTAGAGGGTTAAAAATTATGTATCAATATTGTAATTTTCTTTCTTCTTTTAATCATAATGCTATAAAGCATTAACGACCCTGTAACCTCTCTGACGATGACTCATGTGAGCCGAAACTTAGAACCAACATAATAAAAAAAAATATCCAAATGTTGGGGCATTTTTGTTTTTATTTTCAGCTGAAATTAAAGTCAAAATACGATTTTTAGAACGACTCATGATTAAACATAATAGACATTCATTGTCTCTTATATTTAACAGTATACGTTTAGAAAATATCTGCTACCTCGATACACTATATATATATATAAAGGAAAACTGTGCACGTAATTTAAATTAGTTATGATTTATAATTCATTTCTATGAGTAAATTTAGCTTATTATATAAATTATAATTTATAACCAGTTTAAATAACGTGGTGAGTTTTCCTTTATAAATAGCACATTGCTCTCGATAACATCCACTGAGCTCTCTGTATAGACATTACACTTAATAATTTATATTAAGTTGATCTTATTGGTTTATCCCCGCCTTTTACTAATTTAGCATCTATAACTATATATATATATATATATACGCTCTCACACCCTGATTGAACACTTTAGAAGAAAGGTAGACTTTGAAAAACAGTAGCCACGCTAGCGTGTACGCATCGCTCATTCAGTCAAATGAATTGGAGCACGCTAGCTATTGAGCGCGTAATATGATATGCGCTAAAAAGACGTGGCCCAGGGGTAGAGTCGCCGACTGACGCCAGTGCTGTCGGGTTTCGAGCCTGGTTAGGGAGCAATCGGAGGCTAATTGTACTGATGAGCTGTGATACAGCGAAACAGATCTGTCTGCGGATGATAATATATATATATTAGTCATCCACATACAAGCCTGTTTCAGAGCTCATCAGTGTGGCTAGACACATCCACTTGCTTCTGGCCGGTATCGAAACTCGACCGATTTTTTTGTCAGTCGGAGTCGCTATAGACGCATGGAATCAGAGAATGGAAATTTTAACGTGTTGTATATAAGCAGTCAGGATGTTCATTGTGGTACAGTGGATATCGGCTCGAAATGAGAAACCGGGGAGCCGAGTTCGAATTCCAGTTGAATCGATTGTATTCACTTACGCGCAAATACATTTGAGAAAGGTATTAATCCGTCTCTTCCTTCCAGTTATGGGTTAAATAGCAGGACAGATTGGGTTCTATAGCCTTGGTCGGCAACCAGTCTACCGCAGAAAGCAATGGCAACCTACTGAGGGATAATCTTCTGCCCAGTCAGTCATGTCTCTTTCAAGACATGATCGCCCAAGCGTGTATCACGTATGGCACTTAACTGACATAAGCAGTGTATACACACGGCAGTCACCGAAAAAACTCATTTCTAAAGAGTCACTCATATAGCAGAAGTGGAAACTGTTTTAAAATTTTCTTCTCTAGAGAGCTCAATCATAATGAGAGCATAATATATTAGTCATCTACATACAAGTCTGTTTTGCTGTATCACAGCTCATCAGTGTGGCTTGACACATCCACTTATTTATGGCCCGGATCGAAACTCGACCGATTTTGTGTCTGTCGGAGTCGAAAAAAAAAAAATATATATATATATGTGTGTGTGTGTGTGTGTGTGTGTGTGTAGGGAAACATTTGTTATGAGTTGTAAGAAAGTTACACCGAAAAAATACTCATGTCATTATTAATTTATTCGTCTGTGGGAATTCAGTGTTGGATATTACCAAGAAGTTGAACAGAGATCACAGATAAAAAAAAAATACGTGACATTGAAAATATTGAGAAGAAATGAAGAAGAAAAAATAATGTTTAGGAAGGTCATAAAAAGATGGTCAAGAAATCTATGAGCTTAATTACCTGCAAATATCGCTTGATCGGCAAGAAATATTCGAAGAATTTGCTAGCGCGGATATAAACCGAGAAATGTCAGAATGACAGAAACCAAAATAAGAAAATAAGAAACCATACATCTTATTCTATGTGCCGTATCCTTTTAGGACGTAGAAAATCATGGCTCTCTATAGTCTCATGTTCTTTGTAGCTCTTAATAAATTTTGTCTTTTTGTTATCTCACCTAAACCTTGTTCCATGATCCAATGATTTAAGCTCGTTTTTCATCTTTATCTATGTGCCGGGGCCCTTCAAGACGTTGGCGATCATGGCTCAACACAATTTCCTGTGATTTGTAGCTCTTGATAAATTTTGTCTTGTTGCGGAGGAATATCCTGTCTTAATCAGGAATGGGTATGGCCCGGGTTATAAAAGACCTGGACGAGAACGAACTACAGAGTGATCGAGGGTGATCGAGTGTGTTCGTCATTTTACGAGAGTGTTCGTGACTATACGAGAGTGATCGAGAATCTTCGTCATTACACGAGAGATAGAGAGCCATTGGCCTTAGACGAGAGTTAGACGTCACTAGACGGAAGCCGTCTTCACAAGACGGACGCATACGTCCTATACAGAGACATTGTCTTGATTGTTATTCGTGTTAACTGTTCGTTGGTGTACGTGTATTGGGTTTATTGTAATGAGGTATAATAAATCTCTATTCATATATCCTCATTGTTAAGAGTTATTTCTTGCACTATTCTTTCTCTGTTTATCCCCTCCCGGGATACAACATGCCTTTTTGTTATTTTCCCTAAACCCTGTTCTGCTAAATCATTTACACAAACCCATACATCATCATCTTCTTCTTCTTCTTCTTCTTCTTCTTCTTCTTCTTCTTCTTCTTCTTCTTCTTCTTCTTCTTCTATTACTACTACTACGACGACGACGACTATTTGCTGGCAAGGATATAAATGGGAAAATTAAAGAAGTATACTTCTTCTATGTACCGTGTTCCTCCAGAGTACAGGCGATTATGGTTCTTCTCTTTATATATATATATATATATATATATATATATATATATATATACTATATATACGCTCTCACTCCCTGATTGAGCACTCTGGAAAAATGGTAGACTTTGAAAAGCAGTAGCTATTCTGGCATGTGCGCATCACTCATTCAGTAATGAATTAGAGCATTCTGGCTATTAGGCGTGTATAATGATAACATACACACTAAAAAGTCTGCCTTCTTCTACCGAGCGCTTATAGTCCAGAGGTAGAATCGCTGACTGACGCCAATTCGGTCGGGTTTCAATCCTGGATTAATCGGAGTCTAACCGTACTGATGAGCTGTGATACAGCGAAACAGATCTGTCTGCGGATAACTATACACACACACACACACACACACACACACACACACACACTACCGACCATAATTATTAGGCCGCCCCATTGTTTAAAAAGATGATACATTTTATAGTAGTTTTAGTATTTATTGCCAAGTGAATAATTGTAAATGAAAATAGAATGGTTGCAATATATATATATATCCACAGACAGATCTGTTTCGCTGTATCACAGCTCATCAGTACGGTAAGACATCCGTTTGCTTTTAACCAGGATGGAAACCCGATCGAATTGGCGTCAATCGCCGATTCTAACTCTGAGCTATGGGCGCTCGGTAGAACAAGGCAGCCTTTTTAGCGTGTATATTATCATTATACACGCCCAATAGCTGAGAGTGCTCTAATTCATTGCTGAATGAACGATGCGTAGATGCCAGAGTAGCTACTGTTTTTCAAAATCTACCATTCTTCCAGAGTGTGCTCAATCAGGGTTTGATAGCGTGTATATATATATATATATATATATATATATATATATATATATAAGGATGCCTGTTTGATAGAGGGGCTACCTATTCCTTGTTACAGATGCATGCTCAGGCACATTTGTTTCCATTCACTACACACGCAGCTTACCTGCGGTTTCTACTTTAACGTTACTGAAAAGATATATTTGCAATTTCTGGGAGAGTGCAAATTATCTGACGTTAAAATTTTGCAATTTCAACTCTAAAATAATGAACCCTTGGCACTAATCTTTTACTGTGCTTAAGTTACTGATATATCCCGGAAAGGAATATCAGTGTAAAGATTAGTGGAAGAATGGTACTCGACACAGGAATACGATATAACGGATTTATTGTACTACTGTACAATTAACAATAAGATACAGATAAGCAATCAATGAGTAGGAGCGGAATAAACTATCAAATAAAGAATGCCTTCGCCTAAGACGTTTGCTTCGGTATTTACCAGCCTTCCCACGAAAGGCCAGATGTCACACATGGTCATTTTATAGTGGGTATTCCAGGACACATAGCCGGGCCAAAAATGTCTGTCTATTTTTACCGAGTCGTGCTTCTACCCTTCGGCGGAACCACGACTGGGTTTGTGCTCTCTACCCGAAGGCAGAGAGCTGACAGTATTATAGTGCAGTCATCCTAAGACGGCGGCTTCTTCCTCATACCGCTTGTCACCGTCCTTTATAATCTACAGCATTCCTTCTCGGGGATGTTCCACTATAACAGTTACCAAAGAGGAAAAGTCATCAGATCAGTTTACCTGTAAGTATTTACAGGAAATGCACAGAGAAGCTACACTGTCTAGGTGACAAATTGCCTGGATGCCAGAACCTGTAACATTGCAGATTTTATCAAAAATCTCTGAATACGTAGCAGCAACACCAAACCGAATCTGACAGCAATATTTCAGGCATCGGCTAATTGTAAGATTTGTAAATATTTACGATAGTTTCAGGCGAGCAAAATTGTCTAACACCACACAGAGAACCAACTTACGTAGCAGTTGATTAGATAAAAGTTTTGCTGTTCATGTCAGTGGGAAATATTAACCCGAGAAGGTTAAGGGGCTTAGCATCAGTCATGCAAGTCATGGCGGTTAGCATCACTGATGCTGATGGATGGCAGAAATGATTTTCTCAGACCGTTAATAGACAGCAATTTCATTTTGGGGGTGTTAAAGTTAAGAAGGCATTCAAGGCATGGAAAAATAAGAGACATATGGAGGAAGGTGGTATTCGAAGCGTAGCTTAGACGTGACACACGGCCGAAATTAGGGGGTACACAGTGAGGATCGAATTTACTAATCTGTTATAATGATTGTAGCCATTACACCACAATAGAAAACAATTGCAAACCGAACCAAATTGCTAAATTGAGCAAACCGTAGCGAATTATCCCAACTTGTATTAAAAGTTTTCTCAAAGTCGTGAAATTTAAGAGATGAGTAATACTGGGCTTTTAATCTGGCAAGACGGCGGCTGTCTACATGCGGCTATAAGAAGAGGAAAGAGGCTCTGCAAAAAGCCAAAATGGTAATAAAACACAAGACTTAATTTTATATTTTTAGACTGAAGATACTTGACAATTATGACAAATGTGTTATTGTAAAGCGGAGGCCGTAACAAAGAAAGGTTGGAGTAGGACATTTGAATTTTACACCCAATGGTGTGTAGGGCGGCGTTTTTGCTGTTTCCGTAACAAACTGTTTTTTATGGGGCAGGGTTGTTAGCCCTTTGCCCAACACCCAAACACGGAAGAAGGTGATTTCTAAGCGTAGTTCAGATATAACACACGGCCGAAAGTAGGAGATACCCAGTGAGGATAGAACTCACTACTCAGTTATAATGATTCTAGCGAGACGAGGCTTCCTAACCATTGCACCACGCCGTGGTGCCCATCTTATCTAAGAAGTATAGACAAATATTCTTAGATTTATTAAAATGAGCATAAAAAAACGAATCATACTTTCTGATAATTTACTTAAATGCTAATCTTAGATTAATGAGTAAACATCTTTATAAGATTAGCATCAAGATCTTATGAATTCGTTAGACGAAACCGCAAGTTCTATGCTAACAGTTCCTTTTCTCGTATTTCTCTCTTGTAGGAATCTCTTCGGCCTCTTCGATTTCCAGTTAACTTTGATTTTCAAGCATATAAACGAAATGTGAGTCGTCATCTGCGGTCTTCCTGGGCATTCTTCTAATGTTATTGCTGCTAAATTATGCTTCTGTTTTCTAATTATTTAATGACCAGTAACCTCTTGTGTCTTGGTGGATGTACAACCTTGCTTGGAAGGCTTACGGCCTATCACGTTGAATACACCGGTTCTCTGTCGATCACCGAAGTTAAGCAAAGTTGAGCCTGGTCAGTACTTAGATGGGTGAACGCTTGGGAATATCAGGTGCTGTAAGCGTTTAGTGACGGATGTGCGTTGTGGTGCAGTGGATATCGGCTCGGAAAGAGAAATCGGTGAGCCGAGTTCAAATTCCTGCTGAATACCCTGCATTCACTTCAGCACTGGGAAAGATATTAATCCGTCTCTTCCCTCCAGTTATGGGTTAAATAACAAGGGTAGAACTTGGGGACTCTACCTTGAAAAACAAATCCCAATTAATCTTGATATTCGAAAAGAAAAATGTATTACTACACACAAAACTTATATAAAAACAACAATAAATTGTTGAAAGAAAAAGGTATTACCAGCAATAAAGATAAATAAAGTTTAGTTGGCAATAAATGACCCACCGAGGTTCATTTGCCATAAAAACAAGACAACCAACCAACCTTGCTTGGAGTGATTTCGAATTTAAAAAAAAAAAGAAAAACTTAAAATTATTTATTTTTAGACTATTTTTAGCAACGAATTTCAATTTGATGGAGCGATAATCGCAAACATTCTTAGATTTTTATTATTTACACTATTCGAACTGTTGTCTTCATCTTTATCACCATGTTTACAACGCTTCGGCCGTCGTACGCCCCGGTAATGGAATTTGTTAAACAAACCTTTTATTTAACAAGCTGAACTGTGTAAATGATGTAACGACTATCTCATCTAAGTAAATGAAATAATCTCTTCCTTTCACCTAATGGTGTGTAGGGTAGCATTTTGCTGGTTCCGTAACAAACTGCTTTTATATGGAAGGATTGTTAGCCCTGAGCCCAACCCCCAAACCGGGAGGAAGGTGATTTTCTAAGCGTATCTTAGACGTAAAACACGACCGGAAGTAGGGGGTACCCAGTGAGGATCTAACTCACTACTCAGTTATAATGATTCTAGTGAGACGAGCTTGCTAAACATTACACTACGCCGAAGTGCCAATCTTATCTAAGAAGTATAGACAAATATTTTTAGATTTATTAAAAAACAAAATAAAATCATCGTGTGTTTAAAACTGATTTTCATTTAAACTGACATCGCTTCATTTTATATAAAGAAATACAAACCCTTTCATATTTTTAGTCACAGTAAAATGATAATCCATATGTTTAGCTACTTAACGATTGAAAACTCACCACCCACAGTCTTTAATGGTTATATTTAAAGGGTACTTATGAGTTGTGTGTCTGTGGCACATTGAAGCCATTTAAATGTTAAATGTTTGTGCCTGTTATGAGGCGTATCAACCCTCAAAAAGTTTCTTCCAAATCAATCCCGGGTATCTTAAGATTATAGGATACAAATCCTATAACATCTAACAATTAACTCAAACGAAAAAAGTAAAATTTCACACCCGCAAAATCAGATCAAAACGACTAAAAACATTTCCAAAAAAAAACCCAGACGAAGGTAAATTTCACAATCACAAGTTAGTGTGAAAGTTAAGATTCTAGATTCTGATTGGATAAGAAATAGCAAATTGATCTATGATCCCGATCAATTTTTTTAACACCTAGAAAATGGGTATGTGGTTTCGATCCAGTCACGTGATAAATTTCACTACTTAAACCACGTCGCTCTACCGGTCAATTTAATCTTAAGAACCACGACACAATGTAAGGAACAAATTTCAAGAAGCCGACCCGGACGTAAGGGCGCCTCACATATTCATTCTATCTCTCCTTCCGATTTTCCTTTCTTCGTCTTCATCCACATACCGTCAAAGAAAACAACAACTACAAAATACTTCAACTGACTTCGATAAGTACAATCTCTTTTATTACCTGACTTTCCTTTTCACTTTTTCTCCGGCCATAAAAAGGCAAAAGAGCACAGAATTTTATCACCAACCTTTTTAATCATCTTACATACACACATTCTGCTACTATCAACTATGAATTCGGAATTTCTGTGGGATATTTAAATACTTCCATTTCTCTTTGAACAATTAACTACATGCATTTTTTCTGTGAACATTTTTTTCTTACAATTTTGTTATTCTGTTAATAAAAAATTTTACTTTGATGTACAAACGAAATATTTTATCGTTCCACATTTCAGCATCCGACCTTCGACCTTCTGATATTGAAATTGTAGGAACTTCGATTGTGTTTGGCACAAGATCATGTTCGGCAAGTATCACCGAGGCCCCTACAAGATATCTTGGCCATGGACAGACAGACAAACAAACAGACAAACGGACAAACGTGACCGAATAAAATGCCTAAATATTGGTAAATATATATATAAAAGGCAAGATGTGTGTGTGTGTGTGTGTGTGTGTGTGTGTGTGTGTGTGTGTGTGTGTGTGTTCTTTATACAAATCTATTATTTTTATCCGATTCTCACCAAACCTCGACAAATTTTCTTTAGGCTTCCGGTCAGGTCATGGGCTACATATTTTTCCGATTTCCCTCCGATATCGGATATCAATACCCCAATATACGATCAGGTCTGATCAAGATCAGGATTCCAGTCCTTTTATCGTGGTTCTTGCTGCAGAATTTGCTCAAACTTGACAAAATTATAGTTTTTAATCTCAAGAATTAGTAGATCTTCTCAGGCGACTCATTTTCCCCGATATCGGAAATCGATAACCCCCGATATTTTATCGAATATTTTTTTTAATCATATCACCCCAAGCAAGGCGAAAACGCCACTGATGCGCAGGGGGCTACGTAAGAGAGAAAAGATTGGAAAAGAGAAAAACCGGAAACCACAACCTAAACAGGAAACAAGGGATGAGCCACTTCACCTGTTCAATAGACGTGGGTGGAGTGTGAACCGGGCGATACTTTAGACTATCTACTCTAATTGAAAAAAATAAAAATAAAAATGAAACTAAAAAAAGAGTGAAAAACAAGGGATGAGCCTCTTCACCTGTTCAAAAAACCTATATTCAGCCATCAATATGGCTCATTTTCTCCAATTTTACACCTGATGGGTACGGTGTTTTCATGGAATTACTTAGGATAGTTTATCCTTGGATGATTTATTTGACGCCGATATTGGAAATCGACACCCCGAAATCGATATCGGGTTTGATCAAAATCATGTTTTCAGCCCTTTTATTTTGGTTTTTGATTTGGGTTTTGCTCTAAGTAGGTATAATTGTAGTTCTTAGTCTCAGCCATGATACCATTTACTGAAAGGAATTATTTACCTTTCAAAATTCAGTTTGAGACGAAAAACGTTTTTGGCATCGATACTGGAAATCAAAATTTGACACCCATTCATTTTTCTTTCAATCTACGGTTTCGCTTTGACTGGAAACAACTACTGCTTTTTAGTCTTTCGTGCCAACGTCCAAAGAGTCTGAGCTCCAGGACCATTGATTAGTTTTAAAGCTTTCATTACACCCGAGCAACGCCAAGCTATACTGCTAGTATATATATATATATATATATATATATGCAACAAAGACATAAGAAATGATATTCAGGAGTTTCAAGGTTGCAGTTCTTACAATAGTGCAGAAAATCGATAATATATATAAAAGGCATGATGTTTGTGTGTGTGTCTGTTTATCTGTCTGTATGTCCTTTATACAAATCCACAATTTTTATCTGATTCTCACCAAACTTTACACAAATATTCTTTAGGCTGGGTCTAAGCTCCAGGACCATAGATTAGTTTTAAAGCTTTCATTTCACCCGAACAACGCCGGGCTATACTGCTAGTATATTCATAATTAGCATCATAGCCCGGTGTTGCCTATGAAACTCAGCACATTTTAATAGTAGGACTCGGTTATATAAAAAATAATTATATAAATAATTGTTGTTTAAAAATTGTTAAAAAATTCCCTTAAAAAATCTATTTTCTTTTGTTTTGCGCAAACATGATTTGATGTTTTGTGTGACATTGTAAACAACATTGCGTTTGTTTTTGTTTCAAAATTACAGGAGAAAATATTTACAATTCTCGTTGACTAAATGAATTTAACATAAAAATAAAAAATTCTTTATTTTGTTTTACTGAAATTAAAAATATAAAAACTTTACGTTCTCGGTTTAGAAATGTTCGAAGAATATTTAAAAATGTAGAAATATAAAAACTATTACGCTCTCAGTTCAGGATTTTTAAAAAAATATTTCTTTTGTTTCAAAATTACTGGGAAAAATATTCACATTTTTTGTTGACCAAATCAATTTTTAAAACGTCGGAATAAAAATTAAATTTAAAGGCTCATTTTTATTATTTTCTTAGTCGCGTTTGACACGTGTGATTTGATTTTTGTAACGTAATCTAGCAACCATCTTAGATCTTAGATGTTTTACGGAGCAAATGTAAACAATCTGCGCCATTGGCCAAAAATTGCGAAAGGGAAAATTGCTGAACTTAAACTCAAAAAGTATGTGTCGACCTGGCTTCCCTGTAGATATGTGTCCCTAGAAAGTTTGAATGGCTTAGCTTAAAAAATGTAGGCGTGCATAGGGAACAGTCACACACAGACTCACAGATTCCTTTTTATATATAGAGATTTTTTTTTATGGGAAAATGAATGACCGAACAATAAAAAACGCAAGATTTTGCTTTGTTTAGAATATTTTTTAAAAATTTTTCTCTTAGTGCTAAACGCTATTAATACTTGCATTACCATAAAAAATGGCGGGTGGGTAGCTTATAATTTGAGGGGCTGTTTAGTTTTACTTTCCGATGACACATTGATGAACAGCGACACCGATTTCAAAATGCAAGCGTGGACATAATTGGCTTACAAGCACAATATTTTATTTTAACGAGCCACTTCGCTGGTATTTACTATCTACTTCAGTGCGTTAATTGGTGTTGTGCGCATTTTATAGCATTTTCTTACTCGCCATAAAAACAGCCCTTGTGGCAAAAGTAAAGTACACCACATTACGAACATGAGAGCAGTCACTGTTTACCATAAACATTTTTACAACGATAAACGCTTGGATTTTCTGATAAAAATAAATACCTTCTTTTCCACTGAATTAAAAAAATTGTGAAACCTTAAGAAGGAAAAAAAAGTCTACGGCTTCATCGTGTTCAATACACCGGTTCTAGTCCGATGCCCCGAAGTTAAACAACATCGAGCCTGGACAGTACTTAGATGGGTGACTGTTTGGGAATACCAGGTGCTGTAAACGGAAGATCCAAGAATGGTCCACCGGTCCTCCAGGTTTGGGGATTGGGCACAGGGTTAACAACCCTGCCCCATAAAAAACAGTTGTTACGGAAACATTGGGTGTAAGGATGAGATGATGAAGAAGGAAAAAGAAATTCTCATTTTAGAGGGGTTTTCTCCGTGTTAAAGACATTAATCGAATGATAAACGGTTCAAAATTTCTAGTTATCTGTAGCAAAATTTCATTTTTTTCTTTCTTTAAATAAAAATAAGAAAAACAAAAAAATTAAAAAATATCTTAACTTTTATCAAGAGAGCCATTAATAAAAAATGTTTCCACGTTTAATAAAAAAAATATCTTCAACAAGTTGTCAAACACAGACTTTGTAGTGCTGAGGTTTTGTGGTATTGCTTCCTACTAAGCCAAATCATTAATTAGCTTCGGATCATTAATATATTGTATTTGTAGAGGGCTTCTACGCAGTTGTTAATTGGGGGGCTGTAGAATTCATTCCACGCGTCCCCAGGAGTAAATACTGTTTTGCATTCAATTGCAATTCTCCACTAAAGTGAATTGAGACCTACCATACTTAGACATAAACAATTACATTCATTACACGTTACATCAAATTCTGTGGCATCAGATTTAGGGAAATCAACATCAACATAATTACTGTAATATATATACACACACACACATATATATATATATATATATATATATATATATATATATATTAGTCATCTGTTTCGCTGTATCACAGCTCATCAGTACGGTTAGACAACCGATTACTTTTAACACAGGATTGAAACCCGACCGAATTGGCGTCAGTCAGCGATTCTACCTCTGAGCTATGGGCTCTCGGTAGAAGAAGTCAAACTTCTTAGCGTGTATATTATCTGTGACACTGCCGCAAGCCGGACTGCCGCCCTCAGTTCTCCCGGCGGCAACCAGTTGTGATACCGCACAGGGCACGGTAGCCCTTATGTGATGCTCGTCCTCGCCGACGTTCGTGACGATCCCAGTTGTGACACTGCCACCCGGTCGTACGGTTGGTCTGGTCGCAGTCGTTGGTCGGGACGATCCCGTCCGATGATGTCGCCACAAAAGCTGAACTACAGGACGTCTTTTGCAACAACGGGCCACTGTCCCATGTTGTGATTAGATCCCAGAAGTCTCGTCGTGTACTTTCAATAGTCGTCCCTTTTAGCCAGTCCGGACACTGGTGTACACTTATGAGTTGAAAAATATAAACACGGCACGAAAAAAAAAAAAATTAATAAAATAAATGGACGAAGTCGAACACGCCTGGAGAGCTACGTAGAATGTCTTTATATAAAGAAAAAAAAAATGTCTGTCTTTTCCCAAGAAACAGTTGTCGAAAATGATATACAATCGTTGGAAATGATATTCAGTTGTTTAAAATGCTGGTTGTAACGGAGAGAGAAAGTTTGCCAAAAGCATCAAAGCTTCTAATCGGTAATTGAAATGTTTACTCTAAATTTTGTTAGCGTTGAAATGTACTTCTAAAACAGCAAAATTCTTTCAGGTTCTTGACGGAATCTGACGGAATGTGCCGAATCGGAGCGGCCGCTGGCGGAGTGTGTGTGGGTACTGGCGGCGGTGGCGTTCTTCTCAAAATCTGAACAATTAGCTCTCCAACTCAATTTTTCGTGTCGAGCATTATTTTAATAACCAATTTCGATCCTCTCTGGGGATCCGGCCGGCCCACAGTCTTCGGCCAATGAAAATCGGTCTTCGCCCACTCGATTTGCGGATGTCTTTAGCTCAACGAATGAGATTTTGCCAACTCACATCAGAGCTTGATTCTATTTTAGATTCGCACGGACCCGAATGTACTCACCAGCGGCCCTGACCTTGGGTGACCTTATCAAATCACTGTGACACTTGTTTTGTCAACGCTTCTTTAGATTAGTGGAATACACTCCAGATCTAAGAGAAATCCATATTGAACATAAAAGAGGCGAAAATCATGAAAGACGAGAAATTTATATTTATCCAAAATAACTTTATTCTATATTTCCGTGCTTTTAGAAGCACTTGATGGTACTGAAATTATAACTTTTTTTCTGAAGCTCACATCGTGTGACGCAATAAAACACTAATAATATCACCAATATCAATATCTCCCTCCGTTGTTATAAGCCAACCAAAGGAAAATATCCCCGCGGGAGAAGGGAAAGCATCACCGTGTGAGATAGTGTCACAATCATTATACACGCCCAATAGCTGAGAGTGTTCTAATTCATTGCGAAATGAACGGCGGGTAGTTGCTAGAGTAGCTACTACTTTTCAAAGTCTACCATTCTTCCAGGCTGTGAGAGCGTAAAATTTTCCATATATATATATATATATATATAAAACAATTACATTCATTACACGTTACATCGAATTCTGTTTTAGAGAAGTCAATATCAACATATTTACTCTTATATATATATATATATATATATATATATATATATGGAAAATCTACAAATATATGGAAGAAAAAATGAAAATATATATATGTATATTTATTATTATATATATATATATATGTATCAATATTACTTTGCGACATGGAAATTCTATGTTTCGACATAGGTTCTCATCATCAAGCAATATATATATATATATATATATATGGAATGATTTGTTTGCACATTATTATTTGATCGATACTCGTAATTAAGTAGATATTCTGTTTTTATAATCAAACAGTATCATATATTTATTTCTACCGGCCTGATTATTTCCGATAAATTTTTGTTACGAAAATGTGTGTCATTCGCCAGGATTTCCATAACATATATATATATATATATATATATATATATATATATATATTATTTCATGCTTTACTTACGACTTTGCGATTTATGGATCACAGTAATCTTCAGGGAATCACTTTTAATTGATATCCTAATCACTTGAAGAAGTAAGTAAAACATAAGATTATCTAAACTTATTTATATATGGAGATTTGTCTGTGCGTGTGTATGTCCGTTACGTATAGACTACGAAACGGCTGAACCGATTTTCTTCAAAATTTACACAGTTATTCTATAAGCTTCTGCGAGTGTTCTTAGCTAGGTTTTGTGTCGTGGTACCCCCGATAAATATCGAAAATCGATAACTGAAAAAAATCGGGTTATAGAAGGAGTGGTTCGATTTGATACGCTCATAGGCAAAGACATAAGAAACGATATTCAGAAGATTCAAGGTTGCAGGTCTTACAATAGTGCAGAAAATCGATAATATATATATATTAAAGGCAAGATGCTTGTGTGTGTGTCTGTTTATCTGCCTGTATATCTGTATTTTTTCAGCCCTTTTATTTTAGTTTTTGCTTCGGGTTTGGCTCTAAGTAGGCATAATTGTAGTTCTTAGTCTCGGCCATTATACCATTTACTCAGAGGACTTATTTAGCCTTCAAAATTCAGTTTACGACGAAAAAAACTTATTTGATATCGATACCAGGAAATCAAAATTTGACTTACATCCATTCATTTTTCTTTCAGTCTACGGTTTCGCTTTAACGGGAAACAACTATTGCTTTTTAGTCTTTCGTGCCAACGTCCAAAGAGTCTGAGCTCCAGGACCATGGATTAGTTTCAAAGCTTTCATTACACCCGAGCAACGCCGGGCTATATTGCTAGTATATATATATATATATATATATATATATATATATATATATATATATGCGATTTGTAAATTGTCGCAATTATTTTCTTATGTGCGATTGGTAAATTGTCGCAATTAATTTATTATTTCAAATATTCTTTTGGCTGAGTCTGAGTTCCAGGACCATGGATTAGTTTTAAAGCTTTCATTACACCCGAGCAACGCCGGACTATACTGCTAATATATATATATTTGCTCTGTTATTGACATCTCTTATCTTCTTGACTGACATTTTTCCCTGATATCATTTGTATCATGTTCTTCTTCCTTTCCACTCTACTCTCACGCAGCTCTCTTCACAGCTGTATTCACATCCTTTTCTTACTCATTCTCTGACTCTCCTGTAACTTGTTCCTCTATTTCATCTCTCACCTCTCATGTAACCCCCTGCGAACCAGTTACATTTCAGCCTTGTTTGCTGTGAAATGATTAAAAAAAAACATGTAATATTCACTCTAAAAAAAATAATTATTCTTATCAACCAAATTTTGATGCGGTTTAATTAACCCACAACGGGTTGATAATCAGTAAAACCAAATCAGTGAATAAGTAAGACCGATTAAATGAACATCAACATTTTACACAGAAGAAAACCTGAGAGCTCATCAACGATACGATGACTGATTAGGTTTGTTTCATGAAAAAAGAAAAAGATGAAATTATGAGGTTATGTCAAAAAGCTTACCAGGCTGAAGTTCGTTCTCACCTGTGGAATACAGAGTCATTCACGAGGCAATCGCTCTCACACTGCAGTTGGAAAAGTTTTGATTTGATAGACAGACACACAACATTGTGTTCATAGAAAAGATTTTTATGGTTCATCACCCACAAGTCGGCGTAAACTGTTTAAAAATCGGTCGAGGCAGGAAACGAGTATCATGGGACACTAACACGGATATGCTAAAAACACTCCATCTTCATCACCAACACCTTCAAGTTGAACACAAATTCCGCATTTTGGCAGTCCTTTTAACATGGACGCAATTTTTGCCGATCGGAACATAGATGCATAACAACTGAGTATCTGCATTCTAGTGCAGTGGATATCGGCTCGGAACGAAAAAAACAGAGCGCCGAGTTCGAATTCCAGTTGAATTCCTTGCATTCACTTATGTACAAATACCCTTGGGAAAAATATTGATCCGTCTTTTCCCTCAAGATATGAGTTAAATAATAGGACAGACTGAGTTCAATAGCCTTGGCTGGCAACCAGTCTACCGCATAAAACAATGGCAACCTACTGCAGGAAAATATTCTGCCTAGTCAGCCATGTCTCTTTCGAGACATTATCGCCCAAAGCGTGTATCACGTGTGGCACTTGACTGACTGATTGTATATAATAATTGGAGACATGATTAAGGCTTTTACTGGTTATAAAGTGGGGGATGAGTTTTGTATTGTTATAAAGTAATAAACTGATCCCCCAATAATTACTACTTAATAATAGGATACATCTCTTCCACCTCTTGCTAAAAGTCAAATAACAGGGCAGATTGGGTTTTATAGCCATGGCTTACAAATCCTCGTCAGAGTAGTTAACATGAAAATATTTGTGAAAAGACAAGGGGAAGCCACGTTACGTCCGTAAGAAGTGACTGATGTACAGTTGCAGAGATAAGATCGATGACATTGCAGATCCTTCTTCGATTGTGTTGAGAACCACAAGATGAATACCTGGAGCACCCGACTAGATATGGCAACAGTATTCAATGTACGGACGAATGGTAGATTTATAAATGTGCAAGATGAATTCTGACGAGAACACCAAGACGAATAGCAGAAACACTCACCAGATATAGCGACAGTATTCAATGCGCGGACGAATGGTAAATTTATAAATATGCAAGATGGATTCTCACGAGAACCTCAAGATGAATAGCAGGAGCACCTGACCGGATATGGCAATAGTATTCAATGCACGGACAAATAGTAGATTTATAAATTTGCAAGATGGATTCTGACGAGAATTTCAAGAAGATTAGGAGGAGCACCCTACCAGATATGGAAACAGTATTCAATGAACGGATGAATGGTAGATTTATAAATGTACAAGATTGATTCTGACGGGACAAAAACTTTCTGACACAACAGTTCCCCGGCTTTCCAAGTAAAATTCGCAGCTATTAATTCGATGTATTCGTTCAACTTCAGTTCTAAAATATAATAATCTGTATGCTCTTCTGGTGACGACAAAATATAAGCTGTTTTTCGTGACTATTTAGTCAGTTAAGTGCCATAAGTGATACACGCTTTGGGCGATCATGTCTCGAAAGAGACTTGACTGACTGGGCAGAAGGTTATCCAACAGTCGGTTGCCATTGCTTTCTGCGGTAGACTGGTTGGCAGCCAAGGCTATAGAACCTAATCTGTCTTGTTATTTGACTCATAGTTAGAGAGGGAAGAAATGTATTATATTATTAAGTAGTGATTAGTGGGGGATCAGTTAATTACTTCATAACTATAGAAAACCGATTCCCCACTTTATGGCTACTAATATATTCAATCAGTCAGTTATCTGACATACGTGATACAAGCTTGGGTGATTATGTCGCGAAAGAGACATGACTGCGCAGAAGATTATCCCGCAGTAGGTTGCTATTGATTTCTGCAGTAGACTGGTTGGCGACCAATGCTATAGAACCCAGTCTGTCTTATTATTTAACCCATAACTGGAGGAAAGAGACGGATTAATACCTTTCCCAAGGGTATTTGTGCGTAAATGGATGCAAGGAATTTTAACTGGAATTCGAACTCGGCTCCCCGATTCGTCGCTCCGAGTCGATATCCATGACGATTACAGAGTATAATTTGTTTCTATTTACAGGTTACTTTACCATTCTTCGAAATGAATAACAATTGATTGAACATTTTTTCTGTGATGTGTGTGTTTGTTTGTTTTTTCTTTTCTATATAATAAAAAATAGTTGTCGTTTCACCAGACTGTACGCACAACTAACTACTTTTTTCAATCTGTCTCATTCTTTAACAAGTAACCTAGAAAAATTACTTTTTTAGTAGAGACTGACTAGTATATATATATATATATATATATATATATATATATATATATATATATATATATATATATATAACACTATTGATTTCAGCAACAAAATGAAAACATGGTGAGAATTTCAATAAGGTAGATGTTACATGACATCATGTTTTGTTATATTTATCGTTTTTTTTATTCTTTTAGAGTTTACAAATATCGTGACTGAACGTAAAATGGTCTATAAGTTTCAATAGTGAATTTGACGAGAAAATCAAGGTCTTTGCCCTGAAGCGATTTTTAAACACGAGAAGCATTTACATACCGACTAAGCTGATGTATAGATGTATGACGACGTAATTAGAGAAAACTAAACTAAGAAAAAAAAAACCTCTCGACTTAGTAACGAAGCTAGATTTTCGAAAACCTATCACGATTTTACCTGCTTTTTTTATTCTGCTGTTATGTACGAAAACTATTCTCTAACACATTGAACACGCTTTTTCATTAAAAGGAAGGCAATAAAACCACTAACACGCAAAAAGGTTATTGAGTGTGAAAAAATATGAGAAAAATAAAACTTTATTAAAAATTGAAGAAAATAAATGTATAGAATTTAGGAAGACATAAAGTTACGGCTGACAGTGAATTTCAATGTTTGACGATCAAATTTAGCTTAAAAGCGTTATTTGTTTTTAATTAATAAAAAAGGTGATACAAGACCAAAATTGGGAATGGAGAAGGCTAGTCTTCTTTTATCTTATAATTAAACTTAGCTAACCACAATCACTGACCCAAACACACCACAATATTTGTTACACCCAAACAACACATTCTTAGTTACCATTCTTACTAAATCTACAATAATACCTCTCTATGAAGTTTTAACTTGTCCCCATGGCACCTTATTTCTCTAGGTGAGGGAGGGAAAATAAAACAACAATTTAAAAATCTAAACCCAAAGTGAATTTACAATAAAATTTGACCAGAAAGTAAGTAGCCAGAAAATTAGTTTCACAAGGGAGAAGTGCAAGGGAAGAAACTGTTAGCATAGAACTTACGGTTAAATCTATCTTTTTTTTATCGTTTCACCACAAGCAAGGTGGTACTGTCACTGATGCGCAGGGGGTGACAGGAGAGGTGAGTGAATGTTTACATAGGAGGAGAGCGAAGAGAAACAGGAGGGGAAGAGAAACCGGTTACTGGGTGTGTCAGAGAATGGGTAAGAGAAGGATGGTAATACTGGTGTGAAGCGAGTTGCATAAGAGTTGGGTTAAAAGGAGAATAACTAGATATAGTGAGTGTTGGGGAAAAGATAAGAGAAGTATCGGAGTCAAGGGGATAAGAGATGGCAATTGACGTTGCATTTAAACTCTTGGAGATTGTAGCTATCAGGGAAGCAAGGATACAGAAGGGAGTTCCACAGGCAGTAAGTGCGAAAAAAGAAGATGTTAGAATAGAAATTGTAGCTGCATCTAGTTGTCTTGACTGTAAAAAAGTGGGACATTATTACTAGTCTGGTTGCCCGAGTAAATCTTGTTAGAGGAGGCACCAGGGAGCAGAGCTCGTCGGAGCAGAAGCCATGAAGATGTTTGTAGAAGAGACAGAGGGAATCCACGTCCCGCCGGTGAGAAATTGGCTGAACTCGAGCATGGCAAGTCGGGACCGATCACATTACAGATTCTCCTTAGGAGCCTGTTGAGAACCCTGAAACGAATGCAAGGAATTTTAACTGGAATTCGAACTCGGCTCCCCGATTTGTCGTTCCTAGTCGATATCCATGACGATTACTGAGTATAATTTGTTTCTATTTACAGGTTACTCTGCCATTCTTCGAAATGAATAACAATTGATTGAGCATTTTTTTCTGTGATGTGTGTGTGTTTGTTTGTTTTTTCTTTTCTATATAATAAAAAATAGTTGTCGTTTCACCAGACTGTACGCACAACTAACTACTTTTTTCAATCTGTCTCATTCTTTAACAAGTAACCTAGAAAAATTACTTTCTTAGTAGAAACTGACTAGTAGGGGAGCTCGACCAGATACGACAACACTATTTAATGAATGGGCGGATGGTTTATTTGAATATGTGCAAGATGGACTCATGCGAGAAAATGACTTCCTGGCCTGACAAAGTGACTAAACCTTCCTAGCAGTAGATTTGCCTATTGATTCAATTTATTTGTTCCACTTGAGGTCGTCTGAGAGAGTGATACCGAGGAGGCACAGTGTATTGGTTTCGGGGAGGCTAGCTTGATCCATGCTTATGCAGGGCAGAAGGGACTGTCTATGGTGGTTGACGGATAGCGGCTTTGTTTTGGAAGCATTAAAGTCTATTCCAACAATAAAATAAAATAAAAACCTTGCCACCAATCTAGATTTTTGTTTATATGTGCCCTGTCCTTTCAGGACGTAGGCGATTATGGCTTTTCACATCTCTTTATCCCTTTTGGCTGTTAGCATGCTTTATCCTGTTACACCTCGTTCCGTTATCCACCTGGTCAGGCCCTTCAAAAATGTTATCCGTTGCTTTCCCTGTCTCTTTTTCCCTCTATCTGGCCTGTCAGTATCAGGTTCTCCAAGCCCTCCTTCCTTATTGTTATTATGTAGGAACTTTAGCTGTCTCTTCCTGATGCTCAGTATTAATTTCCTTTCCATTTCCATCCTTTCTAAAACCTCATCATTGCTCACATGCTCGATCCATGATATTCTCAGCATCCTTCTGTAGAACCACATTTCAACTGCTTCAAGTCTTTTTCTGATGCTCTGTATTAATTTCCTTTTTGTTTCCATCCTTTCCAAAACCTCATCATTGCTCACATGCTCGATCCATGATATTCTCAGCATCCTTCTGTAGAACCACATTTCAGTTGCTTCAAGTTTTTCCTTCGTTTTCGAAGATATTGTCCAGCATCCACTGCCATATTGAAGAACTAAAATCACACACCAATACAGTACTCTTCTCTTTCTTTCTAGTGAAATTGTCCTGTTTCTTAATACTTTACTCAAATTCTTCCTTCGCCATGCCAATTTTGCCTTCGGATCTCTGTGTCGCACTTTCCGTCTCCTGTTAGAACCCTTCCTAGGTATTTAAATTTTTGTACCTGCTTGATTTTAGTATCCCCACCTTTCTAGTACTGCTTTTAAATTCGTAATTTCGAGGTACCAAAGAGGAAAGCTGATCAAAACAATTATCATGCCAGTATTTTTTTAATCGTTTCACCTCAAGCAAGACGTTAAAGCTACTGATGCGCAGGGGGCTACATAAGAGAAAGAATTAGATAGGAGGAGAGTAAAGAAAAAGAGTGCTAGGATGTCAAGGGAGATTTCATGGAGAAAAGATTATACACTATAGAAGTTAGTAGGAATGCCTCGGATATTAGTAAAAGAAATGTTATGAGGTTTAAGTAATTTAAGTTTGACAGGTTTAGATTTCTTTGTGATATGGTTATTCATACTGAAATTAGTTGATAAGGAGAGACCTCGAGTAGAGGAGGTTAGCTAGCATTAACTACTGCGCTGGAAGGGAACTGGCACGGGCTGTAGCAAAGTGTGGCCTCGGAGTTGCCACCGAAAGCGCTTGGAGGGAAATCTATCCATGTGCAACATGGTACTACAAGAACCCCGATATTATGCAACTGTTGATAAGAGTAGCTCTCTTGACGTTACGCAAGAGTTAGGGCTCTCAATTATCAGTCGGGAACAGCAACCAGAAAACTGCCAACCTGGTACCCTCACAATGAAGAAACGTCGCCACCGACTACACATGTCGCAAAAAAATTACGGTAGCACCAATACTGAGGTCTGAGATAGAAAGAGAGCCGGAAACCACTTCTTAAACAGGGATCAAGTAATAAGCCGCTGCGCCTCTCCAATAGAAGCGGGAGGTGTATTAACCGTGCGATGGTAGGGTCAATTTTCTCCAATTGAAAAAAAGAGGTACAGAATAAAGAATTACTAAGTTTTAATTTCTTAACAAATTCTGCACCATGCGTTTAGAATTCTTAATATTCTCATTTATTTACTTTCTTCTTCCTTTTTTTTTTTTTTTTAATTTCACCGCACCTGCTAAAAAACACGAGGTCGGTTCCCTGTGTTTGGCAAGGAAGTTTTTCCCGTCTGAAACCATCCAGCACATAAACAAATCTACCATCCGCCCGTGCGTTGAATACTGCTGCCATATCTGGTCGGGTGCTCCTGCTATCCACTTAGGGGTCCTTGACAAAATTCAATGGAGAATCTATAATGTGATCGATCCCGACTTGGCAGCTCGGATATAGTCAGTTTCTCACCGGCGCAATGTGGCTTCCCTGTGTCTTTTCTACAAATACTTTCACGGCATTTGCTCCGATGAACTTAGCTTGGAGCGATATGATTATAAAAAACATTCTATAATAGTATAATATGGACATAAAGTGGGGGATCAATTCTAGGTTACAATCAATATATAAATTGATCCCTCACCTTATGGCCACATTCATCCTTCTCTTACCATCCGCCTGTGCATTAAATACTGCTGCCATATCTGGTCGAGTGCTCCTGCTATCCACCTAGGGATCCTTGACAAAATCCAACGGAGAATCTGTCATGTGATAGATCCCGAATTGGCAGCTCGGATATAGTCAGTTTCTCACCGGCGCAATGTGGCTTTCCTGTGTCTCTTCTACAAATACTTTCATGGCTTCTGCTCAGATGAACTTAGCTCACTGGTAAGTAAAAAGGTAGGGCCTAGTTGCTAATCGTGTGGCACCAATAACATGTAAAATGCAAATTCTACTCCATCAGCCTCTTCTCTCGCAGTTCTCTCCTGTGGAATGCTCTTCCGTTTATTTGCTTTCCCGACGGCTACAATCTTCAAGAGTTCAAATGTAAAGTCAATAGTCATCTTCTATCTCACTAAATTGCATTCTCTTTCTCTCTCATGCTCCTTTCTTTGTCCACTCCACTCTCATCAGTATTCTCATCCTTCTTCTACCCTTTTCCTGACACCCCTTGTAACCTGTCACTCTTTCTCATAACTTACCTCCTATGTAACCCCCTGCACAACAGTGGCAGTAAAATGCCTTGCTTGGAGCGACCCGATTATAAAAAAAAATCTTTATAGAAAATCGATGCCAAAGTTACAACAGTTTAAAGCTGTTCTATTCAGTAAGATCAAAACCAAGACCACATCTCTCGTCTAACCTAGCCTGGGTGGTTCAATGGGGAAGAGACTGGTTTTCAAAGTTTAACACGGCCAATATGATACTAAGGTTTTATTACCACCGAGTAGATACTAAAAATTGACCTAAGGTGAATGGACGTTCTATCAACGAGCTTTTTATACCGTGACATCTGTTAAGATTCAGTATCAGTACAGATATTTAGTGAAATTCATATACAGTATCAGCATCATCATCATCATTTATCCATCACACCCAATGGTACATTGGGCAGCAACTTTTTGTTACTGTTTCTGTAACAAACTGTTTTTTTATGGGGCAGGGTTGTTAGCCCTGCACCCAACCCCCAAACCTGGAGGACCGGTAGACCATTCTTGGTCCTTACCTTTACAGAACCTTGTTATTCCCAAATAGTCACCCATTTAAGTACTGACCAGACTCGATGCTGCTTATCTTTGGTGATCGGACGGGAAGCGTTGCATTCAACACGATATAGCCGTAGACTATATAGTGTGTGATGAGTAAATTCTAGCCATTTTTAATTTCGTGCTTCTGCGTTGTTTCTTTTTGATTTTGAAAAAAACTGCATAGTATAGTAGGGTCAGTTGGGCACCGTCTGAAAAAAGAGCAAAATAACGCAAACCAATCCGACAAAATCTCCAATACAAACATTTTTAAGCGTTTGGGTGTCAATCTGAGGACACTGCAGATGGTTTGGAAAAGGTTGGATGACATATCCAGTCGGAATCATGGTGTTTCGAGTGATGGCAATGTTACACTTCCGTCTATCTTCCCACAGGGCCTCAGACTCAAGTGTCTTGAGGAGGTAGTGCTACTCTGGATCAAAAGTGTGGCTGCTGGAAGACCCTATACCTGGCAACAGGACTCTGCACCATGCCACACAAGCAATAAAACCCAGTTATAGCTATCAGACAATTTCTTAAACCACATCACCTGTTATAGCTATTATTGCCAAACCAACAACCTTTAGTATACAATAAACCTTGCTACCCATAATGCACTAGTGACTAGCATACAAAAATAGAGACTGTCGTCACTCACTGTTGACTTGTGTCCACTTGGCTAATTTGTTGCCATTTTATATCTTTCATTGCACACACATGCATTGTTTGCTTTTGTCAACTGTACAGTATAGTCGGTTCAGTTGGGCACTGTGAAAAAAAGAGCACCATGATGCAATTCACTCGGCCAGGAATTCGAAAATTGCACGATGTACTGCTTAGCATTCATGCTGGGAGTTCCAATACAAATATTTCAGGGTGCTAGTGTATCAATCTGAGGTCAGTGCAGAGGATTTAGAAATTGTTGGATGATATATCCAGTGAGCATTATTGTGTCTTGAGTGATCACTGGTGATGGCGACGTAATGTCTTCATTCATCTTCGTACAAGGCTCCAGACTCAACGTGGATGTCTAAAACAAATGCCTTGAATGAGTGATAACCCTGGGTCAAGATGATAGCTGCTGAAAGACCCTATGACTAGCAACAAGACACCTAAATCCCCAGACCGCAAACCCCTTGATTAATATGTTTGGGGCGAAGTTGAGTGAAAAGTCAATAAAACTGCTTTTAACAAGAAAGATGAACTGGAAGGAAAGATTACTTAAATAGGGAGACCATACAAAAGAGTTGCAGGAGATTTCCAGAAGCTAAGTAAAGTATTAAGAGACGGGAAAATGTTGCTAGAAACAAAGAAGATAGTACTGGATTGCTATGCGATGCCAGTTCTTCAATATGGTTGTGAATGCTGGACAATATCATCAAAGATGAAGGAAAAACTTGAAGCAACTGAAACGCGGTTCTACAGAAGGATGCTGCGGATATCATGGATCGAGCATGTGAGCAATGCCACTATTTTGTCACTGTCTTCGGCCATCCGCCACGGTAGGGATGGATTTATATTTTCAATTTAATTCTTTATATTGTTAATAACTTAAATGTTCCATGTTTACTGTGTGTTAATATTTATTCTTTGATAATGGTTTATGTGAGCCGAAAGCTTAGACCCGATAAAAAATCAACAATTAGTGTGGTTTTTTGTTGTCTTTCAACGATATCACCATCAAGTATATCAGACGGTATGAACGGATCCTACACAAAATTAATAGACAAAACTTGTCTATATTATTCAATGAAACCTGCATATTAATATATATATATATATATATATATATATATATATATATATAACATAGTGATGATCCACGTATACTGTCTTAATATGTATAGGAAAAATTATTAAAAAGTTGTGAGTTTAAAAACGTATTTTTTTGACAGTATTTGTTTATTTCTATTATTATATTTTATATTTCAGACCGTCCTCGGTCCTTCATCAGAAACAAATGATTTTAAAATTCAATTTTCAATTTTCAATTTCAATTTTGAATTTTAAAATCATTTGTTTCTGATGAAGGACCGAGGACGGTCTGAAATATAAAATATAATAATAGAAATAAACAAATACTGTCAAAAAAATACGTTTATAAACTCACAACTTTTTAATAATTTTCCTATATATATATATATATATATATATATATATATATATATATAAGTTGGGTAATTGGGCAACAATCCTTATTTTATGCAGGTTTCATTGAAAATGACAGACAAGTTATTATCATTAAGGTTTTTGTATTTAATTTTACATGTGTTATGATTTTTCTTTTAAGAACTCAAATTATATAAGAATTGTCCAAAGTTTTATACTTTCGGTTATACTATTAACCATTATCAAGAATCAATTTTGTTTTCAGTCAGTTAAGTGCCATACGTAATACACGCTTGGGCGATCATGTCTCGAAAGAAACATGACTGACTGGGCAGAATGTTATCCCGCAGTAGGTAGCCATTGCTTTCTGCATTAGACTGATTGCCGACCAAGGCTATAGAACCCAATCTGTCCTGTTACTTAACCCATAACTGGAAGGAAGAGACGGATTAATACCTTTCCCAAGGGTATTTGCGCGTAAATGAATGCAGCTGGAATTCGAACTCGGCTCTCCGATTTCTCGTTCCGAGTTGATATCCAATGCACCACAAGGCACATTTTGTTTTACGTGTAAATAAATATGGGTAAAGTTTAATTTTATAGAGTCATGTGTATAATATGTTCCGAACACGGTTAACACATTGTTACCATATTCATAATTGATATCATAAAGTTTTATTATTAATTCTCCATTATATTTAATCTTTTTTGTTTTTGGCACGTGAATGATACATATATAATAGCATAATTCACAAGCAAAAAAGATTTTAAACAAGTATAAATTAAAAAATAATGTTCAAACAAATAAAATTAAATATGTCGGTTGTTAAAATCATTTCGTTAACCTTTGAGATTTTCCGTAACATTGTATGTTTATATTTAATGACATTACGATACATATTCAGAGTAGAGTTGGTTATTTACGTAGAATCGAAAATTGTGTTATATAAGGCTTGATTTGACTTCGATTAGACTGTGGAACCATTCGTGGTCGAGTGGTCAAAGATACCCCAGATCAATTAGAGTCTTCTCCTATGTTGATTCCTGCCGAATGACACACATTTCCGTAACAAAATCTATCGTAAATAATCAAACCAGTAGAAATAAATATACTGTCTGATTAAAAACAGAATATCTACTCAAATACGAGTATCGATTTAAAAAAGTAATGTTCTAACAAATAAAATTATATGTGTCGGTTTTTAAAGCCATTTCATTAATCTTCAGGATTATATATATTTTAAGAGATATACATATCATTCTACTTCTATGGCACGACTCGGAGTATCATACATTATGCAATCATCAGATGCATAATTCAAACTGATAGTTTAATGCAGTGATTCCGAACCATTTGGCACGTGCGATCCATTGCCTAAAAGTTTGAAACCCATGCGGCCCCCTACTTAGGGCTTACTATCAGCAGCTTAATTTTATTTTTATTTTCTGTGTAGGACAGGGAAAGAAACATCTAAAAAATATTCTAAAATTCTGTAATTATTAAAGCACATTGGTCCAAGCTGTATTCACAAAAAGAACATATATTTCTTAAAATAATATTATCATAGGTTTAAAAAGCTATCCAACCCAGCTTGTGAGATGCCTGATGTTGCAAAATAATTACAAAACCGAACACCATGAAATTCAAAGATATAACTATTTGGAACGCATTTATTTGGGATTTCTGTAAGATTTGGGGCATTTTAAGACGTCTTTTAAAGAGATTTGGCAAGGTAACGGTTCAGTTCTCGCTTGCCGAAGTTGGATAGTGCTGAAAAGAAGATGTATATAGAAGAGTAAGACACACAAGACAGATATAAGGATAATATATGCATTAATTTTTTAAAGCTTAGAAATAACAACCCTTAAAACGTTTGTCATAACTGTCACTTTGCACCTAAACAAAAAAAATGTAAGAGCTTGAAAAATGTTATTGATGAAATACAATTAATGTTATCCCAAGCTACTTCGAACAAGGATACACGCTCCCCTGCTAAGGCGTCGCGACCCCCCCCCCAGAGGGTATCGACCCACTGGTTGGGAATTTCTGGTTTCATAGATTTGAACGTAACTTCACTCGATTTTCATGGAAAATAAATTTTATTAAGTTAAGTTACTGCTGTTTTAATAACAACATTAAAAAATTAAATATTCCACGGTTAGATGTAGATAAAAATTTTAAATATAAATAATTAGGCAGAAATAAGCAGAAATCACGTAAACGTAACATTATTTGGCTTAATCCACCCCTCAGTCGTATATTATTTGGCTTGATCCACCCCTCAGTCGTATATTATTTGGCTTAATCCACCCCTCAGTCGTATATTATTTGGCTTCATCCACCCCTCAGTCGTATATTATTTGGCTTGATCCACCCCTCAGTCGTATATTATTTGGCTTAATCCACCCCTCAGTCGTATATTATTTGGCTTCATCCACCCCTCAGTCGTATATTATTTGGCTTGATCCACCCCTCAGTCGTATATTATTTGGCTTAATCCACCCCTCAGTCGTATATTATTTGGCTTGATCCACCCCTCAGTCGTATATTATTTGGCTTGATCCACCCCTCAGTCGTATATTATTTGGCTTAATCCACCCCTCAGTCGTATATTATTTGGCTTCATCCACCCCTCAGTCGTATATTATTTGGTTTGATCCACCCCTCAGTCGTATATTATTTGGCTTAATCCACCCCTCAGTCGTATATTATTTGGCTTAATCCACCCCTCAGTTGTAAAGCACAAACTAATATTGATAAACTATTCTTTAACGTAATTCACAAACATTTCTACCATTCACCCACACTAAAAAAACATCTTCACCAAAAAACAATGTCAAAGTTAGTTATAGTTGCGTTAAAAACATAGATAAATATATTTCTCAACATAATGCTCTGATATTAACCCTCTAGGGCCATTCGTATCATATTTGATACAGTATGAAAACAAGCCTTGAAAGAAATATTTTCCTGAAAAATTTTTTAAGAGAAATATTTTATAAATTTCAAATGAAAGCAGTACTGACTGCTCAGTCAATGAATACCAAATGTTTCCTTATAGGGAAATACCAAATGTTTCCTTATAGAGAAATACTGTATCAAATATGATACAAATGGCCCTAGAGGGTTAATAGATAGATAGATAGATAGATAGATAGATAGATAGATAGATAGATAGATAAACAGACTGAGATTAACCCTCTAGGGCCATTCGTATCATATTTGATACAGTATGAAAACAAGCCTTGAAAGAAATATTTTCCTGAAAAAATTTTTAAGAGAAATATTTTATAAATTTCAAATGAAAGCAGTACTGACTGCTCAGTCAATGAATACCAAATGTTTCCTTATAGGGAAATACCAAATGTTTCCTTATAGGGAAATACTGTATCAAATATGATACGAATGGCCCTAGAGGGTTAAATAAATACTTGGTCTACATAAACAACATACGTCACGCAACTAATAGCAAAAATGACCCTTCTAAAAATATTTGCAACTGCTGAAAAAATGAAACCTGCCCATTGAATGGTCAATATATGTCCGAAAGAATTTTTTACAGAGCTCGAATTCATTCGGAAAATAATGATATTAAATTTTACTTTTGAATCACTTTTAACAGGTGGAAGATAAGATTTAACTACGACATGTTGTCTTTAAACAATAGTAAATACAGCAAAAGTAGTGCGTTATCCATACATTATAGTGAATTAAAGAACAAGAACCCAATTACTACCTGGAATATCGTAGCTAAATCTAAAACTTACAATGGAAAACTAAATGTAACCTATGTCTTTTAGAAAACAACTTGTCATCTTAAACCATATCAACAATCCTAATTTGCTTAATAAAAAAGTGATTTAATGACCACATGCTGTCATAGAAAAAATATTTAAATTCTTAAACCCAAACTGATATAGATTCAGCTATATATTTATTTATTGTTGTGGATTCCGGTTGAGGAACCGCACAAAATAATGAACAAGAAAAACAGGTATTGAGATAGAAAACTAGTTTATATTGAACGAAATATGCAAACTTGAACGCAGTGTTTCGAGTCTAAGATTGACTCTCTTCAGGCGAATAAATTTGTGGCTTGACGTATCGAGTTCCTTTTGTTTCTGATAGTCAAGTTGTTGTTTTATAAATAAGTAAGTAGAAAAAATAAGAAAATAAATAAAATCAGTAAAATAAAATAAAATAAGATAAAAAAAATTTGGCATGTTGAAAAGTGTGTGGTTTCTCACATCAGCACGTGCATAAATGGATAAAGAGATAAATAAACAGATGAATGAATCAAGTGCTTACCCAAATTTGAAATGATTTTAATCTGGGGTTACCTTTTTTGTACGTTAAAATTATCTTCTAGTCGTCTCTTGCTTAACTACAATCCTTTTCATCGGTCATTTGTTTTTTTTATTGCTTTGACGGTGTTTTGAATGTGTGTGTGTGTGTGTGTGTGTGTGTGAGCGTTTTTTCATTTCGTCTTTATGTTTTTTATGGGTTATCTGGTTATTTTTATTGTTTGGGGTTATCTTTCGAATTTGGTGTGTCTATATGTATGTGTGTGTATGTGTGCATATGTATATGTGTGTGTGTATGTTTTTCGATGTTTGTGTTTTACATGTCGTTTTGTTGAGCGAATGCTTGTATTTTTTAAAGAATTTAAAACACCATCATCAGATATTAAAATGTGGATAATTTATAAATAAAAATAATAATAATAATTATTATTATTATTATTATTATTATTATTATTATTATTATTATTATATATTTATGCACTACTTTTGAGCAATTTTTAAAGTAAATATCTAACGGTGGAATTTACTTCCATTAGTAACCATTACATATATATATATATATATATATATATATATATATATATATATATATATATATATATAACCTGTGCGGGCGGGGGGGGGGGTTCAAAATAGAAAATATCGTACAATATTTGTTTAAGCGACGAAATAGTCGTTAGAATAGTCTTTTATTTTTATTATTACGTGAAGAGTTAGTAGCGTTTTAAGTCAAAAAATCAATAAAAAGCGAATAATCAATGCTGGTCTATTGAAGACGCCTCGATGTGGTGTAATGGTTAACAAGTTTGTCTTGCTAGAATCTATAAGTAGCTAGTTCGATCTCCATACTTTCGGCCTTGGACCTCATCTAAGCTGTGCTTAGAAAATCGATACTGTCTGTTTGTCTTTTCTTGTTACTTTTTACATCAATTACGCTGCTCATAAACCACATCTTCAGCAATACCTAAATTAAAAACACTATTCAAAAGAAAAGTATTTTCTTAAAAATCTCATTACTATCAAAGATGCATATAATCTCTCCAAACAGGATAGGATCACATACGCTGTTTCAATAGCAGACTGTTAATTTAAAAACAGGATCTGCCTGTCTCGCTTTCACCTGGGTTTCAGATTTCTGCATTTTTTTAAAAATCATATCAGCCCAAGCAGTAATTCAAATACGGCAAATTATATCTGTCCGTCCGCGTGTCTGAATCGGCTCTAAACCAGGCCATATTATGATATTTTGGAATCACGATGATCCGGGGATTCAAATTCTGCCCTTCATTTAGTACTTGATCACCTAGAATTGGGATTTGTGCCTGGGTGAGGAAGAAACAGTTAAACATTTAAATTTTAAAATAAATATTAAAATGAGGTGATTTATATTTTTTAATTTTTTTACTGAGTTACACAAAAATTTTAAGAATTAAAAAAATATTTAAAATCTTTCAAAAGTATTGTGAATTGGGGAATCACTTCATTTCTTCAAAATGTTAAGAATTCAGAGTTAAAGTGAGAGATTACCTGATGTGAGGTTTCGAAATTTCAAAGAGATTCTGATTTAAAGAACACCATTTTCGACTAAAATCGGTCTTTTGGCCGGAATTTAAGTCTCGAATCAATCTTAAAGTGAGGTTTTCAAGTTCCATATAGTGAACTGAGAAATTCAAAGTTATTTCTTCAAAATACTAATTACTGTTTCCTAAAATGGTCCAAATGTTCATTTAGTTTTTGCCATTCACAGAAACGAGCTCAAATTCCACATATGGGACGTATCTTTTAAACTAGAATATTAATAAATTCTGTCTTTTTGTTATCTCGGCAAAAACATTGTTTTGCCATTCATTTACTCAAGCTCTCTAGGTAGGTTACGCGTTCTTTTATTGTCCTTAATGCTTTCAAAATATCCTGTGATTATCTAACTGTCTAAACTTCAGATCCCCTTGAGCCTACCTATCTTCTCGTAAATCACTTTTTATCAGCATATTTCCGAGACTGTAAGAGAAGTACCGGTAACGGAACTGTTATCGGTAAAAAAAAAAATGGATTCGTCAACTAGGACTTTAGCGATTATGGTTATCCACAACTTCCTGGAATTTAGAATTCATTCTATTATTTTGTCATCTACCACAAACCCCTTTCTGCATTCATTCAACCAAGCCCTCTAGGTAGGTTACATGTTGTTTTCCACTGTCTCCCTTGCGTTCAATGCCTTGTGAGTAACAACATTTTAAAACTCTCTTTCCTTATTAAGTGTCATAAAAATTACGACTGACTCTTCATAATGTTAAGTATAAGTGTCCTTTTTGTTAAAATTGTCTCTGACCTGCATATGACCTTTCTTCTGCATATCATATGATATGGAGATTGGCTACTATTCACCTAAACCTAAATGAATGTCCACTGGAAAATAAATGCTTTACAGAATCTATTATTTACCAATGTACTATTTCTTCTACTGAAAACCCTTTTAATAAAAAATATGTAAGAAGTACTAAAAATTGTTTCAGCAAAGGTTTTATAAGTATATTTCTTTCTTTAAGTACCAAAATCGAACATCCCTATCCAAATATTTTTGGTACTTAAAGGAAACCAATAGAACTCCTTCAATAAAATGGAAACTTATAAAAAAATGTTAGTTTTTAGTATCGGAGGACTGATATTTCATTATAGTTCGATAATAATTTATTTTTTCGAATAAAATTTTCCGTTTTTTTTTTACTTTGCTTAGATTTTTATTTTCAGTCTCTTCCTTACCGACGTCAATTTGCTTCCCTGTCCATTTTCTGCAAATAGTTTCATCGAAATTGTTCTGGTGAACTTTTCCCTATGACATCTATATGTTATGAATTTAAGTGTAGTACTAGATTGGCGTTAAGGTATTATCATTTTGCAGTGAGAATGGCTACATGTAACCCCGTAGGTTTTATGCTGAGAGCTTATTTTCTTGTGCTGCTCGCTTGTGGAACTCACTTCCGGTTTCATGCTTTTCATATAAATGTGATCTTCCAAAATGTAAAAGCAACGCCAATCCTTTTCTACTATCTCTTTTATTCCGTATTTTTTATTGCTCGCTCGCCTTAATAATGTTTCTCTTTTTTTCTCATTATTTCCCACCAAATAATTCCATGTGTCTTAATGACTTTATTGCCTTGAATGGAGTAAAAGGATCTGAAAAAACACGTTTCCCCACATAAGAAAATTTAAAAAAACTCACTTACCATATTAAGAGATTAAAAGTACACCTTTCTTCAGATGAACCCTGGAACACTAACCATCAATTAAAGTTACACCACTACTAACCATGAGTATATCATACCCGATTTTAGAAATATCACAAAATATTAAATATAAATCTTTATTTGAAATATTTTACATGCAGGCACTTCGAAATTTGTTCTTTGAGTCAACATTAATAGGAACTGAAAAACATTATTTAGGTAAAAAAAAAATCAGATACTGAAAATTTAATTGAATTGTAATTAAAATGGCGCCATTTTTGCTGGGTATTATATAGCCATGGTTAGTGTTTTCGGGTTAAAAGATTTTAAAATATACTTTTTTCTATATTAAAAAATTTGAAAATAAAACACCTTTCTCTAAAAGCAATGATTATTATTTTTTAAAGTAAAACCTTCTCTTGTATACGAAACTTAAGGAATATACTTAAAAAGTTTAGTTGTGTATAGAGAACAAATCTTTCAACATTTATATATAGAATGTTGGGAGAGGCCACCATTCTTTTGAGACAAATGTAAAAATTAGCGATGACCGGTTATTACACATTGCTTTCTCGCTTTGCTTAGAAAAAAGTTAGATCAATCAATAAATGACACGTCTATTTGGGAGTATCATGGGCAGATGACAGTGTTTATTGCAGACACAGAAAGGAAACAGCAGGAACTCCTACAGAAGATAGCTGAAGAGAGTGACATGAAGGGATTACAAATAAACTGCAAGAAAACCAAACGCATGGTCATTAGAAAAAAGAGCAGCCCAAAGTGCCAAATACAGGTGGGGTTGTTAAAATCAAGCAGGTACGAAAATTCAGATATCTGGGAAGTGTTCTAACTGAAGACGGAAAGTGCGACACAGAGATCCGAAGGCGAATGGCATGGCGAAAGACGCGTTCCAGAAGCTAAGTAAAGTATTAAGACACAGGAAATTTTCACTAGAAACAAAGAAGAGAGTACTGGATTGCTGTGTGATGTCAGTTCTTCAATATGGCAGCGAATGTTGGACAATATCTTCAAAGGTGAAGGAAAAACTTGAAGCAGCTGAAATGTGGTTCTACAGAAGGATGCTACGGATATCGTGGACCGAGCATGTGAGCAATGACGAGGTTTTAAAAATGATGGAAACGAAAAAAAGAAATTAATATTGAGCATCAGGAAGAGACAACTAAAGTTCCTGGGACATGCAATGATGAAAGAGGGCTTGGAGAATCTGATACTAACAGGGCAGATAGAGGGGAAAAGAGACAGAAGAAAGCAGCGGATAACATATTTAAAAAACCTGATCAGGTGGATGACAGAACGGGGGCTGATAGACGTTAGAGGAGAAAGCGTGCTAAGAGCCACCAGAGATAGGGAGACGTGGAGGGCCATGATCGCCTACGTCCTGAAGGTACATAAAAGAAGAATAATAAGATATGGGAATTTATTACCCCAACAGAAAATTGCAGAGTTGAAATTGGTTTTGTATAGACAGTAAAATTGAAATGTTATTCATTTCCCTTTGCAACCAGAATAGAATATACAATTCGTTTGTTTAAATGCCTTTGAGAAACTGACTTTTATTGCAGGCTTAGATTAATGTTATACTCGTTCCTTTATAGCAGGGGTTTTCAAACTGTGGTCCGCGGACCACAGTGGGTCCACAAGGATAAGATAGGGGGTCTGTGGATTAACTCCTCACGTGAAATTCAAAGTAATTTTAATTTAATTTTGTTCGATTTTGCATCAACATGCAGTATTGATTTATTTTATCTGAACACTTATGTCTAAAGCGAGCTTAAAACCAGTTTTTACTGCGTTACTGCAAAACTATAAGCTATTTTTAATCATGTATATCTTTCATAAGCGTTTATAGTGGAAATATACAGGGGCCCGTAAATCAAAAGGTTTGAAAACACCTGCTTTTTATGACTGTTAGAAGTATTCATCAGACTTGAATTTTGAATTTGAGTTTGAGTTTTGTTTAACGGCATATCAACAACTCTGTAGGTTATTTAATGCCAAAAAGGTAGTGTTTTAAGGTATTTTTTTAATGTTTGCTTATAGTGAGAAGGTTGGTTTAGTCAGATTTTGAGAAAAAAAAATTCATCTAGTTTTGTATTTAAAAATGTATTACCGGAAATAATTTTTTCCTTCAAAAATGTTTCATGGAAATATTTTTTCCTTTTAGAAATGTATTGTTGGTAATTAATTAAAAAATGTTTATTTTTCTATAAAAGTCGATTTTTATGTATATATTTCTATAAAATTCTATTTTTATACTTCCATAGTGTTTTGACCCCAGTTTGGGGGTTAACTATTTGCCCATAGCTGGGACCCTAACAGGTGCTGCCACTCCGGGCCAGGGCGGATCTGGGAACAACAACAATTAAAAGATGGTTCCCTGCTTCTCACAACCTCCCAATCAAAGGCCTTGCTGCCGGATGCAGTTTACCGTCATGCCCAGGACCACTTGGATTTTACTAGGGTGGATAATTACTCCTCGTTGCAGACACTCGCTCAGACACATTTGTATTTGCTTAATACCGACAGAAACATCCTGGGACTTATACGACAACTATAGTGAGTGAGTTTGCGTGAGAAAGGTCTTAATCTGGCTTGATCAGTAGATGAACAATGTTGAAACACTCAACACCTGCGTTACGATTACTAGTGACTGTCTTACCTGTACAGCAATCGACGCCGCTCAAATTGTTTGGTTGACCAAATTTCACTCTTTCATCTTGGGCCTGTTAGAAATCATATCTTTGAAAAAAAGACTATGGAGCAATTGGAAGTCGCGATTCTTGGCAGAAAACAAACGTTCAAAACATCTAACTACACAGCGCTCATAAAACTGTATATATTAAATATTATTGTACATAATTGTTTATAGAAAGGGTGCGATGGATGAATTGTCGTCTGAATGAGGCCAAAATGAAAATAACACTGACATCTCATTTCAGCAGATAGACAGGGTGCGATGGATGAATCTTCGTCTAAATGAGGCCAAACTGAAAATAACACTGACATCTCATTTTAACAGATATACAGGGTGCGATCGATGAACTGTCGTCTAAATGAGGCCAAAATGAAATAACACTGACACCTCATTTTAACAGATATACAGGGTGTGATGGATGAATTTTCGTCCAAATGAGGCCAAAATGAAAATAACACTGACATCTCATTTTAACAGATATTTTTTACCAAAATTATACAGAAATAAGGTAAATTTATTCGAACAATTGTCATTGGTTTTCACCTCAGTCTTCAGAAGACTTTAGAATCTCTTGCATTTCTTGAGTACGTTTTCCTTGATTAAGTTAGTGAAAGCTGCCGTAGTCATTGTCTTCAGTTCATATTTGGTGTGACAAGGAGTTTTATTAGGTTCTCACAAAACTGCACCATATTCAAAATAATCAAAGGGTTTTTAGTCTGGAAAGTTAGTTAACCAGAAATTATCTGAGAGCCATGACTTTGTTCTCTTCCGTGTGTAGTATGGTGCCAGACAAAGAATCTTGCAGCAGCCACCCGTCTGATTCAAGGCAACATTAACTTCTGAAGGAACTTGATATAAGCTTCCGTGTTGTGTCTGAGGCCTTTTGGCTAGTAATTTCGCCATTACTAGTGATCAGTCCAGATAACTTTGTAATCACCATTAGGCCCATCCAACTCTTTTCAATGATTTTGCTCTGTCCACAGATTGACACCTAAAAAAGTTTTAAATACTTGTATTTGAGCTACGGTACAGTAAAGTATGCCATTTAAATATATCTAGCGAAGTGAATTGCGTCATGGCGCACTTTTCTTGACAGACGGTGCCCAACTGACCCTTCTATAATGTGCAGTCAACAAAATAAAAAAATAAAAAATAAACAACGCGCATTTGCAAAATTAATAATATAAAAGTGGGAAACAATTTACCGATTGCACCCTTTAAAGGCTTCTTCTTTTCAGGACGTAGGCGATCATGGATTTCCACTCATCCCATGCCGCTTTTTATATTTTTTCCTTTTCTTATCTCTCCCAAACTCCGCTCAAGCCCATTGTCGTGGACCCAGTTAAAGGTCCAGTATGAATAACGCAAAAACAACCAAATAAGAAAATACGAATATATCTTAAATACGGAAAGAATACAATACTTGGAACCTGGTTAGTAGGAACGATAATACGAGTTAGCGTGGAGTACTATGATTCGACTCTTAGACTTAGTATTGGGACCCGTAATGGTCGTTAAGGTAGCAGTGTTCGTAGACCGACTCTCCGCTGATTTCGGGTCGCTCTGAGGGCGCTATCCTCAGGATAATGTAATTTACTAAGCGCAGCTTAGATATGGCACAAGGCCGAAAGAGCGCCCAGTGAGGATCGAACTCACTACTGAATTGCAATAGTTCTAGCGAGACAAGCTTGCTAACCATTGCACCACCTCCAGGTGCTCAATCTCCTCAGGATATTACCTCCCACTTCTTGTGAGGGGTGGTATAAGTAATGGTTGTAAGAGTCCATTCAGTCTGTCGGTGATACCACCATGGCACTCATCAAGTAGGGTTAGCGTTGCTTTTCCCTGTTTCTCTTACCCTCTATCCATCCTGTGTATATTAGGTTCTTCAAGCCCTGTTTCATCACGACGTGTGCCCAAAACCTCAGATGTCTTTCCCGATTCCAATTATAAGTTTTCTTTTCTTAGCATTATCTCCAAAACCTCGAGTTTGCTAAATGTTCAGTCCATGATCTTGTCAATATCCTTCTGTAAATCCACATTTCTGTTGCTTCGGCTCTCTCTTTCATTTTTTGTGGAGATTGTCAAGCATTTGCTGCTATATAGAAGGACAGATATCACATAACAGTCAAGTACTCTTTTCATCGTCTCCGAAAATATCTTCATGTCTTTCAGTATTCTGATTAGATTTTGAAATGCATTTTTGGCCATGCCCACCCGCCTTCGGATCTCAGTGTCGCAGTTTCCATAATCTGCCTGAATACTTCCCTCGAATTTAAATTTCTGTCCCCAGTTTGATTTTAGTGTCCCCGACTAGTAGTCGACCCTTTGTAGACCTCTTTTTGCTGATAACCATGTATTCGGTTTTCTTAAAGTTTATGTTTATTCTTTTTTTCTTGATTTCTGTTATGGGGAAACACACCTATTTCTCAGATAATGGACTCTCCCTCTGTTATGGTGAAACACACCTATTCCTCAGATAATGGACTCTCCCTCCTATATAAACAAGAGTTAACAGGAGGTTAACTCGAGGAGTTCATAGGAATTCTTTAGACTTCTATTTGAGTTCAGTAGAATTACTCGGCAGTTGATATTAGTCGGCAGTTAGCCGAATACTAAGGAGTCAGCTTTAAGGGGAAGATTACTAAGTTCCGAAAGTTTTGGGTACGTTAAGTCGATTAGCAACCGAAATAGCACGTCAATGCGAAAACTATTCCACAAAAATTTCCGATGCTACCTTTTGTATGGGGTCCTGTATTATTTTTTTCAGCGTCTCTCATCATTCTGCAGTCAATCGATTTATACAAATATGATGTTTCAACCATTTTTTATGTTTCAACCATTTTTTTTATCTCACTGCCCATCGAGTTAAGCTTATGCCGCGCACTTAAATTATGATGATTAAAAATAAGAAAAAGAGAGTATAATTTTTATTATTTATTTATTAATACAAACGAAATAATTTACAGGTATATCTAACCTTACGTCGGTAATTTGTCCCAGGAGATGCGACTTACGTCAAAAAATGACTTAAGTCGAATTTATTGTCTCCGAATTTACTTGTCACTAGTCTAAACCACAAATCACTATTCTGTATTTTATTTATAGATGCATTTTTCATAATATATAGTAAATAAGAATATGTAAGCTTACAAACAAATTAATTTTGGTCTTTAATATAATACCGAAAAAAGTAGTCTAAACTTACGAATAAATGTACTAACATATTTGTAAATGTAGATGTTTACTATTTGGCAATCTTTACAGTACACCGCAGATTCTTTATTCTTGAATGTAGTTTGCTCTGGGACATCATAATATAAAATGAATTTCTAAGGTTTAATTATAAATGCATTTATTAAAATGATTTTGCAGTGTTCTTGACAAGCTCCAAAGGAGAGTCTGTCATGTGATAGGTACTGATCTGGCGACTCGACTGCAGCCACTTCCCCACCGTCGAAATGTGGCCTCCCTTTGTCTGTTCTATAAATACTTTCATGGCTTCTGCTCAGACAAACTTAAGTCACTGATGCCTCCTCAACAGGTGTTTACTCGTGCAACCAGACTGGCAACTGGGTCCCACCCGTTCACAGCCAGGTTAGCCAAATGCAGACGACAATTCTACTCCTGCAGCTTCTTCTCTCGCACTTCCCGCCTGTGGAACTCGCTCCCGTATTCTTGCTTTCCTGACGGCTACAACCTCCAGAAATTTAAATGCAAAGTCAATACTCATCTACTAACCACTGGACTCTAGCTCTCTCCCCTCCCCTGTATAACCTTCCCTTTCTCTCCACCTATGTATCTGTCATCGCACCTGCTTTCTATTGTTCCTTTCTAACTAGTTTGTACTCCTCACTCTTTTCTAATTAATCTTTTTACATTTATGTAGCCCCCTGCACATCAGTGGCGTTTCCGCCTTGCTCGGGGTGAAATGATTAAAAATAAATATCAGAAAATAAACTAATTTATGTTAAAATCAAGAATATTTACATTCAATTTGTTAATTTATAAACGTAGATGGTTGTGGATTGTCAATATTGAACTCTTAATAATCACAAAACAGGATCACAGATGTTTTCATATTTCATTTTCTAGGATTTACGATGATTATATTAACATTTTCTATAAATATGCGCATTTTAATATGATTTTATATATATTTTTTTCTTATTTATGGCACAACTAGCAGTATAGAACGGCGTTGCTCGGATGTAATGAAAGCTTTAAAACAAATCCATGGTCCTGGAGCTCAGACTCTTTGAACGTTGGCACGAAATACTAAAATGTTTCCAGTTAAAGCGAAACCATAGACTGAAAGAAAAATGAATGGATTTAAGTCAAATTTTGATTTCCTGGTGTCAATATCAAATAAGTTTTTTTCGTCGTAAACTGAATTTTGAAGGCTAAATAAGTCTTCTGATAAAATGGTATCATGGCTGAGACTAAGAACTACAATTATACCTACTTAGAGCCAAACCCGGAGTAAAAACTAAATTAAAAGAACTGAAAAAGTACAGACATACAGGCAGATATACAGACACACACACAAACATCTTGCCTTTTATTGATTTTCTGCACTATTGTAAGAACTGCAACCTTGAAACTTCTGAATATCGTTTCTTATGTCTTTATCTATGAGTGCATCAAATTTGATTAAAATCAGATCACTCCTTCTATAACCCGATTTTTTTTTATTTTCTATTTTCGATATTTATCGGGGGTACCTCGACACAAACCTATCTTAGAACACAAGCAGACGCTTTTAGTAGAACTGTGTAAATTTTCAAGAAAATCGATTTAGCTGTTTCTGAGTCTATAGGTAACGAGCAAACACGCACACATACACACAGACCAAGTTCCATTTATAAATAAGTTTAGATAAAGGTATTACTCGGTAAACCCTTGTCAAATCGCTTCATTTCGCACACGCTGCCACTTAATATATTATTAACATGTTTATTTATTATAACAATGATATAATCATATAATCAATGTACATTAATTGTGATATTTACTCTTCTTCAATAAATTGTATTTATCACATTTAATAACTATTGCGGCTGCACAGAGTATAGTATTTATATTATTCGGACTATTGTCCTCATCTTTGTTGCCATTTGTACGACGTTTAATAATAGATCATTCTATTTGTCTATATTTCTGAGATGAGGTAGTATTTACAGTATTTACATTATTCGGACTATTGTCCTCATTTTTGTTGCCATTTGTACGACGTTTAATAATAGATACTTCTATTTGTCTATATTTCTGAGATGAGGTAGTATTTACAGTATTTACATTATTCGGACTATTGTCCTCATCTTAGTTGCCATTTGTACGACGTTTAATAATAGATCATTCTATTTGTCTATATTTCTGAGATGAGTTTGTATTTACAGTATTTACATTATTCGGACAATTTTGTCTCTTCTTTGTTGACATTTGTATGACATTTAATAATAGATCATTCTATTTGTCTATATTTCTGAGATGAGGTAGTATTTACATTATTCGGACTATTGTTCTCATTTTTGTTGCCATTTGTACGACGTTTAATAATCGATCATTCTATTTGTCTATATTTCTGAGAAGAGGTAGTATTTACAGTATTTACATTATTCGGACTATTGTCCTCATCTTAGTTGCCATTTGTACGACGTTTAATAATAGATCATTCTATTTGTCTATATTTCTGAGATGAGTTTGTATTTACAGTATTTACATTATTCGGACAATTTTGTCTCTTCTTTGTTGACATTTGTATGACATTTAATAATAGATCATTCTATTTGTCTATATTTCTGAGATGAGGTAGTATTTACAGTATTTACATTATTCGGACTATTGTTCTCATCTTTGTTGCCATCTGTACGACATTTAATAATCGATCATTCTATTTCTCTATATTTCTGAGAAGAGGTAGTATTTACAGTATTTACATTATTCGGACTATTGTCCTCATCTTAGTTGCCATTTGTACGACGTTTAATAATAGATCATTCTATTTCTCTATATTTCTGAGAAGAGGTAGTATTTACAGTATTTACATTATTCGGACTATTGTCCTCATCTTTGTAGCCATTTGTACGTCGTTTCGGTCGTTGTACGCTCCGGCCTTCTTCAGGTGCTGGTAATTTGGCGCGCAGTATACTTATGCTCTTCTGGCGGCATACTAGTTTGCCGCGGAACACTTGTTGGAAATTACAGATTATTATAATTCGCTTAACTCTGTAGTGTTAGTTAATTAACACGACCATTATTCCCTGCTAATATTGTATAAATAATGAACTATTTCGTTTTAATCACGCGGAAAGAGAAAAAACAAGTATCAGAGACGTTGTTTTATTTAAGAAAGAAAGAAAGAAAGAAAGAATGAAAGAAAGAAAGAAAGAAAATGGGTTATCACTCACTGGTATGACATCTGCATCAACTTCATTTTTTATTTATACCCATTACATCTTGAAATAATTATCTACTTTCATCCTCATGATAATAATTACCTAATGATAATAATTACCTAATGATAATAATTACCTAATGCTAATATTACTCATGATAATATTGACTTAGTGTACAACGCCTGTGTCATCAGTACACTACTAAACGGCAAGAGGGGCCTCTGAACACCCTCTGCTTGAGAAGTATCCACAGCATATTGGGAATCTTATTGCAAGACAAGATGGCCAAGACTGAGGTCCTGTCTCGCGCGGATCTGCCTACTATGTTTACTCTCCTTAAACAGCGCAGACTCCACTGGCTAGGCCATGTCCACCGTATTCAAGACGGTCGAATTCCAAAAGACCTCCTTTATGGAGAGCTGGCCTCTGGAAAAAAGACCCACTTGTCAGCCACAGCTGCGGTATTGTGACATCATATGAAAGCTGTGGGCATCAACACGGAGTCATGGGAGAGCGTAGCAGTCAACCGGACCAACCCTGGCCTAACAATTCAAATCAAGGGAGGAGCAACTAACCCAAGTCGCCATGGAGAGGCGGGTTCGCAGAAAGCAAAATGACAGCCCCGACAGGCCAGAAACAAAACATAAATGCAGTCTCTGCAACAAAGACTGTCACTCTCGCATCGGTTTCTACAGTCACAGACGCCGATGTTCCAGCCAAGCAGACAACTAGGATGCTACCCATGGTCAACCCTGACCGACGGAGGCCTGCTACTACTACTTTCATACTGATGACCGTTATTGCAATCTTAACTTATTTATAAATGGAATTTTGTCTGTGTGTGTGTCCCCGTTACCTATAGACTCCAAAACGGCTCAACTGATTTTCTTGAGAATTTACACAGTTGTACTATAAGCGTCTGCAAGTGTTCTTAGCTAGGTTTTGTGTCGAGGTACCCCGATAAATATCGAAAATCGATAATCGAATAAATCGGGTTATAGAAGGAGTGGTCCGATTTTAATCAAATTTCATACACTCATAGACAAAGACATAAGAAACGATATTCAGAAATTTCAAGGTTGCAGTTCTTACAATAGTGCAGAAAATCCATAATATATATATATATATATATATATAGGGCAAGATGTTGTGTGTGTGTGTGTGTGTGTGTCTGTTTATGCGTCTGTATGTCCTTAATACAAATCCCCAAGTTTTATCCGATTCTCACCAGGACCATGGATTAGTTTTAAAAATTTCATTACACCCGAGCAACGCCGGGCTATACTGCTAGTATATTCTAAAGCTGTTAGTCTCAAATATTTAGCGATTCAATACGGAAAATTTTTTGTAACACTTAAGGTGCTTATTCAATCAATAGCTTAAGAAATAAAATTTACTCGAAAATGAAAATAGGAAAAACGTGAATTTACACACGTATTTCTAGTAAACTAACGTTTAAATAAGAGAAAATTGCACTAGAATTTGTTTAAAGATTTCCACGTAATCAACTGAAATTATGTCGCTCTATATGACAGGGAATTATGGACAATCCCCTCACAGAGAAAGAAGAGACTTAAAGCAACAGAAATTTTGTTCTACAGGAGGATGCTGAGAATAACCTTGTCTGAATAGGTGACGAAGTTTTAGATAAAGTGAAAACGAAAAGGAACATGCTTAAGATATGGAAACGGCGGTATCTCCTTAGTTGTTTAACAAATCTAAATGTAAATACTGAGAAAAGAAAAGATGAAATAATGAAATCCTGTTTTATATTCCTCTTTTGGTCGCAAAACCAAATGTCTATAGTCGAGACAAAATCAAAGAAATTGGTCTTGCCGTTTTGAAGGGACAGTATATATATATATATATATATATATATATATATATATATATATATAAGCTGAATATAATCTGATCGATTTGAAATGGAAACATTATTTCAGACATAAGTACTTTGATTTTTTTCCTCTTAAATCGATTAATCATGTTTATGTTTTTAAAAAAAAAACATCAAAGAACTTATACAAAATTTCTTTTATATTTTAGCTTTTACATAAGAATCAAATTAACGCCTTCGCCAAATGTCTATCATTTCGTCAAATAAAAGTATCATTTAGACAATATATATATATATATATATATATATATATATATATGTGTGTGTGTGTGTGTGTGTGAAGTGTGTGTGTATATATATATATGTGTGCGTGTGAGGTGTGTATATATATATATGTGTGTGAGGTGTGTGTATATATATATATGTGTGTGTGTGTGTGAGGTGTGTGTGAGTGTATATATATATGTGTGTATGAGGTGTGTATATATATATATATATGTGTGTGAGGTATGTGTATATATGTGTGTGTGTGAGGTGTTTGTGTATATATATATATGTGTGTGTGTGAGGTGTGTGTATATATATATGTGTGTGTGTATGTGAGGTGTGTGTGTATATATATATATATATATATGTGTGTGTGTGTGCGTGTGAGGTGTATATATATATATGTGTGTGTGTGTGTGTGTGTGTGTGTATATATATATATATACGTGTATGTGTGTGTGAGGTGTGTGTGAGTGTATATATATATTTGTATGAGGTGTGTATATATGTATATATATATATATTATATGTGTGTGTGTGTGAGAGGTGTGTGTATATATATGTGTGTGTGTGTGTGAAGTGTTTGTGTATATATATATGTGTGTGTGTTAGAGGTGTGTGTGTATATATATGTGTGTGTGTGTGTGTGTGTGTGTGTGTGTGTGTGCAAACTAGAGAGAGACTTGGCGAACTTAACTTGTTAACAATACGTTTGATTATCGTCGAGTGTCATATGACGCCGGAATTTCGCCAAAGAAAAAAAAAGTTTTAATATATGTACAGATTTTTTTTTCTACATAAAATATTTTTTTGTCGGGACAGACACAAATATGGCTCTGGTAAAAATATCAGACAATTTGCTTTTTTTAAATTTTATTTTGACATGATTAGAAGAAGAAACGGCAGTATCAAAAAATTGATTTATTTCCGCAAAATCGAATTTGGGAAATAAACGTGACTCACGTTAGACATATCGATGCTTGATTTTTTTTTAACTTTAATTGCATCGTTTTAATATCATTTTTAATATCTTTTTTAATGAATTTTAATATATTTTTAAAAATTTTAATAAATTTTTAATAATTTTTTAATTTTTAATAAATTTTAATTGTTTTCAATATCGCTTTATATTTTTACATAACAAAAATCTATTTATCTATTCATTTTTTTTTTTTACCAGAATCAATCTAACATATTTATAAGTCTAAAATTCATCCACACTTAGAATATTGCTGCCTCATATTGTCCAGTGACCCTGCTATTTATTTTGAGCTCCCTGATAAATAACCAAAGAAGAATCAGCAATATTATCAGGCATGATCTGATGGCTCAATTTCAGTCACTTACCCATCGCTCTAATGTTACTTCTTTGATGGTTTTTTTTTCTATAAATACTTTTTTGGTTGTTGTTCGAATGAGCTCTTCGCTATGGTACCTAGAGTTTATGAATATAAGTACTGTATAGACTGGCATCGAGATCAAATCAATTTAGAGCTGAGCTGGTTAGATATAATCGTAAGTTCTATGCTAACAGTTTCTTTTCTCGCACTTCTCGCTTGTGAAACTCCCTTCTGACTCCATGTTTTTCAGCCAACTTCAGTCTACCAAATTTAAATGCAACGTCAATCGCTATCTAATTTTCCTCTGATCACACGTTCCTCTCTCGGTCATATTAATGTTTCCGTTTCTAATTCTTCCACATCCGGTAAAGTTTTTCCCGGCTGTTATGAAAAGAAAACAAAGCTATCCAGATGGTTGTTACTTTTTTCTAACAAATACAAATAGTTTCAATGTTTCTTCTAAAAATGAAATCAAATTTTCCTGTTCGTTACTCAGATAATTTTCCTGATATCGCAGCATATCAAGATCGAATTATTTCATCATATTTCCCACCTGAAACAATCCTGCACATATGAAAATCTACCATCCGCCCGTGCATTGAATACTGCTGCCATATCTGGTCGGGGACTCCTGCTATCCATCTAGATATCCTTGACAAAATCCAACGAAGAATCTCTAATCTAATCGATCCCGACTTGGCAGCTCAGATATCATTCACTTTCTCACCGGCGCAATGTGGCTTCCTCGTGTCTCATCTACAAATACTTTCACGGCTTCTGCTACGATGAACCTAGCTCACTGGTCCCCCCTATATATGAATTTACTTGAGCCACAAGATTAGCAATTAGGTTCTATCCTTTTACTGTTAAACCAATAACATGTAAACGCAAATTCTATTCCAGTAGTTCTTTCCTCGCACTTCCCGCCTGTGGAATTCCCTTCCGCATACTTGCTTTCCCGACAGCTCCAATCTCCAAGAATTTAAACGTAAAGTCAGTGGTCATCGTCTATCTCACTAACCTGCATCCTCTCTCTCATGCTCTCATCTCATTTCAACAGTATTCTCATCTCTCTCCTACCCACTTCTTGATACCCCCTTTATTCTTTCACTCCTTCTCATAACTTTCCTCCTATATAACCCCCTGCGCAACAGCAGCAGTAAAATGCTTTGCTTGGGTGGTACGATTATAAAAAAAAACCTTACCACTTGGTGTCTTCGCATTAAAGCCACTAAAACGACAGTCGTTACTGAATTTGAGAGAATATAAGAAACAGAGCACATTATTAAGATAAAACGAGAAAGGATTGACATTGTATTTAAACTATTGATAATCAACATTGACTGGGAAGAAATAAGCCGGAGGAGAAATTCACAAGCGAGAAGTGCAAAAGAAGAATATCTTATCATAGAACTTACGGTTACATCTCGCCATTTTACCTATCAAATGACTAGACCTTACCGCGAATTTAGTACTGCGTTGAAATCCATATTGTTTAGGCAACATAAATGAAATCAGGATGTTTAAAAGCCAAGAACGGAATGCTCATATTAGAGAAAGAAAAATAGTCCAATGATAAAACGAATATATTGAAGATCTCTTCCACGACAAGAGAGAACAGCCGGTAAAACAAAGAAATACTGACAGACAAGAAATATTAAAATCTAACCCTAGCCCTAACCCTAAAGTGGAAGCTGCACTGACCAAATTGAATCGACACAAAGCAGCAAGACTAGGCGGTATTGTAATAAAGATGCTGACAGCTTTAGATGCATTTGGAGAACGCAAGATTACCGAAATAATAGATGAAATATACAACTGCGGCGATGTACCAGAATATCTAAGCAGACCGATTTTTATAGCGCTACATAAGAAGCCAGGCGCAAAAGAATTGTGAACTCCACCGAACACTCGGCTTGATGAGCCAGAAGAAAAGAGCACGCAGCAGAATCGGAACAGAGATAGGACCAGCATAATGCGGTTTCCTCAAAGATACCGGAACAAGGAACGTTATATTCATACTCAGATTGTTATCAGAAAGATAAGGAGTAAAAAAAAAACTTGGTGTATTTAAAGCAAATACGATTGATAGAAGGCTAGAGGCGTTTCAACGGTGATTTATCTAACGAGCTTGTCTAAAATAGATGGTAGATCATCGGCTACAAGGAGATATTTGTTTGCTCCGTTTTTTACTGGTTATTAAGTCTTTGCTTTACTCTTGTTATACTGACAGTTTAAAAAGAATTAAAGATTCGAATTGTTTTTGAAAGCTTTTCAGAAGAGGCATGAGAAACCCAGCCGTGTTTTTGTTGCTTTATTTATCTAAATTTCTAGAAAGAGATTTGAAGAGAAAAATGATGAATGCTGATACAAATCGTATTATTTTCGTTATTTTGAATATGAATAAATGAAAATGAAGTCTGTTTTATAGAATTTGTTATATTTTAATTTAATTTAATTTGTTATATTTTAATTTAATTTAATTTGTTATATTTTTAATTTAATTTAATTTGTTATATTTTTAATTTAATTTAATTTGTTATATTTTAATTTAATTTAATTTGTTATATTTTTAATTTAATTTAATTTGTTATATTTTAATTTAATTTAATGGGCGTAGGCAGCTAAGAGAAGTAGCTGGAAAATCTTATAATTACAAGGGAGAAATTAGAGAAAGAACCTAAATTAAAAGTGAAAGAACAAAACTCTGCTATTTTGTTGTCAAAGACCCAAATGTTAATGCTATGTTTTTTTAGTCCTTTACGATTTATATAAGAAAAATTAAAAAATATAAAAAACATAAAAACAACTTGAATTTGTAACCAATGCATTAAAATATATTCAATAAACAAAGAAAAAAAGTAATAGCAGTATACATAGTTTAAGAGGGAAGAGTTGTTCCTTTAGACTGTTTTTTACTAAAATAAATTAAATGAAGAAAGTTTTTTCATGCGCTGAAAAGGTTTGTTACAACTGTTAACAAGATTTGCATGTAAGAACAAATAACATAAAAAATAAAGTTACTTTGAATGTATCTGTAAATGATACCAATTTTGGTCAAGAGTTCAAAGTTCAAAAGTTCTTGATGAAAATGTTCAGACAGAAGACAAAGTTCTGTGTCTCTGTGTGCGTTAAGTTTGAGTAGAGAGAGAGAGACTTACGTGTAGTGTAGTCTTTTAGCCATCCCGTGGATCTACTGACAAGTTTTATGGGCAGAGAGTGGATCAAACAGCAAACGCGAGACAAACTTTGTTTACATAAGAAAAATATGTGATTGGCTAAAAATTAACCAATCAACATCACGCACATGAAAGCCGCTTCAGAGCTGAAAGATTACAGGAGACTGCGATTGCTAAATTGTTCTATTCAAAAATAGTAGTGATTTATTACCCAATTGCAGACGAGTAAATGACATTGACAGTATGCGGGTAAAAAAAACATAGCAACCGCTCTCATACCCCTCTCAAGATTAAACAAAAAAAAAGGAAAAAACATTTTTTGAATACTGCTTGAATCTGGAAGGCCAGTGGACTCTCCTTCCTCTTCTTGTAACTTGTTGATCTGTTGTGGGATTTGGTTGAGAACTACCAGTTTTTACTTGTGACGATGCTGATGATGTTTGAGTTGGAATAGTACTCCGCTCAATGTGCGCTGGTTTAAGACGATCAAGAAGTTTTTCCTGACATATACAAATCTACTATCCGCCCCTGCATTGAATATTGCTGTCATATCTGGTCGGGTGCTCCTGCAATCCACCTAGGTGTCCTTGACAAAATCCAACGGAAAATCTGTAATGTGATCGATCCCGACTTGGCAACTAAGATACAGTCGCTTTTTCACCGACGCAGTGTGCCTTCCCAGTGTTTCTTCTACAAATAATTTCACGATTTTTTCGGTTTGATGAAACTTGGCTACAATATACCTACAATATATGAATTTACTCGAGCCATAAGATTAGCAACTAGGTCCCACCCTTTTACCCGATTAATTGTAAAACCAAGTTCTACTCCAACTTCTTTTCTCGCACTTCCCGCCTGTGGAATTCCCTTCCGCATACTTGCTTTCCCGACACTACAATTTTCAAGAATTCAAATGTAAAGTCAATATTCACTTCCTGTCTCACTAAATTACATCCTCTCTCTCATGCCTTTTTCTCCACCCACCCCACTCATCAGTATTCTCTTCCTTCTCATACTCTCTTTCTGACACTCTTTCTCATAACATTCCTCCGATGTAACCCTCTGCAAAACAGTGGCAGTAAAATGCCTTGCTTGGGGAGCTATGATTATAAAAAGAAAGTATATATTATAATATGGATATAAGGAGGGGGATCAATTTTACATTATAATCAATATATAAACTGATCCCTCACTTTATGACCACAGCCATCCTTCTATTAGCCACTTCCTGACACCCCCTATAACCAGTCACTCTTTCTCATAACGTTCCTCCTATGTAACCCCCTGCACAACAGTGGCATTAAAATGCCTTGCTTGGAGCGACACGATCATAAAAAAACTTCTAGCCAAGACTGATAATAAACATTTTAGGACCAAGTGGAAATTGGACAAGAATTTGTCATGCAGTGTTTTTGTCTGCATTTAAATTCGAGATTTGTTTATTTTTTTATCTTTAACGTTGTTTCCTTTCTTGAATAAGAAACAAACGTGTCACACTGACTATAAATATGTCAATCATTGGCTTCTTGAACCATAAGAACTTCATTTCAAATCTATCTATCTATATATATACACTAACGGCCATAATTATTAGGCTACCCCAGGTTTCAAAATAAAATTAAGCATTTCATACTATTTTTAGTATTTATTGCCAAGTGCATAATTCTCAAGGAAAATAGAATGGTTCTTTTGTTATTATTACTTTGCAAAAGTTTAAAAAGCAAATAGCGACAATGTACCCATCGCACCCTGTAGATTTGTTTTATATATATATATATATATATATATATATATATACTACCGGCCAGAATTATTAAGCCATCCTAGTTTTTTTTTTTTAAAGAAATGATGTATTTCATACTATTTGTTAGAATTTATTGCCAGGTGGATAATTCTAAATGAAAATAGAATGGTTCTTTTCTTATTATTACTTTGCAAAATTGTATAAGGCAAAGAAGAAAAGATGAATTCGTCTGAATCGCCCTAAATTTTCTTCATTCTTTCATTGATGGAACTGCAATGTAGGTTATTATTAAATATTTATAAATTCATTTGGTTCACAGATTATTGTGCAGTATTAACAAAACAACCATTCTATTTTCATTTACAATTATTCACTTGGCAATAAATATTAAAAAATAGAATAAAATACATCATATATATACCTCAGTTTGTTTATATCTATATTTCCATCTGTCTATATAACTCTGTGTGTTTCTATCTATCTATCTATCTATCTATCTATCTATCTATCTATCTATCTATCTCATTCTGTTCATATTTGTCTACCTGTCTGTCTGTCTCTCTGTGTTAAATATAACAGACAAGGAATATATCTTATGTTTAATCACGAGCAGTTCAAAACATCGTATTTTTGCTTTAATTTCGGCTGAAAATAAAGACAACATTTGTCCAACATTTGAATGTATTTTTATTAAACTCGTCTTTGACCTAAGCTTTCGGCTTACATGTACCATCTTCAGAGTTGTTATACGGACATTTAAACAAAGACAGGATGGTATTCTATTATGTTCAACTAAAAGTGTGTTATGCAAAGATAACGGTTACTGATTTGCAGACGCAGGGTCTATGACGTCAGATCACGTGAGCGACCGAAATATCAGCTACATAGCCATACGTCTAGATGCAATGTGATGTGTTGTTTGAAATGTAATTTTGTTGAATGTGGGTTGGTTTGTTTTAATACAGATGACCTTCAATATCTGAAAATTTGTTTTTAATGTGTGAATGTATCGACTAATATCTTTCTAATAGTACGTATATAACGGTACCACTATCGTTCGTACCTACACACTTACATACATTCATACCTGACACCACTTTGTTAAACAGTGATTGGTTAATTATTAGCCAATTATATCGTTTGCATATGAAAACCCTGTTTTCCCCCACAGTCAAGCTGATCCAACGCGCGACTATTTAAGAAGTGCCCCCACGTGTACATCTTCAGTAGGGACCCAGCTGCCGAGGCAGTTGTGAAGACATACGTTATAATTCTCACTCGCATACACATCCGCACTCGACGCCGCGCAAAATTCTCTCTCACACTCGCACACATCCCTAGTGAGATTGCAGCTGCCTAAAGAATCCTTGTCAGTCGAAATAATATCTTACTCCCACATATACACACGCAGACATACAATGAAAATTCAACTGTTATATCACTATCAGTTGGATACCAGCTAAGCACATCTTCTAGGAACATGTTAATACAAACATTTCAACTCAACACTTGTGAACCATCTTACAGAACATTATATCGATTATTTTTCCCCACTGTACAAAACTTAATTAGAATGAACCTTTCCAATGAACATTTATTAATTAATTGATTTTCTCTCGAACTACAGTCAATGGGTGAAAACTATTTATCCTTCGACATTGTTCACAGAAAAATGCATGTTTTTCTCTATTGAATGTTAAATCTTACATGCCTATTTTGGTTACAATTCGTCGTTGGGTAGTCTTTTCACGAGTTTTATGTATTTTATACTTCTGAATATAAATTAATTCCGCTATATTTTCTTGGCTAACTCGACGTGCGTGTCTGGAAACACCTACACGTACATGGTTATATTTTTCTAAAAATGATGTTTAATGGTACTAAGATCAGACAGGTGACAGGTAAATCTACAGGAGAGCGTGGTTGCAGAAAAAACAACATATATACTATATATATATATATATATATATATATATATATATATACATATATACTATAGTGGGTTTATTTTTACCATAGAAGACACAATCTCTGAGCGGGCAAGTAAATTGATACGCTACATTGGTTTTTTGTAGAGGATTTATTTGTGCGCTTGTAGGGTTGTTAGAGACTATGAGACTTATTGTTTGCAAATTTGTATAATACGAGCAGTATAGCCCGGCGTTGCTCGGGTGTAATGAAAGCTTTAAAACTAATCCATGGTCCTGGAGCTCAGACTCAGCCTAAAGAATATTTGAAATAATAAAATAATTGCGACAATTTACCGATCGCATATATATATATATATATATACTAGCATTATAGGCCGGCGTTGCTCGGGTGTAATGAAAGCTTTAAAACTAATCCATGGTCCTGGAGCTCAGACTCTTTAGACGTTGGCACGAAAGAGTAAAAAGCAATAGTTGTTTCCAGTTAAAACGAAACCGTAGACTGAAAGAAAAATGAATGGATGTAAGTCAAATTTTGATTTCCTGGTATCGATATCAAATAAGTTTTTTCGTCGTAAACTGAATTTTGAAAGCTAAATAAGTTCTCTGAGTAAATGGTATCATGGCTGAGACTAAGAACTACAATTATGCCTACTTAGAGCCAAACCCGAAGCAAAAACTAAAATAAAAAGGCTGAGAAAAATACAGACATACAGGCAGATAAGCAGACATCTACACACAAACATCTTGCCTCATATATATATATATATATATATATATATATATATATATATATATTATCGATTTTCTATACTATTGTAAGAACTGCAACCTTGAAACTTCTGAATATCGTTTCTTATGTCTTTGTCTATGAGTGTATCAAATTTGATTAAAATCGGACAACTCCTTCTATAATCCGATTTTTTCGATTATCGATTTTCGATATTTATCATGGGTACCTCGACACAAAACCTAGTTAAGAACACTCGCAGACGCTTATAGTACAATTGTGTAAATTTTCAAGAAAATCGGTTCAGCCGTTTAGAAGTCTATAGGTAACGGACACACACAGAGACACACACACAGACAAAGTTCCATTTATAAATAAGTTTAGATAGATATATTGAGCTTAACTTGTTTATTATTATTTATGGATTCAACGTTTATAATTTTGAGTATTGTTTCATAATGTTTGAAATTATTATACATTTGGTTGCAATAGTATATATTAATAGTCTTATGTTTATTTTGGCGTAACTAATATTATTAATATTATCAATCTTTCGAGATATTATTAAGTTTATTAAGGTACATTTTAATTTCTTGATTAATGACGGAATTAGGAAATCCATTATTGATAAGTGTTTGTTTAATGTTATGTAATTCTTTACAGAATATGATTCTGGAAGAAGATATAATTTGTATTCGTTGATTTAAGTTTGTTTATAACGGCAAACTTATAATTGTTGGAGGCGTTCACTATTAAAATTAAGAAGACACGAGTAAAATCTATGTGCGTTGGAATCAATATATACATCAAAGAATAGAATTTTATTAATAATATTAAATTCTATTTGTAAATTTGAGGACGGAGTGATTTGTTGGTTGGTTGGTTGTTTTTGTTTTAGGGCATATCAACCTCGGTGGGTCATTTATCGCCAACTAAATTTTATTTATTTATTGCTGGTAATACCTTTTTCTTTCAACAGTTTTTTGTTGTTTTTATATAAGTTTTGGGTCGAGTAATACATTTTTCTTTTTCGAGTATCAAGATCCATTGGGATTTGTTTTTAAGGGCCAGGTCCCCGAGTCCTACTCTGTTATTTAACCCATAACTGGAGGGAAGGTACGGGTTAATACCTTTCCCAAGGGTACCAGTGCTTAAGTGAATGCAGTGTATTCACCTGGAATTCGAACTTGGCTCACCGATTTCTCTTTCGGAGCCGATATTCAATGTACCACAACGCACATCCGTCACTAATACCAGCACCTGGTATTCCCAAGCGGTCACTCATTTAAGTACTGACCAGGCTCAACGTTGCTTAACTTCGGTGATCGAGCGAGAACCGGTGTATTCAACGGGATATGGCCGTAAGCCGTGAGTGATTTGTAAATTTGTTTCTAAATTATGTAGTTTGTTCAATGTTTTTAGCTAAAGCAAAAAATGTCGTACATGTAGTTATGGAGTTGTGACGCAACTTCGCCTTCAATTTGTAGTGACCATTTTGGTCGGAAGTAAGACACGGAACAAGGATGTCAGTTAAAAACAAAATATTAGTATAACAAGAAACAAGTTATTGAAAGAAAATGATACTTGTAAGTAATATAGAAATAAGTAAGTCCGAAGATATTATTATGCTGCCTGACTAGTAGCTGTCGTTAACTGCTGTTCTTGAATGCTCTTAACTAACTGTTCTCTAGAAATCACGCAGGTAATTTATATATAGCAAGAGGAGTTCATCGTAGGAGGATATCATAGCACATATATAGGGTTCTAGTAGTGTCCTTCAGTATATTTTTCTAAATGTGCCATGTAACAATTAGAGAAAAAGGGGGCCTAAAGGAGATCCCATTGCAATACCATTTATTTGAGTATAACTATTACCTAGTGTCTCATGAAAATTACCTGAGTGGTGCATGCTATTATTATATATTTTTGAGTAGGGTATTTAATATTGATGGGTGGGAGAGAAATATGATTGTATGCAGCACAGATAATGTCAATCGTTTCATAAACGGGGGCATTGGAAAGTAAAGAGTAATTAATTTGTTAGGAGTTTACGAAAGGTAATATACTGGTGTGGGTATTTGTGAAATGACAGGTCGGAGGTGGGTGATCTTTTTTATGAATTTTTACATTAACCTAAAAGTAGCAAGGTTGATAGTCACCTATGATATTTTGAAGTTTATAAGATCCCGTTTTAGCATGATTAAAAGTAATAAGTTTATTTATATGGTTTTACGTTGGGAGTTAAGTTACTGTTTCAAGTGTTATTGGTTAACTTTTTAAATAAGATCTTTCAAAATGGTCCGTAATTTTAAATGATATTCATGTTTGTTTAAAAGAACAAAAATCTAATAATTTTATCTGCAATACTGCTGTCATTTTTGTTGTGTTGCTGCTTTTATTAAAGGAGTGTTTATAATTCCATTCGGTTTTTTATGATAACAGTGTTTAATAGATTCGGCTTTAAGTAATTCTTTCAGTACTAAACAGATATTAGTCGATAACATGACAATACTCACATTTACACACAGTAAAAAGAACTTCCAGATATTAGAGGTCATGTACATTAAAACAAAACAACCTACACTCAACAAAATTACATTTCAATCTTGTCAAAACACATTATATTGCATGTCGACATATAGTTCTGTAGTTAATATTTCGGACTCTCACGTAGTATGACGTCATAGAATCTCATCATGAATGTGATTCAGTGACCGTTATCGTCGTAAAGCAATCTTTTATGTCAACATAACAGAATATCTTTGATGGTGAAGAATATTGTTTAAATGTCTCGGTGATTACTCTGAAGATGGCTCATGTGATCTGAAAGCTTAGGTCAAGAACTAGCTTAATACAAATTATCCAAATTTTGGAAAATTTTTGTTTTCATTTTTACCCGAAATTAAAGCTACCATGCGCCATATATATATATATATATATATATATATATATATATATATATATATGGCTTTACAAAATTTATTAAGATCGGCCATGCTATATTTTTAAAGCAAAAAAGACCTATTGACGGGTTTCGCCTCCACTTGTCTAAATTGTAAATGGGGAAATATTATGAAAACTATGCAAATATTATGGGTGATATAAATGAAAGTGAAAAGGTGAAAAATATATTTTAAAGAAAAAATTCATAATTTTTCTTTTTCTAAGTTTATCACATTTAAAGTTGCTAGATATCTAGTAAAGCAAGCCCAAGCAGACACTCTCTTTATTCACAAAGATATGTCGCCTGGTCTTAATGAACAGTGTCTGTAACACCTTCAGATGGAACAACGCGTGTGACCTGGCCAAAACAGAGAACCAATTCACACTCAAATTCAGAGCGCAACTTGGATTATTAATAAAATGATCCTCAATAGAAGACCCGTATGTATTTCAAATGGTATCACCAGACAAAAACAATATTTAGAAAATACATGTTACTTAATCCTGACATCCAACCGCTGCGTCGTTCTACATGTATAGTCGACTCCGCGAATAAATTTAAAATAGTAAAGGACGGAGATAATATGATGAACAGATAAAATCTCTTTGGAAGGAAGGATAGATCTTATTTTAAACACAACATGCACATTAGATGCAAAATAACACCCACCTGAGCTTGATGAATTACGCTTTGCCAAGATCTCACTAGCCCTACCACGGTATTCGAAAATAACCACGGTATTCGAAAATAGACTGGGCATCTTTTAACCGTTAAAGTTTTAATTTTATTAAACTGAGCAATCTTATTTTGAATAACCGATTGAACAATGTCAGAAGGATAGCTATTGTTAAAAAAGATATTAATTATAAAACTAATTTCATATTTAAAGTTGTCATCGGAACAGATCATCAACGCCTTTTAGATGAATATCTTGATCAAATTGATCTTTAGTTGTCTAAGACAGATAGAGTTCGAACGAGTGTAGACACCCATAAAGGTATGCTTCCTATAAACTGAAATAATAAAAGAGGAAGGTGTTCTAAGAGCCAGAATATCAAAGACGAACAACGAATAATTGACCTCATTATCTATTATATATTTAAGGACCGAGTGAGCACCATTGAGTAGGGAGAAGTGGCCAACTTCCGATTCGCAGTTGGACACACAAAAAGAATCAACAACATAACAAAAGCAAATCATTGGCCTAGAAAAACCAAACAGTCAGATCTCCTCATGAAAGCCTACAAATATATTAGCCAAAACAGGCCCCAAATGAGGACCCATTGCTACACCATCAATCTGACGATACATAACATTATCAAAACTGAAATAACAAATGTCTTTATGGATTACCTAAAGTTCATATGGACGGGGTCCCGATGAGACCAGTACTTTCTTTGATCGGGTTTTCTCAACATTAAGGTTGACAAGTGACATGCTGTAATGTTGAAACCAGTGTTATAGTAAACAAAACAAACTCAAAATTTAAAATTCAAATCTGACTTTATTGCTGCCATATCTGATCGGGTGCCCCTGCTGCACTCCTTGGGCTTCTTGACAAAATACAAAGGAGGATCTGTAACGTGGTTGATACTGACTTGGCAGACCGGCTGCAGCCGCTCTCTCACCGGCGTGATGTGGCTTCCCTGTGCCTCTTCTACAAGTACTTTCATGGCTTCTGCTCCGATGAGCTTAGATCACTGGTGCCGCCTAAGCACCAATTTACACGAGATACTAGATTAGCAACTAGGTCCCACCCTTTTACAGTTAAACAAATAAGATGTAACCGTAAATTCTACTCCAATAGATTCTTTTCTCGCGCTTCCCACCTGTGGAATTCCCTTCCACAACTCTGCTTTCCCGACAGTTACAATCTCCAGGTGTAAGGTCAATAGACACCTCCTATCACACTAACTCCCAAATATTCTCAGAACACTCTCATCTACCCAACCCTCATTCTCAGCATCCTTACCCGCCTATCACCCACCCTCTGACATTTCCTATATTTAATCAGCCTTTCTCCACTCTACGTAGCCCCCTGCGCAGTAGTGTCAGTGACATGCCTTGCTCGGGGTGAAACGCTGATAAAAAAAAAATGATTTTGTTAAAAAACAAAAGGGATAAAAAAAAAGAATTTTCTGGAATGTACAAACTTTCCACACAAAACTCGCGAAATGTCATACCTCGATGTGAAATATTTTTTTGCCAAATAGCAAACTAGAAAACATTTTTAAAAAAATTCAAATAATCTTTAATTAAAAAATATATAAAATTTCTTTTACGGACCATTTACGCGAGCCAACCCAGTTTTTTTTTTTTTTTTCGTTCAATGGGAAGCTCAGAATTATATCCGAGTGTGGATTCCAAAATGACCTGTTTAGAGTCTCAGGAACGACACAGAAGGATGAGACAAGAAGAGGGTGGCGGTAGAGAAAATACGAGCATAATTAGCACGTCCCTTGACAAACATCAAGCGATCGTATTATTTTTGTCTCCCTCATCTTTTTTTCTTAATAACTGCCGGGTACCCGAATGACTGAGGGAAGAATTCAAAGACACTTATAACAAACAAACGTTCACAAACACATACATATATACGTACACATATGCTCTTTCAGCAATTACTACTACAAACATTTTTAACGACCTTGTACCAACATATATATATATATATATATATATATATATATATATATATATATATATATATTATTATTATTATTATTAAAAACAATCTAATTAAAATTACAGAGTATATATAGAAAGCAATGTTCAAAATTGTTGAATGAACATTTCAACATGAAATCCCTAAGAGAGATTTCACATCTCCTCAACAGCGGTACATATTTCAAAATATGTACCGTTGAGATTTGGAAATATGTACCGTTGCTGAGGAGATATGAAATCTCTCTTAAGTATTTCATGCTGAAATGTTCATTCAACAATTTTGAATATTGAAAATTTATTTTGTTTTATCTATATTCTCTGTAAATTTTAATTACATTGAGCTTTCTCACTGTATCATTTTTTTAATATTAAAATTTAATATTAATTAGGATCAGGTTTTTGGGATTTACCTTCCTACTTTTCCGTTTTGATTAAAGTATTTTAATAATATATATATATATATATATATATATATATATATATCTCAATTAAGGTTATTACAAATAAAAATAATGTCTTTTCGTTGGTATAAGGTCGTTAAAAATGTTCATAGTAGTAATTACTGAAAGAGCATATATATATATATATATATATATTATTGTTGTTTCTATATACAATTTGATTTTCTTGTTTTGTACCCCTCTTATAATGGGCTATCTACTAACAAGGCCAATTCAAACTAATCTTTTTCAACACACATACACTTCACTATAACGGATGACCCACTATAGTGTCAATGCATTAAAGTTCTTTATGCATTAAAGAAACATTTGCTTTCTTGTCAACTTATTTGCAGTTGTGACGTCGAGGATGCGTCTACGTGTTCATTTGACATTAGCAGAATCTTTATTTGTGTTCTTTTGTCGGAGATTATCGATATTTGTATCGTAGAATCGTAGATATTTGACTCATCCGACTATTCCTGAAGATGTTTTCGTTGAAGTTACGAAACACACACACACACACACATATATATATATATCAGTCTGTTATATCTATCTTTGGCTCCTATCATAAAGCTCCATCTGTTCATATCTAAATGCCTATCTATTTATCAACCTCAGCCCGTTCATATTTGTCTGTCTATCTCTCAATATAGCTTTCCATATATATATATATATATATATATATATATATATATATATATATATATATATATATAGCTCAGCTATTCATATCTATCGATGTATCAATCTATCTATCGATCTATCTATCTCAGCCTGTTCACATCTCTGTATCCATCTATCTATCGATCTATGTAGCTGTGTATCTATTTATTTGTCTGTCTGTACATGTATATTAATCTATTTATATCTATTTCTCAATCTCAGACAGTTCACATATCACTCTATCTATATAAGTATTTCAGTCATATCTATCTATCTATCTATCTATCTATCTATCTATCTATCTATCTATCTATCCTGTCCATGTATACATTTCTATCTAATGAAATCTATTCCTCTTTCTATCAACGTAAATATGTATGCCTGTACATGTGAATGTTGTATGCATTCATATCTATCTATCTATCTATCTATCTATCTATCTATCTATCTATCTATCTATCTATCTGTCTGTCTGTCTGTTTCGGCATGTTCTAAAGTAATAATTAATAATAATACATGTTCTAAAGTAATTATTAATAATAAATATTCATTGCATTTTTATATTGAGCTCTCTTTTAAATTAATGTTTTGAACCTTGTAATTATTTTCGTCGTTTTTTATTCATTTAAATGTGTGTGTGGGTGTTTGTCTATCCATTTTTATTAATCTATTAATATCTATTTATCAATCACAGACTGTTCACATATCAATCTACCTCTATATCTAATTCAGTCATATCTATCTATCTATCTATCTATCTATCTATCTATCTATCTATCTATCTATCTATCTATCTCAGCCTGTTCGTTATCTATCTATCTATCTATCTATCTATCTATCTATCTATCTATCTCAGTCTGTTCATATCTATCTATTTCAGTCTGTTCTATCTATCTATCTATCTATCTATCTATCTATCTATCTATCTATCTATCTATCTATCTCATTCTGGTCTTATCTATCTATCTATCTATCTATCAATCTATCTATCTACATATATATATATATATATATATATATATTATTTTATTCTATCTATCTATCTATCTATCTATCTATCTATCTCTCTCTCTATATATATATATATATGTGTGTGTGTGTGTATGTGTGTGTATGTATAATAATAATAATAATAATATTAACTATAGCAACAACAATACCAATAGTAAAACTAGTATTAATCAAGCTATAATTTAAATTGTCTTGTACAACCCACCGAAAACGAAATCGGAGGGAACATAAGGGGAAGTAAAAAAAGAAACAAGCGAAGTTCATGAACAAAAAGTCAAGCACTCGTAAGAAAGAAAAAACGAAACCCTTACACTAAAGCGCTCAATGCGAAAGTAGAGTAACAAAGACAGAAAATCTAAGCAAACGCCAACAAGCGACCACGGTTCCGCCTAACGGCTCGTCAGGGAAATTGGCCAATTTCCGTAACGAGCCGTTAGGCGAACCGTGGTCGGTTGTTGGCTTTTGCTGAGATTTTCTGTCTATATATATATATATATATATATATCATTCTGTTCATATCTATCTATCTATCTATCTATCTATCTATCTATCTATCTATCTATCTATCTATCTATCTATCTATCTTCGCTAGGATGGGCAACCTATTAAGTTTACAATGCAGGAATGAATCGGCGCCCGAGATCTAGGATTGGAGTTATGAGAGAGGCGAGGCATGTTTGGGCCAATCTATGATCTAAGCAAATTCAATTAATTTGCAACACATGCACGTTACCTCTCCCTTGTTATGCGGAACCGGTGTCAAGCAACTGACACAGGCAAAAACAGCTGACAATGGGAAAGTTTTCAATGAGGAATTATTCACAAAGTGATAAATGAAAAGCATAGAAGCCATCTTGTTGCAACTTCAGGTTCAGAAGAAAGCACCTCATTACACTTTCTAAAATTGTAACGCTTAATCAGCGTGGTCGGAATAAATGGCTCTCCACAACATACTTTCCTTAACTCTTAGAGGCATTTGTCTTTTTGCTATCTCTCCTCGTTCCTATTCTGGACATTAACGTCTGTCAAACTTTCTAAGCCCTGTTTTCTCATTAAGTTCCCTATAAAATCTATTTCTTTCTTTCTAATTATCATCGAAGTTAAGCTAAGTCGAGCCCTGTCCTGACCTCGATGGTACTGTAAGCTTGGATGCGGTTGAGAGAGAGAGAGACACAGAGACAGAGACAGACAGAGAGACAGAGACAGAGAGAGAGAGAGAGAAAGAGAGAGACAGAGAGAGATGAAAATATCAATGGAATGCTGTGATTTTGAGTTAATTTTTATTGGTCAAATATGTGTCAATAATAATAAATATTAAATATTAAATAATATTAAATAAATATTAAAGCAATAAATAAATATTAAAGCAATAAATATTAAAGCAATAAATATTAAAGCAATAAATAATTATTTTTAATATTTTGCGTATCATAATGTATATGTATGTATGCATATAAACAATTGTATTTTTAGCTGTAACGTGTGTGTGTGTGTGTGTGTATTGTCACACGTATTAAAGCAATGGATAATTTTTAAATATAAAAAAATAAAAAAATTGTCCATTATTTAATATATGTGGCAAGTGAATAAATACGCACACACAAATATACACTTATATTAACTGACGTTACCTTTCAATATACACCGACATAGACAAGCGTTTCTATACAAACTTACACTATGATACAAACAATGTTTTATTCTCATACTCAAGTCTAGCAATTAAGAGATGTTTCCACACTCCTCGAATATTTCAAACTCTCAATAAGATCGGAGAATTCTTGGGCGGACGTAATTTATTGTCATACCCAGGAATAGCAATTAAGAGATGGTTTCACCCTCCTTGAATATTTCAAACTCTCAATAAGATCGGAGAATTCTTGGGCGGACGTAATTTATTGTCATACCCAGGAATAGCAATTAAGAGATGGTTCCACCCTCCTCGAATATTTCAAACTCTCAATAAGATCGGAGAATTCTTGGGCGGACGTAATTTATTGTCATACCCAGGAATAGCAATTAAGAGAAAGTTCCACCCTTCTCTAATCTTTCAACCTCTAAATAAGATCAGAGAATTTGTGGCCGGACGTAATTTGTTGTCATACCCAGGACTAGACATTCTAAACATCGTATTTTTGGCATTAATTTCAGGAGGAAATAAAGACAAAAATTCTCCAACATTTGGATAAATTTTATTAAGTTGGTTCTAAGCTTTCGACTCACATAATTATTTTTTATAGTTATTTTTTTTTTATATTCGGTTATAGTGAGAAAGTTGATTTAGTCAGATTTTAATGGAAATTTTTTGTTTATATTCTTTTTATTTTAGAAAACTGAAAATGTCTTCTAGTTTTGTATTCAAAAATGCTGAGAATAATTTTTTTCCTTCAAAAATGTGTTATGGCAATAATTTTTTCTTCAAAACTGTATTGTTGGTAATTTTTTCCTTCAAAAATGTATATCTTTCTAGAAAAGTATATTTTTATGTATACATTTCTATAAAAGAGTATTTTTAAAATTTCATGGTGTTTTGACCCCAGTTTGGGGATTCACTATTTGCTCATAGCTGGGACCCTAATATGTGCTACCACTCCAGGTCAGGGTGGACCTGGGAACAGAAGCAATTAAGAGGTGATTTTATGCTCCTCACAATCTTCTAATCAGAGACTTTGCTGCCGGATGCAGTTTACCGTCATGCCTAGGACCTTTTGGAAAATAAATCGTCACACACAAGGATACGGAGAAGTTTTTGGACTCTATCGAGAGTTTAAATGAAAGACTGGTCAGCTCAATGATATATGTGACCGTATTATTCTATTTTCGACCTCCTAGGGAGTGGTCTCACGGAGGAGTCAGGTACTTGCTAGAGCGACGGTAGCGACAATTTTTCTTAAGGATATTTATCGATGGATAGCATGTACGAGTTAAACTTTAAATCTGGACTGAGTTAAGTCCCAAGAGACGCTCAAGTCACAGGCCCTCACTGAAGAAACATCGTTTTATAGCAACTGGTGAAAATGTGGTATCTTATGGGTAGCCGTAAAACCTTTGCAAAAGGGTTTGTCATCAGATAAATTGTTATAAAGTGGCACTTTGACCACTATAAAGAAGAGGTCTAACTTAATCTAGCCACGTCACCAGTTCACGTAGCCATCCAGAGACTATCCCACAAAGAGCACAAAAAGGAAAAAGGAGCAAGGTAAGCGATTGTCAGACAACTCCGACCCAGATGTTAGCCAGTGACCGGATCAAAAGGAGACTACAAGTTGGGTAAGGAAGAGGTAGCTTAATTGCAGCTTCTTTTTTCGCACTTCCCGCCTGTGGAATTCCCTTCCGTATACTTGTTTCCCCGACAGCCACAATCTCCAAGAATTTAAATGTGAAGTCAATAGTCATCTCCTATCTCACTAACCTGCATCCTCTCTCTTCGTCCACTCCATTCTCATCAGTATTCTCATCCTTCTCTTGCCCACTTCCTGACACTCCATGTAACTTGTCACTCTTTTGTTATAACTTTCCTCCTATAAAACCCCCCTGCACAACAGTGGGAGTAAAATGCCTTGATTGAGACGATTTAATTATAAAAAAAGATAGATAGATAGATAGATACGAACTGAATGTGATAGATAGATAGATAGATAGATAGATAGATAGATAGATAGATAACCCGACACCTACAATCTCCCAGAATTTAAATGTAAAGTCAATCGTCATCTCCTATCTCACAGACCTGCATCCTCTCTCTCATGCTTCTTTTCTTCGTCCACTCCACTCTCATCCTTTTCTTACCCACTTCCTGATACCCCCTATAACCTGTCACTCTTTCTCATAACCTTCATCCTATGTACCCCCCTGCTCACCAGTGGCAGTAAACTACCTTACTTGATGCGATATGATTATAAAAAAAATCCTGCCTTAAGAGAAAGGAAGGAAGTAAGGACGTTTTGTTGTTTTTGCATTAAAACACAACTATAACAACATTTACTCCCCTTCTTTTCTTAGGAATCAAAATACATCCTTGACTACTGTCCTCATCTTTATTGCCATATTTACAACGTTACGACAACAGTCCGAAAAATGTAAATAATTTAAATGATACCTCATTTCAGAAATATAGAAAAACTAGCAGTATAGCCCAGCGTTGCTCGGGTGTCATGAAAGCTTTAAAACTAATCCATGATACTGGAGCTCAGACCCTTTGGATGTTGGTACGAAAGACTAAAAGGCAATAGTTGTTTCCAGTCAAAGGGAAACCGTAGATTAAAAGAAAAATGAATGGATGTAAGTCCAATTTTGATTTCCGGTATTGATGTCAAATAAGTCTTCCGTCGCAAACTGAATTTTGAAGGCCAAATTAGTCCTCTAAGTAAGTGGTATTGTAATATAACAATCTGGGCCCACCCGAGGAAGCTGATGCAAGCGGGGGCGTTTCCGGTCGTTGAAAGGAACGGATGTTTGTTTGACCTTATTTCCGGCAGTAGCGGAAATGGCTACAAGAGGCAAACAGAACAGGTGTCTCTGAGAATTACGTGGGCGTGCGTGGGCGAGGCAAAAACCGGAAGAAAATGTCCCGGTTTGGAGATTATAAAAAGACCTCGGCGCACAAATTCACCAGACCAGACAGACGAGACGAGACAGACCAGAGTAGCAGTAGAGAGAGAGAGACACAACAGACGACACTCCCGTCAACCCTTAGAAGCGCGCTCTCACTCTGTTCACTAGGCTACACGGTTCATCGTCATTAATAAAAATATAACTTATATTTTTATATATATGCGTGTTTGTTGTTTGTCGATATATAACAGTATCATGGCTGAGATTAAGAACTACAATTATACCTACTGAGACAAAACCTGAGGCAAAGACCAAATTAAAAGGGCTAAAACCTGATTTTGATCAGACCCGATAGGATATCGGGGTATCGATTTCTAATTTCGGAGTCAAATAAGTCAAAGGATAAACTAACCTAAGTAAGTCCATGAAAACTTATCGTACTCATCGGGAGTAAAATTGGAAAAAATGAGCCATACGGTTTTTTTTATCAGATTCGATAGAATATCGGGGGTATCGATTTCCGATATCGAGAAAAATGAGTCGTCTGAGATCTACTAATGTTTGAGACTAAAAACTAAAATTTTGCAAACATTATAGCAAATTCTGCAGCAAGAACCACAATAAAAGGGCTGAAATTCTGATCTTGATCAGACCTGACTGGAAGCTATTCGTGGTCGAGTGGTCTTAGATGTTGCCAGAACAAATGGTAGTTTCCCCTCTGTAAATAGAGGTCGCAGGTTCGAATCCTGCCGAATGGCACACATTTTCGTCATAACAATTTATCGTAAATAATCAGGCCGGTAGATATAAACATATAATACTGTTTAATTAAAAAACAGAATATCTACTCAAATACGAGTATCGATAAAAAATAATCTTCAAACAATTGATTTCATATATATATAATATTGGATTTTAGAATAAAATACATATAGGCTAGAGTTAAATAGGGAATTAGGTATTTTGAATCTTTATAAATATTTCAATAGTTACACATTTTTTAGATACACTTAAATTTTTTTCTTTAAAATAACATTTAAAAGTATTATTACAGTTAGGTTTACGTTTAAAAATAATCAAAAAACTATTGCTTTCTACATCCCGTGATGTAAACATCTCTCGACAGACGCTTCTAGTTTAAATTTTAAAAACATTTGTCTCTGAGGAATATATATATACAGAGAGAGAGAGAGATAGTTGTTTATTTTGTTTTTATGGCGTGTCATTCATTGCCGACTGAATTTTATTTATTTATTGCTGGTAATACCCTTTTCTTGCAACAACTTATTGTTGTTTATATAAGTTTTTGTGTCTAGTAATACATTTTTTTTTTAGTATCAAGATTCCTTGGGATTTGTTTTTAAGGGCAGGGTCCCCAAATCCTACCCTTGTTATTTAACCCATAACTGGAGGGAAGGGACAGATTAATACCTTTCTCAAGGGTACCAGTGCTTAAGTGAATACAGGGTATTCAACTGGAATTCGAACTCGGCTCACCGATTTCTCTTGGGAACCCTGCCCTTAACAACAAATCCCAATGAATCTTGATCCTCGAAAAGAAAAAAAAAGTATTACTAGACAAAGAATTATATATAAAAAAAAGAAAAATAAATTGTTGAAAATAAAGGTATTACCAGCAATAAATAAATAAAAAGTTTAGTTGGCAATAAATGACTCGCCGAAGTTCATATGCCATAAAACAAACCAACCAACAATTATCTCTCTCTCTGTTTGTTATATAGCGACAAACACGCATATATATAAAAATATATCACTTATATTTTTATTAATGAACGATGGACCGTGTAGCCTAGTGAACAGAGAGTGAGAGAGCGCGCCTCTAAGGGTTGACGGGGGGGGTCGTCTGTTGCTCCTCTGGTCTGTCTGTCCGGACTGTCTCTGTCTCTCTGCCTGAAATCCGTGCGCCGAGGTCTTTTTATAATCTCCAAACCGGAACTTCCGATTTTTGCATCGCCCACGCACGCCCACGTAATTCTCAGAGACACCTGTTCTGTTTGCCTCTTGTAGCCATTTCCGCTACTGCCGGAAATAAGGTCAAACAAACATCCGTTCCTTTTTTTTTTTTTTTTTTTTTTTTTATAAGCGTTTCACCCCGAGCAAGGCATGTCACTGCCACTACTGTGCAGGGGGCTACGTAGAGAGGAGAAAGGCTGGTTAAATATAGGACATTTAAGAGGGTGGGTGATAGGCGGGTGAGGATACCGAGAATGAGGGTTGGTAGATGAGAGTGTTGTGAGAATAGTTGGGAGTTAGTGTGATAGGAGGTGTCTATTGACCCTACATTTAAACACCTGGAGATTGTAACTGTCGGGAAAGCAGACTTGTGGAAGGGAGTTCCACAGGCGGGAGGCGCGAGAAAAGAAGCTGTTGGAGTAGAATTTACGGTTACATCTTATTTGTTTAACTGTAAAAGGGTGGGACCTAGTTGCTAATCTAGTATCTCGTGTAAATTCGTGCTTGGGCGGCACCAGTGATCTAAGCTCATCGGAGCAGAAGCCATGAAAGTACTTGTAGAAGAGGCACAGGGAAGCTACATCACGCCGGTGTGAGAGCGGCTGCAGCCGGTCTGCCAAGTTAGTATCAACCACGTTACAGATCCTCCTTTGTATTTTGTCAAGAAGCCCAAGGAGAGCAGCAGGGGCACCCGACCAGATATGGCAGCAATATTCAATACACGGGCGGATGGTAGATTTGTATATGTGCAGAATAGTTTCAGGTGGGAAAAATTTCCGGGCCCTGCACAGAGAGCCGACTTTCATAGCAGCAGATTTGGCAATGGATTCAATATAGTCATTCCATTTGAGGTCCGCCGAGAGTGTAAGGCCAAGGAGGCGTAGTATTTTACTCTCTGGGAGGCTAGCCTGTCCCATGCTAATGGGAGGTAGATGCGATAGTCTATGGTGGTTAGTTGATAACAGCTTTGTTTTGGAGGCATTGAAATTTACCAACCATTTCCTACCCCAGGTCACTACGGATTGGAGGTCCCTTTCCAGTGCGGCAGCGAGGTTCACTTTGTCGTCCAGACCTGGTTTCTGATCGATGCGGGAGTAGATTGTTGTGTCGTCGGCATACATGCCAACTTGGGATCTAATGGTGTCGGGGAGATCATTAATGTAGATCAGAAAGAGCGTGGGACCTAGGATAGAACCTTGAGGGACGCCCGCGTTCGTCTGGTAGTTTTGGGAGGCATGCCCATTTAATACCACCTTTAATGTGCGGTTAGAGAGGAAGGACTGGATGAGGTCAAACAGATGTCCAGTTATCCCATAGCTCCGCAGTTTGCACAGGAGGCCAGCATGCCAGACCCTGTCGAATGCTTTGGAGATATCCAAGGCAACGGTTCGGGCTTCACCATTCTTGTCGAGTGCCTGGTATATGTACTCGGTAATGGTCGTTAGCATATCAGCAGTAGACCTGGTGAAGCGAAACCCATACTGTTTGTCAGAGAGAAGCCCGTTGGTCATAAGGTGCTGAATCACCTCGGCGTTGATAATGGCTTCGAAAACTTTGCCAAAGATTGGAAGGAGACTAATAGGACGGTAATTGGCGGGGTCCGAGGGTTCGCCAGAATTCTTAAATATAGGTACTACGCAGGAGGACTTCCAACAGGCAGGAAAGCAGGAAGCAGATAGGCAGAGGTTATAGAGTTTAGAGAGGACAGAGGAGAGTTCTGGGGCACATTTCTTCAGTACTATGACTGGGATTCCGTCACCGCCGCTCGCTTTGTGTGGGTCAAGTTGCGCAATTATCTTGGCGACCAGCGAGGGCGAGATGAGGACGTTATTTAGTTGAGCCTTAGTTCTGGGTGGGAAGTCTGGTGTAGGTATTCCTAACGAGTCCAGTGTCGAATTGGTTGAGAATTTACGGGCAAAGCACTCAGCCTTGTCGGCTGGGGAGGTGAGAACTTCAAATTCATTGATTAGTGGGGGTATTGAAGTCTTGTTCCTGCTGAGCACGCTTTTGCAGAGACGCCAGTAATCTTTGGAGCCAAACTTAGAGGATGCTATGCGTTGCCTAATTCTGGTAGCAAACGCCCTCTTGGCTTCGTTCAGTACTTTTTTGCACTTGTTCCGTGCTGAGGTGAAAAGGCGCCTGTTTTGGTTCGACGAGCAGCTTCGATAGAGCCGGAAGAAATGGTTCCGGTGGGCAATAGCGGCCGAGCAAGCGGGTGAGAACCAGGGGGACGAATTAGGTTTTAGTTGGAATTTTCTGGCAGGGATAAAAGCATCGATGCCAGCCTTAACCCAAGAGGAGACTTCGGAGGCACAGTCTTCGACAGGAAGATCAAAGACGTTGTTCCAGGGGACGTCGCAGAGGAAGTCCCTGAACGAGTCCCAGTCGGCTCTTTGGTAGCAGTATGATATTCTGCTGGTCTGGTTTTCTTGGGAGGAGTTAGTGCGGATTGATATGTTTACGGAGACTACGGCGTGGTCAGAATTTCCAAGGGGGCAGAGTTGCCTGGTAGTGCAGGAGTCTGGGATGGAAGTAAAACAAAGGTCGAGTAAAGAGTCCCTTCCGTTAGGGTTTTTAGAGAAACGCGTGGGGAAGTCCACCACTTGCGTTAGAGCTTGGGCTATTGAAAAGTGCATGGTGCGGATCCCAGCAAGGTCGGTGGCTGAGTTTTCAAGCCACTTGGTGTGGTGGGCATTAAAATCACCAAACACAAATATTTGGGCAGATGGGTGAGAAGAAATGGCCCTGTCGATGTTATTAGAGATGCAATCAAGTAACGTACAGTCAGAGGAGGAGGGGGAGCGGTAGAGGAAGAAGAGATAGCTAACCGAGCTTAGAAGTGAGAGACGGAAGCACATGAAGGAATGATCAAGGGATTCAAGAGATGTGACCCTGGCTAGGGGGAGTTGTTCGCTGACATATACACCAAGCCCATGCATATGGACATTGGAGTCCTTCCTGAAGAGAGGAAGGTAACCAGGAACGAACAGCTCTGAAGAGGGGATAGAAGGGTCAAGGTTAGTCTCACATATAGCTAAGATATCGGGTGAGTTAGTTAGAAGGAAAGACTCTACACTATTAAAGTTACTGCGAATACCTCGTATATTTGTGAAGGTGGAAACGCCCCCGCTTGCTCAGCTTCCTCGGGTGGGGCGAGATTGTTATATTACATGTATATATATATATATATATATATATATATATATATATATATATATATAATGCGATTCTTGCTTGAGAAGTACAGAAACTGTTTCAATATTATTTGGCTTCACCTGTTCCATTTTAGCTGTCACATAATCTCACTTCTGGTTGAACATTTTTACATACCGAACGCGTTGTCAATATTGTTTAATATCTGATTTGCTATTTTGTTTTAGAAAAAAGTCCTCATTTTCCAATAAATTATCATTCTTTATAATAACATCAAAGTACATGCGATGTCATAATCATAACTTAGTACACAGTTTTGTGTACAGAGTCACGATCTTATATCAAACGGCCGCCTTTGTCTTTTATGCACTTCTCTCCTGAAATATATATCAGGAAAACACTTATTTACAAACACTTTTTGTCCTTTGATGGATAATGATAAGAGATGCAATTTATATCTATTTATATAAAAGGCAAGATGTTTCTGTGTGTATCTGTCTATATGTCTGTTTGTCTGTCTGTCCTTTATACAAATCCACAATTTTTATCCGATTCTCACCAAACATCAAATATTATTTAATCTTCGAGTCAGATCATGGGTTACTTTTTTTTTTTTCGATTCACCTCCCCCCAGCCGATATTGGAAATCGATACCCCTATATCCGATCAGGTCTGATCAAGATCAGAATTTCAGCCCTTTTATTGTGGTTCTTGCTGCAGAATTTGCTCTAATCATCAGTAGAAAGAAGAGCCCAAAATGCCAACTACCAGTCGGGGATACTGAAAACAAACAGGTACATAAATTTAAATACCCGGAAAGCGTTAGAATGGAGGATAGAAAGCACGTGACCTGAGATCCGGTGGGGATATTGGCATGGATAAAAATGTCAATTCGCCTACGTTTCTGCGTATCGCACTTGCCGTCTTCTGTTAGAACACTTACCAGATTCTTTCCAAAATATTGTCGCAAATTAAAAAAAAATTCTGTTTCTGTTTCTGAAAATCCTGCCAAAGGTTGATAAGTCGTAAATAACAACTCATTTAATCGAACAAAATCTCGCTTTAGATCTGAATCAAGATATTTTGTCTTGCTTTCTTTGTAGTTTCGTGGTTTCATCAAACTGTTTAATCAATATTTTTATTTTATTTCAAGAATTCGATCTTGAACAAATACCAAACATTTTCCCTATCAATATTCTTGTTTAGACTTTCATCAAGTTAAGAAATGAAACATATTTTAATTAGATTTAAAATTGCTACTACTTTTTTGTGGTTTACTATTCAAGAAGCTTCTTTCAGTAAAAAAGAATTTATTACTTTAACGTCCTGAGTTTCTGGTAACGTTGTCGAACTCTCCTTTTTTATTTTTGCTTTTTAACATTTATATTTTTTATCTTTTAGAATGTTTGGTTTTTAATCGCTGTGATTTGTTTGATAGACAATCTTAACAATGGTTCAGATTCCAATTCATACCAGAGGAAATATCAATATCCCTCTTGTTTTTCGCTGACAGATTTCAAGAAAACTATTTTCTGTGCACGGATTTTTAAAAATGTTTAGGGTGGGTAGGCATTCAGAAGATAGTTTTCTCTATGCCTGTTTCACATATAGACACAGACACACCAATGAGTGGGGTAGGGAAGGAAAATATATTTTCAAACCATGATCATTTTCTTTACTCCTTGCATAAATGACCATTGAAGCCTTCCATTTTAATTTTTTCCCTTTTTACAGTATCTTTTGTCTTCTCGCCTCTTTTCTCTGTCTGTTTAATTTTTCACATCTTCTGTTCCTTTCATTTTCTGCCTTTCTTTCTTTATTCTTCCTTTTTTTTTTTTTTTTTTGCTTTCTTTCTTTTAGATATTGTTGCGGCAAAATTGATAAAATTGGCGCGATCAAGCTCCATAAACACGCATGAGACCCACCGCACACAAAATTATGGCGGACTAGCGATACAAGAAAAATATTATTACTACTATCATCCAATTTCAACGAATTAATTATATTTTTGTTTTATTTTTGTTTTTTTTTGTTTTTCGTTGAATTTCTTCTTTTTTGTTAATACAAATTTATTTACAGCGTCATTTTTGTCTTATTAATTCGATTTATTTAATTTTTAATTATAATTTTTATTTAATTATTTTTATTTATTCGATTAGATAACATATTTTTAGTTTTGCTGTGACGTTATTCGGAAGGACATGTCGCTGTTTGGTAGAAAGAATAAATGTATTTAAATTAACTTTATTTTTCATGAATCGTCATTATTAACATGAAAGTTGGCCAGTTAGAAATCAAAGTTTTATAATTGAATAAAATAATCTCAGTTTCTGGACGAAAAATCTCCGAGAAAACCTCCCATAATTTTTAAATTCAAAAAGTTCTGAAAACACTTCCACCAGTTTCTAACTTCAAAAAGATCAAAGAACACCCCCAGAAGTTTCTAAATTCAAATATTTCCGAGAACACCTCCAAAAGTTTATAAACTTAAATATTTCCGAGAACACCTCCAAAAGTTTATAAACTTAAATATTTCCGAGAACACCTCCAAAAGTTTATAAATTCAAAAAGTTATGAAAACACTTCCAGCAACTTCTTACTTCAAAAAGGTACAGAAACACCACCAATACTTTCTACTTTAAAATTTTTTTGGAACACCTCCAACAGTTTCTAACGCCAAAAAGCTAAATACAGTAAATAGAAAATGTCTCCTATACTTGTGGTCTTCTGCCAAATGCAACAAAGTAACTATAGTGGGTCACCGGTTATGGTGAAGTGTATTTGTTTGATGAAACAGATTAACTGAATTTGTCCTTGTTAGTAGATAGCCCACTATAAGAGGGGTATAAAACAAGAAAATCAAATTGTGTATAGAAACAACATTTATATATATATATATATATATATATATATATATATATATATATATACAAACAAAATCTAAAAGTGAGCCAAACGTCGACCGCGGTTTCACTCGTCGGATCGTCAGGACTTGGCCAACAAATTAGACAAAACAGCAAATTAAATAGCACTGATCAGAAGATACCAAACCAAAAATTAAAGGGTAAAACAATCTTTATTGACAACAACAACAACAACAACAACAACAACAAACATTAAAGTAAATGATTTTTTAAATGAATGCACTTATTTAGAATTTCAGTTTTGGAGTTAAGTTATGCGAAGGTTCAAATATAAGCTATAGCCATTTTTCTTCACCACAATGTTGGCAAAACTTAAGACCTACTTTATATTCAGGGCATTTTTTTATTATTTCCCATTTGAGAATCGGGTCTTTATTAGTAGTATTTTTAGATACCATACATACGTAGCTAAGGCAGTGTTGTGGTTATATTTTATGTGTTTGCTCTACTTTCGTACTTTCGTATTGAGCTCTTTCTTGTTAAGGCTTTCGTCTTGGGCTTTTTTTTCTTTTAAACACGGCTTATGCTTTGTTTGTTTCTTTTTTTTATTCCCCTTTACCCATTTGGTAGTACCCCTTTTTGATTCCCCTTTACCCATTTGGTAGTACCCCTTTTTGATTCCCCTTTACCCATTTGGTAGTACCCCTTTTTGATTCCCCTTTACCCATTTGGTAGTACCTTTTGGGTTTGACGACTTACTTTACCAATTTGTTAGCAGTAGGTTTTTCTGATTTCGGTCGTGATTAGTGCTACTGTTTTGTTGGTATAAAAACATAGGGTTGTTCCAACGAGAGAAATTGGTATAGAATAAAAAGTGTGAGAAGCCGTGAACGTTTTCTTTAAAGTGTATATTTATTGTTTTCGTCTTTATACATTAAGTGTCCATAATGGTATTTGTGACGCTACACGTGTTTCGAGTCTAAAGTTGACTCTCTTCAGGCGAATAAATTTGTGGCTTTACTTATCGAGTTCTTTTTGTTTCTGATGTCCAACTTGTTGTTTTATAAATAAGTAAGTAGAAAAAATAAGAAAATAAATAAAATCAGTAAAATGAAATAAAATAACATAAAATAAATCAAATGTTGGCACGTTGAATGGTCTGGGTTTTTTTTTCACGTGTAAAAATGGATAAACAGATAAATAAATAAACAGATGAATGAATCAAGTGTTTACCCCAATTTGAAGTGGTTTTGGTCTGGGGTTACCTTTTTAGTACGTCAAAATTATCTTGTAGTTGCCTTTGCTTATCTATTATCGGTCATTTGGTTGTTCTTTATTGCTTTGACGATGTTTTGAATTTGGTGTGTGTGTGTGTGTGTTTATGTATGTGAGCGTTTTTTTTTTTATTTCGTCTTTATGTTTTAAAATTGTTTTTTATGGGTCATTTGGTTCTTTTTTATTTTTTGGGTTTATCTTTTGAATTTGGTGTGTGTGTGTGTGTGTGTGTGTGTGTGTGTGTGTGGGTGGGTGGGTGTATGTGTGTGTATGTATGTGTGTGTCTGTATGTTTTTCGGTGTGTGTGTGTTTTTTATGTTGTTTTGTTGAGCGAAGGCATGCATTTTTTATGAATCTTTCTTCCTGCATTATTAATATTTCATAATCTGTGTTTCGATATAAGGGTATAACTTTGAATTTGCCATCACTACATTCATGTAAACGTTGGGAAACATATAATTTCCTGTTATGCGATAATTTTATTTGCTTATACTTACAACTAAAAGTAACGTATTTTGGTTGGTGCAAAGGTCGTTGAAAATATTCAAAGCAGTAAATGCCGAAAAGAGTTTGTGCGTATGTATGTGTGAGCGTTGGTTTGTCTTTGAAGTGCCCACTCAGTTCTTCGGGTAAGTGGCCCAGTGAACAGTGAAGAAGAAGATGAGAGATAAAGAAGAGACAAGCATAATGCGATCGCTTCACGTGGTCAAGGGACGTGCTCGTATTTTCTCAACTGGCGATGATTCAAGTGTCGGCCGTTTATTTCTTCTTGGAGGAACCGAAGAAATCATTTGAGAATTCACACTCTGATTTAATTCTGGGCTTCCCTTTGGACGACAAACAAAATTCACGTCGGCTCGCGAAAAGGGTCCGTAAAAGGAATTTGATTTTTATTTATTTTTGGTTTTCCACCGGAACACCTGCGTAGAGCCAGATGCGCAATTTTGGTCATTTGCTATTTGGACCTCTGAGGGCAAACATCAGGTCCCTGGTATCACCACATAACTATCGTAAGTATTGTTCTCGGGTAACAAGTTAGTGCGGTTGACCTGTACTACTAATAGTGTATTTTTTATTACTAATGTAAACATTAAAGAAGACCAACGAGCAACTCAAATTACAGCGTTTATGAATGAGGTTGTTTTCAGAGCGTAAAATGGGAGAGAATGTAGTGCATGTGATAAGGGTAAATAGGATAGCATACAACCTGCGACCCCTATCTACAAAGGGGAAGCCACCTTGTGATCTGGCCCGTCTTAGACCTCTAGACCACGAATAACGATCAACGAAAACAAAATCAAATTAAGCCTATAACACAATTTTCGAATTCATCGTAATCGGCATATCTGCTCTGAAATGTATCGTAATGTCAACAAATGTAAACATGTTACGGAAATTAACGTGTTCGAATCCTGCCGAATGACACACATTTTCGTAACAAAAATTTATCGTAAATAAAGAGGCCGCTAGAAATAAATATACAATACTGTTTGATTATATGCCGAACATCTACTTAAATACGAGTATCGATCAACAATAATGTTCAAACAAATCATTTCAAATTGTCGGTTGTTTATAACCAGTTTCGTTCATCTTCGTTAATTAATTATTATATATACCAAAATTTACCTAATATATACTATGTTAAAATGATTTTGAAAATACAACACATGGAGCAGCCATTATTTTTATAATAACTTAGTACAAGAAATGAAAAAGTATAAAAAAATGAAAAAGTATAAAAAAATCAGATAAATTGAGGCAAGAAAACAAATATAAATAAATGTTTGTGTCTCTTCGATTAAAATTGTCTATGATCATTGATATGAACGTAAACTGCACCCGACAGCAAGGCCTCCCTTTGGGAGGTTGTGAGGAGTATCGAACTACCTCTTAATTGCTGTTGTTCCCAGATCCGAGGTGGCAGCACCTGTTAGAGTCCAAGCTATGGGCAAATAGTTTATCCACAAACTGGGGTCAAAACACTATGAAAATATAAAAATAGTTTTTAAAGAAATATAAAGATATATTGAAGGAAAAATATTAACAATACATTTTTGAAAGAAAAAATATTGCTATAATACGGAGTTTAAAGAAAATAAAATTACCAGCAATTCATTTTCAATTTTCTAAAATAATTTTTTTTTTCACAATCTGACTAAATCAGTCTTCTCACGATAACCGAAAAAATACCTTAAATGTCTTTTTGGCGTAAATAACCCACAAAGGTGTTGATATGCCGTTAAACAAAACTCAAAGTCAAACTAAAACTCTAGATTACTAACTTTTCCTCGTATCTGAAGATACTTTTTTCCAGATACTTCCACCGACTCCATATTTTTATTCTTTCCTTCATCACTAATTTTTAATATATCTCCTTTCTTCTTTCCTTAGACTTCTTCTTCTCCTTCTTCTTCATGTGCCGTGTCTCTTCAGGACGTAGTCAGTCATGGACTTCCACTCGGCTCTGTCTCTTGTCGCTCTCAATATTTTTTCTCTTTGTATATCTTCTAAGCTCCGCTCCGTCAACCATTTGCACAGACGTAACAAGTACGTCTTTCCCCAGTCTCTCCTTTCCTTTATTCGACCTGTGTGTATTAGATTCTCCAGGCCCTCCTTCCTCATTACCTGTCCCAGGAATCTCATTTGTCTTTTCCTGATATTTATTATCAGTTTTCTTCTAGTTTGCATTCTTTCCAACACCTAATCGTTGTTCGGTCCAGCGTATCCTCAGTATCCTACTGTAAAACCACATTTCCGCTGCGTCAAGCCTTTCCTTCATACTGCTAAGTTAAAAAATACTTTGCCGATAACCAGTGTGCAACCCTCGTCATACTTTTCCCCTTAAGAGGGAAGCATTATTAATTTTAATTAATTTAAAATTAACAAATTTCAATTTTAGATACTATTTAACTGGTATTTTGCTTGTCTCTTCAAATTGTAAATATCTTTTTGTTTCTGATTTTAAATTTTTGCAGGTAGTTAAATTGTTTATGCACCCAATGAGGATCGATGTCGCTACCGTAGTAATGGTATTTATAGTTTTGGAAGAGGTTTGTGGTACAAAGAAGGCGCGTTGTGAGGCAGTGGATATCAACTCGGAACAAGACATCAGAGAGCCGAGTTCAAATTCCAGTCGAATTCGTTTCATTTAACTACGCGCAAATATTCTTGGGAAATATATTAATCCCCCTCTTCTCCATCTAGCTATAGGTTAAATAGCCTTGGTTGACGACCAATCTACCGCAGAAAATAATGATAATCTACCACGGGACAAGTCTATAGCTAGTGTTGAATACACCGGTTCCCATCCGATCACCGAAATTAAGCAATATCGAGCCTGGTCAGTACTTAAATGGGTGACCACTTGGGAATACCAGGTGCTATAAACGTAAGAATGGTTCACCGGTTTGGGGGTTGGGTGCAGGGCTAACAACCCTGCCCCGTAAAAACAGTTTGTTACAGAAACAGCAACATAAAATTGCTGCCCTATGCACCATCTGGGTGTGATGGATAAATGATGATGACCACGGGAAAATCTTCTGTAGAGTCAATTGTGTCTCTTTCGAAACATAATCGATCAAGTGTGTATCACGTATGGCAATTAAAAGTCTGATTCAATATGAAATTGCAAGCTGTATGGCTTATTTATATCCATGTGATTATGTCGGTTTTCTTTTCGGCTTTTATGCTCAAATATTCTATCTTGGTTTCGTATTTTATTGTTACTCTCTGTTATAATCTTCCATTTGATTTCCTGGTGTCTGTAAAACACATTTTGTTTCGATTGTTAATATTCAGTACGAACAGGTCATCTTCAGAGATCAGATGTCTTTATAGAAAGTCGGTAGACGTATTGATTTTCTTGATCCCTTGATATTTTTTTCTCTAATTTTCAAAAAAAAAAAAAAAAAAGAAAAAACGGTTGGGAATGTTGACAAGTTTGTAATACCAAATCTTACTTCAAAAACCGTCCATCGAGAGATTTTTTTCTGTCAATACAATTCTTTAATCGAATATACTTCTAACGTTTCGTTCATGTTTGCTTTCCAATTTTCCTCTAATTTTTCACTTCAAATATTCAGAGACTGTATTTTCGGAGAAAATCGTCTTTTGTTACCGAAAAACAAATGGTGAGGTAATAAGACGGGTTTTCCCATGACATAGCGATTATTTCAACTACCTTCACTCCCTCGGCAATGTTCATAGTTTTAAAAAGCGATGACTAGAATCGTAATTAAAACTGAACATATTAAAGTGAATTTATACATTTTTGTTCTTGAGAATTTATAAATAATAAATATTATTCATTTAGTAAATTATTTATTAGAATGCTTCGAAAAACATCAATTTCCAATTGGTTCGAACTTTATAAAATAGGTTGGTTCACATATTTTGATAATTAATAAATATTGATAAATTTATGAACAAAAATTGTTTTCACATTTATTTCTTTATAAATTGGTAACTGATAAATATTGCATTGTGTTAGTTTTAATTGTATTAGTTTTTAAAATGTTGTAAATTATATTTGGAAACACATATTTACGGTAAGTTACGGAGATGTACAACATGGATTAACAGCCGACAATTATACCTAGTTAGAGCAAAATCCGAAGCAAAGACTGATATTAAAGGGCTGCAAACCTGATTTTGATCAGACCCGATAGGATATCGGGGTATCGATTTCCACTATCGGAGACAAATAAGTCATCCAAGGATAAACTAACCTAAGAAAGTCCATCAAAGCTTATCGCACCCACCGGGAGTAAAATTGGAGAAAATGAGCCATATTGATGGCGGAATATCGGTTTTTGAATAGAATATAGGGGATATCGATTTTCAATATCGGGGAAAATGAGTCGTCTGAGAAGATCTACTAATGTTTGAGACTAAAACTATAACTGTACCAAGATAGAGCAAATTCTGCAGCAAGAACCACGATAAAAGGACTGAAATCCTGATCTTGATCAGACCTGATCGGATATCGGGATATTGATTTCCGATATCGGGAGGAAATCAGAAAAAATAAGTAGTCCATGATTTGACCGGAAGCCTAAAAATATTTGCTTGAAGTTTGGTAAGAATCGGATAAAAATTGTGGATTTGTATAACGGACATACAGACAGACAGACAATCAGACACACACATACAAACACCTTGCCTTACATATATAGAGAGATTAACATTAACGCACATCCGTTGTAGTTGTTCTATTTCAGGTTAGTTGAGACAATGTGGCCAAGGAGTCGTGTTGCATTGTTCTCTAGCTGGTAGGTGGGAAAGTATCTCTATGGTGGTTAAAGGAGAGCAGCATACTTTTGGAGGCATTAAAATTAACGAGTCATTTCCTACCCCATTCTGTCATTGATTGAGAGTCCCTTTGAAGAGCAGCAGCGAAATTTACTTTACTATTGAGACAGGAGGAAATGGTTGTATTATCTGCATACTAGCAGTATAGCCCGGCGTTTCTCGGGTGTAATGAAAGCTTTAAAACTAACCCATGGTTCTGGAGCTCAGACTCTTTGGACGTTGGCACGAAAGACTAAAAAGCAATAGTTGTTTCCAGTTAAAGCGAAACCGTAGACTGAAAGAAAAATGAATGGATGTAAGTCAAATTTTAATTTCCTGGTATCGATATCAAATAAGTTTTTTTTTCGTCGTAAACTGAATTTTGAAGGCTAAATAAGTCCTCTGAGTAAACGGCACAAACCGGTCACTACAACTTTGCGGCAAAGTTTCGCCACAACCAATTGGCGACGAAGATCCACAACAAAAAACATTTTGTTTTTATTTAGCTTTTAGTTTAGGAATTTAATAATTTGTTATTTCTATTTTCCGCTGAGCGTAAATTCCATCTTCCCAAGCGGACGCAATGGCAATAGAATATGACACTACAGGAAAAAGACTTTCATTATTTTGGTAAATTAATTCTTTCAAAGTTTTGCGGGGGAAAACGACACTCAAAATTATCAGTTTGGTCTGTATATAGAGTGACAAGAAAGGATTACCAATGAACTGCAAGAAAACTGAATGCATGGTCATCAGCAAAAAGGGAAGCTCAAAATGCCAAATGTGAGGGTCTCTAAAATCAAGCAAGTACAGAAATTTAAATATCTAGGAAATGTTCTAATAGGAGACGGAAAGTGCGACACAGAGATCCGAAGGCGAATTGGCATGGCGAAAGAAGCATTCTAGAAGTTAAGTAAAGTATTAAGAAACAGGACAATTTCACTAGAAACAAAGAGAAGAGTACTGAATTGCTATGTGTTGTCAGTTCTTCAATATGGTAGTGAATGTTGGACAATATCATCGAAGATGAAGAAAAAACCTGAAGCATCTGAAATGTGGTTCTACAGAAGGATGCTGCGGATATCATGGATCGAGCATGTGAGCAATGATGAGGTCTTGGAAATGATGGAAACAAAAAGGAAATTAATACTGAGCATCAGGAAGAGACAGCTGAAGTTCCTGGGACACGCAATGAGGAAGAAGGGCTTGGAAAATCTGATAGTAACAGGCCAGAGAGAAGGAAAAAGAGACAGGGGAAAGCAACGGATAACATATTTGAAGGACCTAATCAGGTGGATGACGGAACGAGGATTGCATGGTGTAACAGGAGAAGGCATGCTCAGATCCACCAGGGATAGGGAAACGTGGAAAGCAATGATCGCCTACGTCCTGAAGGGACAAGGCACATAGAAGAAGAATTCTTTTAAAATTTCGCGCGGGAAAATGACACTCGAAATTATCAGTTTGGCTTGTATATAGTATTGTTTGTTTGTAGGTCATAGATGTTTTCAAGTAAATACAACTTTCTTGAGGAAATAAGTATATGGTTTCCTGAAAATGGGCTTAAAGGAAAAACAAATATTCTCTCGCATATGCACATAAAAACATTAAACAAATACACACACAAATATATATATATATATATATATATATATATATATATATATATATATATATTAGAAGTTTGTATTGATAAAAAGTATTATTTTACTGAACAAACGCAACAGGAATGAGTGGCAGGTGTTTTCGCGAGAAACACGCAAATGTACTTTTTATTTTTTAATCTACACATTATAACAAACACAATCTTGTCGAAAGCGAAGAAAATAAACAATGAGACTTGAAACAAAAATTTAAAAAAATAAAAAAACATATGTAACCTTTTTTCCAACAAAACAACTTATTCTTTCTGTTTTACATCCACAATTCTGCCGATTTATGCTACTGTCTTCTCTAAGTGTATCAAAAATAGTATAAGACGCTTCTCAGAGAAGAAGCGACCTTTATTTGCACGAATTTTCAGATTGTAAATATCTGTACATTGAAACAATATTAGGCAATTGAATGACAAAGTTAAAAAGGATCTATAACACGTTTCGTTTACTAAAAAGACTAATGACTATATTTCAGAGATAATGTGTGTTAATTATTCACATTGTTTAAATTGTTTGGACTGTTGTCCTCATCTTTATTGCCATATACACGAAGTTTCATCTGTTGTACGCTCCGGTGATCTTCAGGATCTGTCGATATTTCCGAGATAAAATATTGTAACTATTTACACTATTGACATCGCTCAGGACTGCTGTCGGCATCTTTGTTTCAATATTCACGACGTTTTGGTCGTTGTACGCTTCGTTGTTCTCCAGGTTGGGTAGATATTACTGAGATGAGGTCAGTTAAGTGCCATGCATGATACATGCTTGGGCGATCATGTCTTTTTTGAGACATGACTGACTAGGCAGAAGATCTTCCCGCAGTAGGTTGCCATTAATTTCTGCGGGAAACTGGTTGCCAACCAAAAATATAGAATCCAATCTGTCCTGCTATTTAACCCATACCTGGAGAGAGAAGCGATGGATTCATACCTAAGGGTATTTGAGCGTAAGTCAATGCAATGAATTCAACTGTTATGTGGTACTGTAACTATGTACACTATTGTAAATATTTTTTTAAATATTTAAAAAAAAAAATTAAAACAATTCGAACAGCTGTCTTCATCATTGTTGCCATGTCACGACGTTTCGTTATGGTATGCTCCAATCCTCTTCAGTATATGTCCTTATTTCAAAGATGAAGTATTCTAACTATTTACATCGTTCGAACTGCTGTCTTCATCTTTTTGCCATATTTCGGCGTTTCAGCCGTGTTTCGCTCCGATTCTCTTCAGTATATGTCTATATTTCTAATTTGCATTCGTATTAAAACTGATGGGTTTTCTAGTTTTCCAGTGCGATAGCTTACAAGTAGCCTCGGTAGAAAAACTTCTACTTTTTCTTTTTGCTAAGAGCGTGCTTTTAGTCCCTTTTTTACGGTCTGCACCATTCTTTCCGCTAACCTGTTCGACTCAGGGTGATATGGGGGTGTCTCATACGGTTTACATCCTATTTTTTCTAACCATAAATTAAGATCGTCATCACAAATTTTTTGCGCATTTTCAGATACTAGAGTTTTTGGTATGTCATTTCTGGAAAATATGACCCTTAGACTGTTTTATTGTAGAAATTTTCTTGTCTGGTACCTGGATTATTTCAGGCCAGCCTGAAAAAGAGTCTTCTTCTATGTGCCCTGTCCCTTCAGGACGTAGGCGATCATGGATCTCCACGTCTCTCTATCCCTTGTGGCTCTTTGTATGTTTGCTCCTGTTGCTCCTGGCAACCTCCGTTCCGTCATCCACCTGATCAGACTCTGCAGATATGTTATCCGCTGCCTTCCTCTGTCTCTCCTTCCTTCTATCTGTCCAGTCAGTATCAGGTTCTCCAGGCTCTCCTTCCTCATTGCGTGTCCCAGGAACTTCAGTTGTCTCTTCCTGATGCTCAGCATCAATTTCCTTTTTGTTGCCATTCTTTCTAACACTTCGTCGTTGCTTGTATGCTCAGTCCACGATATCCGTAGCATCCTTCTGTAGAACCACATTTCGGCCGCTTCCAGTTTTGTCCTCATTTTCGATGATATTGTCCAGCATTCACAGCCGTACTGAAGAACTGACATCACGTAGCAGTCCAGCACTCTTTTCTTCGTTTCTATTGAGATCTTCCTGTGTGTTAGTATTTTGCTCATCTTCTGGAACGCGTCCTTTGCCATGACAATTCGCCTTCGGATCTTTCCATCTCCTGTTAGAACACTTCCTAGGTACTTAAATTCTTGGACTTGTTTGATTCTGTTATCCCCCACCTGTATTTGGCATTTTGGGTTGTATCTTTTGCTGATAAGCTTTAAGAAAACTGAGTGCATGGTCATCAGCAAAAAGAGTCTACTAGAATTAATAAGAGTCCCACTCCATTAATATACGCATGATCCATATGCACCCCACTCCATGGTTCCACTTCTCTGGGTCGCGAATTTAAAGTAGTCTGCGTAAAATTTCTTAATTCTTTACATTTTTTTGCACCATTTTATATATTCTTCGATATCTCTTGAATCTCTGGCCAACCATGCTTCTAATTTCATCCGTTTTTGTGGCCGCTACTCCACAATGCTCATCGTCATGTACACTTTATTACCAATTTTCTTTGGTGTTTCTGGGGGAACTATTAAATCTCCATTACAAACCACTCCATGTTCTAAAGTTAATTTCGGTTTTATTTCTTTGTGGGGTCTTTCCGCCCTAGAACAATTTCCTCATGAGTTTTTTCTTATTCTCAATAGTATCCTACTTAGTAGGTCTAGTTTCCGCAGCCATTCTATCTAAAGACAAAACATCAGTCTCTACCCAATGTAAGAATGCATCTTCAAATTCTGTTTTATCTTTTGTCTCCTTGTAAAATCATAATCTTGATAGTGCGTCTACATGTGGAATTGAATTTCCTTTGACATATTCTATATCAAAGTCCAATGCCATTAATCTTATTGCCCGTCTTAGTATCCTTGATGTCATAACTTTAGGTAACTCTTTCTTTGGGTTAAATATAAACTCCGATGGTCTAGGATCACTTCTTAACAGAAATGTTTTCCAATTAAAAATTGTTGAGCTCTAATAGTTGTCCACACGATAACTAAGGCTTTCTTTATATTTGAATAATTAAATTCGGTGTTCGTTAGTCTTCTTGATAAATATATTATTGGATGTCCTTCTTGTGATAATATTCCCAATACTGAATGTTCGCTTGCATCTGTGGCTGAAGTCATGTCCTTTTTTTTTGGATCAAACATTTTCACTACTGGTTTCTTTGCCATAATTATTTTTAATCTGTCAAAAACTTTTTATTGTTCCGCTGACCAAATAAATTCAACATTCTTTTTTTTTTTAAATTTGCAAACGGTTCAGTCACGTCCGTGTATTTTGCTAAATATCGCCTGTAAAAATTTATCAATCTCAAAAAAGTCTTCAGTTCTTTCTTATTTGTAGGTGTAACCACTTTTAGTATTTTTTTTTTTATCAAAGCTTGGTCTGGTGATTTACCTTCTTTTAAAATGGAATAACTTAAAAGATATGTTACTACAACTGCTTATGCATTTTTTTTTCATTTATCATTCCAGCATTTTTTAATCTACTCAAGATTATGTCGGTTTTCTTTCTTAATTCTACTTCGTTAGTGGCTCCTATGCATATATCGTCTTGGTAACAAATCATATTTTTCATATTTCCTAAAACCTGTTCGATGGCCCTTTGAAATATGGCACTTGCGGTTTTTATTCCATGTGGCATCCTTTTCCATCTTAGTAATCCTATTGGCGTATATTTATCGTGGTCACTTCTTTGAGGTTATCGTCTATCGGTGGTATGCCGTTTTTAAATCTATTTTTGAAAAAACGCTCATTCCTGCCAGTACATGCAATGCAATTTCAACATTCGGTATGAGAACGAACCCGAACAGATATGATTTACGCCTATTTTGTAATCTCCACAAATACGTAATCACGATCTGTCTTCCTGAACACTACAATGGGTGATGACCCCTTGCTACCCCCAGGGGGAACATGTTCAAGAAGGTCTTGTTCTATTAATTTTCGTAATTTTGTTACTACTAATGGCAACAAATGTACTGGTATTTTTCGTGCCTCATAATAAGAAGGGGAGACATTTTCTTTTAATTTTAAACTCGTTTTGCAGTTTTTTAAACTTTCCGGTGTTTTCCATTTTTATCTCAATTACTTTAGTAAAATTGTTGTTAAACACGTTGTTTCCAAGAAGTCCGTGGTTCTTTTTATAACTTGTGACAATTATAAGTATTACTTCAAATTTACCTTCTAACTTCAAGGAACCTTCAAAGTATCCTAAAGTTTATATGACCGACCCATCAACTGGGTCCCACCCATTCACAGTCAGGTTAGCCAAACGCAGACGACAATTCTACTCCAGCAGCTTCCTCTCTCGCACTTCCCGCCTGTGGAACTCACTCCCGTATTCTTGCTTTCCTGACGGCTACGACCTCCAGAAATTTAAAAGCAAAGTTAATACTCACCTACTAACCACTGGCCTCTAGCTCTCTCCCCTCCCCTGTATAACCTTCCCTTTCTCTCCGCCCATGTACCTGTCATTGCACCTGCTTTCTCAGTTTTCTATTGTTCCTTTCTAACTAGCTTGTACTCCTCACTCTTTTCTAATTAATCTTTCTACATTTATGTAACCCCCTGCACATCAGTGGCGTTTCTGCCTTGCTCGGGGTGAAATGATTAAAAAAAAAAAAAAAAAAAAAACTGGCGGAGTTGTAAACTGCTTTTTCGTAAGGGTGGCTTCCCAATGCGTTCCCAAAGACTTTTGGTTATCAGCGTTACTTTACTCCCAGTATCCATTTGCATATCTAAATTGTAGTTGTTAATTTTAAACTTTAATATAATGTCTTTTTCTTTTGTTCAAGTTTTTCTAAATTCTTATTTTTTAATATAAAGACCTCCATATTGGTTTCATTTTCTTCCACTCTTTCAACATTTTTCTTTTTTACTTTGCCTACTGCTTGAAAATGGTTCATTTTTAAGCAATTTTTTAGGTTTTTCTAAATGCTGGGTATTTTTCCTTTTTTTTTTTTGTTTCGTGATCACTTCCACAATACGAACAATTTCTCATTTCTTTTTTTATCATGTACGTCTCAACGGATATTTGTTCGCTGGGTTGACTTTTATGATGGTTGAATTTCTATATTAATTCTGGTTGCTGTATAAAGTCAATGCATGTATTTAAAAACATTTCCTATTTGTAATTGTTCCATTATTTTATATCGCTGTGACGTATTGCACGTATCTTCAATTAACCTTAATTGAATCAAGTCCTCTTCAATAGTTTGACCGTCTTGTCAGAGTTTTTCAAATTCGCAATATCTACTCACATTTCGTAGACGGTGTAGAGATTTTATAATTGGTTCCTCAATTTCTTGTATCAATGACATGAATTTCGTTCTTTCCGCCACTTCCAGTCTTTTCTTGGGTCTCATATTTCTCCTTATAATCAGACTTATTTTTTCGAAAGTTAGGTCTTCCAAGTTACTGGGATATGCCGTGGTGGAGACTTTCATTATCGCCTCGCATCCCGCTATAGCCAAAAATAAATCCATAATTTCATTTTCGCCTCCCTTCACCTTGTTGTCTTTCAGCTTTTTACGTCTCGCACTGCCAGAAAAACAGCAAGTCCATGCATCTGCAAAATCTGGATTTTCTAGAAACAAATAGGATCCTGTCGGCGACGCCATTGATGTGAAGTTCAGAACTAACCTGTTGCTAAGCTCTCACTATTGATTCTCAGTGACCGAGTTATATAGGCTCTCTCTTGCACTTATGCAAATTAGTCACATTAATTTGCCAGTGTCACTACAGTTGAAAAATTCCTAGCGTTCATTAGAACACGATAATTACCTAAAATGGAATTTTTTTTATATGTTTTGCTGTCATGGTCATGCACGTCTTAAAGCATGAAAAAACTGTTCTTTTTACAAACATTTTAGAACATTACTACAATATTCATAGCTGATTCTATGAATTAACGGCTTAAATGTTTTAAAGAATATTGCCTCGAGTATCTGTAGTGTGTTTTTGTTGTTTTCTTAGTATAGGATAGTTGTATTATTGATCATTATTTTTTATATTGTGGGTGTAGACAAGAATGTTGTTGTAGATTGCTCCAAATAGATGAATGGGCGGACAAATGTAACGTAAAACATCTCGTTAATGTAGATGTTATAAATCCAACATATATATATATATATATATATATATATATATATATATATATAATGTGTGTGTGTGTGTGTGTGTGTTTTGTCAGAGATCCATTCTCCTAAGGGACATTTGAATTTATAAATAATGTTGGTTTTAAATCGAATCACTCCGAGCAAAGCGGTAACGCCACTAATGTGCAGGGGGCTACATAAGAGTAAAAAGATTGGATAGAAGAGAGTGAAGAGAAGGACAAACCATTTAGAAAGGAGCAAGCGAAGGAAGGAAATACAGGTTTGATGACAGTTGCAGAGGTGGAGAGAAAGGAAAGGATATACAAGGTGGTAAGGAAAGAACTAGGGTCAAGTGGTTAAGAGATGAGTATTGACATTTGAATTACTGGAGGTTGTAGCCGTCAAGAAAGCAAGAATAAAGAAGCGAGTTTCATAGGCGGGAAGTGCGAGGAAAGAAGCTGCAGGGATATAATTGTCGTCCGCATTTGGTTGATCTAACTGTGATTGGATGAAACCCAGTTGCCAGTCTGGTTTCGCGTGTAAACACCTGTTGTAGAAACACCAGTGGCTTAAGTTCGTTGGAGCAGAAGCCATGGAAGTATTTATAGAACAGACAAAGGGAAGCCACTTTTGTAGAATTACCATATTTTGTTTGATATGAATTGTTTTTTTTTTAAATATCGTCTGATTTCTTCATCTTCAATGTGGTTTGGGAAGTCATTATTAATGAGACTTTGCTTAATATTTTTTTTATTTCAGGGTAAAATATTTTTGGCGGGGAGGAGTTGATTTGTGATCGGTTAATTAAGTTGTGTATTATACTAAGTCAGTCAGTCAGTTAAGTGCCATACGTGATAGAATTTTGGGTGGTCATGCCTCGAAAGAGACATGACTGACTGATCAGAAGTTTTTTTTCTGCAGTAGATAGCCATTATTTACTGTGGTCGACGGCGAAACAATGTATAGAACCGAATCTGTTCTGCTATATAATGCATAATGATGTGCGTTGTAGTGCTGTGGATATCGGCTCGCAATGAGAAATCGGGGAGCCGAGTTCGAATTCCAGTTGAATTCCTTGCATTCACTTACGCACAAATGCACTTGGGAAATGTAAAAATCCGTCTCTTTCCTCCAGTTATGAGTTAAATAACAGGACAGATTGGCTTCTATAGCCTTGGCCGGCAACCAGTCTACCACAGAAAGCAATGGCAACCTACTGCGGGATAATTATTTGCCCAATCAGTCATGTCTCTTTCGAGACATGATCGCCCAATTGTTTATCACGTATGGCACTTAACTGATTGATATTTAAAGCGACTCAAGTCGCGTTTACTTGCTCCGGCCATATCTAAATTCTAATTTGTTATATTTGAGTCAATAAGCAATCGTTTGTTTCTCGAATAGGAAAATGTTTTTCATTTATATTTCAGTGTATAAGCTTATAGATCGTTTGATCTGTCCTATTATTTAACCCAGTTATGGGTTAAATAATTCGACAAATTGGGTTCTATAGCATTGGCTATTAATCGGTCTACCGCAGTAAGTAATGGCAATCTACTGCGATAATCTTCTGCCCAGTCAATTATGTCTCTTTTCAGACATGATCATCCAAAGCGTATATCACGTATTGCACTTAACTGACTGAATATAATACTTAAAAACATGATTAAGACCTCCTGGGCGTAAAGGGGGGTTCAGTTTTCTATGGTTATGAAGTAATAAGCTGATCCCTCACTAATTACTACTTAATAGTATAATACATCTCTTCCCCCGCTTCTAGCTATGAGTCAAATAACAGAACAGTCTACCGCAGAAAGCAATTGCAACCTACTGCGGGATAATCTTCTGCTCAGTAAGTCATGTCTCTTTTGTGACATGATCACCCATAGCGTGTATCACTGACTGACTGAATATAATAGTTGGAATCATGATAAAGGCTTCTACTGGGCATAAAGTGGGGGATCGGTTTTACATTGTTATGAAGTAATAAACTGATCCCTCACTAATTACTACTTAATAATATGATACATCTTTTCCACCTTCTAACTAACCTGAAATAGAACAACTACATCGGATGTGCGTTGTGGTGCAGTGGATCGGAACGGAAGATCGGGGTTGCTGAGTTCGAATTCCAGTTGAATTCCTTGCAGTCACTTGCGCACAAATACCCGTGCGAAAGGTATTAATCCGTCTCTTCCCTCCAGTTATGGGTTAAATAATTGGACGGATTGGGTTCTATAGCCTTGGCTGGCAACCAGTCTACCGGAGAAACCAATGGCAGCCTACTGCGGAATAATCTTCTCCCCAGTCAGTCGAGACATGATCGCCCAAGCGTGTATTACTTTTGACATTTAATTGACTGATAGAGAACATAGCTGACGGATTAATATATTTCCAAAAGTTTTGTGCGTAAGTAAATTCAGCTGGAATTCGAACTCGGCTCTCAGACTTCTCTTTCGGAGCCAATATCCACTGCATCAAAATGCACGCTCCCGGACAACCCGGAAGCGAGAAAGTAAAAGTTGAGATTTTTAAAAAGAGAATAGCTAATAAAAGGACATCTGAAGAAACTTTATTCGTCTAAATATGGCAAGTAAGGTAAGTAGGCGCGGGTGGAAACGTCAAAGTGCCGGTAACGGGGTGTAAGAAAGAAAAGGCGCGGGTGGAAACGTCAAAGTGCCGGTAACGGGGTGTAAGAAAGCTACGTAAGAATCAATCGACATTGCGTGTCATTTCAATGTTTTGAACGGTTTTTGATGAAGTCAATCGTCCGGCATTCTTAAAAGCAATTCTTCAAAAAAAAAAAAAAAAAAAAAAAAAAGGCGCCATTTTGTTTATTCTAGTTCCCGCCTCTCTATACCGCCATTTTCTTCTTCACACTTACGCCCCTCACACACCGTCCCTCTCTGTCTGTCTTTTTGTTCTCCATATCAGTTCTCTTTTTACTTCCTCGACATGCGTCTGAGAAGATATTTGAATTACTACAGACAAAAGAACATTCAATAACCAGCAACGCTCGATTTTTCTCCAGACATTCTTATCGATGTATTGCCTTTTGTCGTTTTGATAAAAAAAAAAACAAATTTATCTAAAAATATTTTCCTTAAAAATGTTCACTTAGAATATGCCGAAAAGAATGCACAAATGTTTCCATTTTTATTCTAATCCCCATGAATAGTTTGATTACAACTCGTAATACTCACTGAAAATAAACATTGCAGAAGCTACAATATGGCTTTAGAATAGTCCACAAATCAAGCTTGTCAAATTAGGGAGAGAAAAAGAAGTTTGATGGCCTAATAGCATTTGAGCAAAACGATGAGAAATGGCCTAATAGCATTTGAGCAAAACGCTGAGAAATGGCCTAATAGCATTTGAGCAAAACGATGAGAGATGGCCTAATAGCATTTGAGCAAAACGATGAGAAATGGCCTAATAGCATTTGAGCAAAACGATGAGAGATGGCCTAATAGCATTTGAGCAAAACTATGAGAAATGGCCTAATAGCATTTGAGCAAACTGATGAGAAAACGCTACGCTTAAAGAATAAAATATTTAGAAAAGACATCACTAAAGACCTAAGAGTAATCAAGAATTTTTACTGGCATACGGACACGAATTGATCAATTATAATAAGATTGAAAAAGACAAGGATGCGTCTTTTCACCGGATGTATTCAACTTATACAGCGAGACTATTCTAAGAACCCTAGATGTTAAGCCAGGATTCGTCATCAGAGGCCACAATTTAAACAACCTAATGTACGCAAATGATACAGTGCTGATAGCAGACACAGAAAGAAAACTACAAGACCTCCTACAGGAGGTAGCCGAAGAGAGTGACAAGAAAGGATTCCAAATAAATTACAAGAAATCCGAATGCATGGTCATCAGCAAAAAGGGCAGCTCTAAATGTCAATTACAGTACAGGGATCAAGCAAGTATAAAAATTTAAATATCTAGGAAGTGTTCTAATAGAAGACGAAGAGTGCGACACTGAGATCTGAAGGTGAACTGGCATGGCAAAAGAAGCATTCCAGAAGTTGAGTAAAGTATTAAGAAACAGGACAATTTCGCTAGAAACAAAAAGAAGAGTACTGGATTGCTATGTGATGTCGGTTCTTAAATATGGCAGTAAATGTTGGACAATATTTTCGAAGATGAAGGAAAAACATGAAGCAGCTAAAATGTGGTTCTGCAGAAGGATGCTGCGGATATCATGGACCGAGCATGTGAGCAATGATTAGGTTTTGGAAAGGATGGAAACAAAAAGGAAATTAATACTGAGCATCAGGAAGAGACAGCTGAAGTTCCTGGGACACGCAATGAGGAAGGAGGGCTTTGAGAACCTGATACTAACAGGCCAGATAGAGGGAAAAAGAGACAGGGGAAAGCAACGGATAACATATTTGAAGGACCTGATCTGGTGGATGACGGAACGAGGATAGCATGATGCAACAGCAGAAAGCCTGCTAAGAGCCACCAGTGACAGGGAGGTGTGCAGGGTCATGATCGCCTACGTCCTGAAAGGACATGACACATAAAAGAAGACGAAAGAAGCACTGCAAACATGTCCCACTTCGCATAAGCAACTTGACATAGCAACTATAAAAAGCCAAAAATAAGCTAATCGAAATAGCAACTATAAAATTCCATGTTACAAAGAAGCATACAGAGTTCGCAACCATACTATCGCCGAGAAAGAAATATGGAAATTAGAAGAGATAGCAACTATAAATAGCAAATAAGCAAGTTGAAAGCAGTAGGTACTATAAAGAACGACACTTCAAAACAAAACTTCAGAAAGCAAAGGTTAAATAATCCCGCATAAAATAAGCCACAGGAAAAGGTCACATTTAAGAATAAGCAAATATCAAGTCATAGCAACAATAAAAGCAACAATAAAAGTTATCAACTTAGAAGAGATAGCAACTATGAGAAGCTATTCTTAAGTAGGAATGATCTCAACAATTAGAAGCCATACTCATAATCAAATAGCAAGAGATAGCAACAATGAAAACAATAAAATTTATCAATTTGTAACAGATAGCAACTATTACAAGCCATTCTTAAGTAGGAAAGACCTCAACAATTAAAAGCCATACTGATAAATAATCAAATAGCAAGAGATAGCAACAATACAAGCAACACTAAAAATTATCAATTTGTAACAGATAGCAACTATTACAAGCCATTCTTAAGTAGGAAAGATCTCAACAATTAAAGGCCATACTTATAAATAATTAAATAGCAAGAGATAGCAACAATACAAGCAACACTAAAAATTATCAGTCTGTAAGAGATAGCAACTATTACATGAAATTCTTAAGAAGGAAAGATCTCAACAAATAAAAGCAATACTTATAAATAATCAAATAGCAAGAGATAGCAACAATACAAGCAACACCAAAAATTATCACTCTGTAAGAGATAGCAACTATTACATGAAATTCTTAAGTAGGAAAGATCTCAACAATTAAAAGCCATACTTATAAATAATCAAATAGCAAGAGATAGCAACAATACAAGCAACAATAAAAATTATCAGTCTGTAAGAGATAGCAACTATTACATGAAATTCTTAAGTAGGAAAGATCTCAACAATTAAAAGCCATACTTATAAATAATCAAATAGCAAGAGATAGCAACAATACAAGCAACAATAAAAATTTTCAGTCTGTAAGAGATAGCAACTATTACAAGAAATTCTTAAGTAGGAAAGATGTCAACAATTAAAAGCCATACTTATAAATAATCAAATAGCAAGACATAACAACAATAACAGCAACACTTAAAATTATCAAATTGTAAGATAGCAACTATAAAAAATCCCTCTTATATAAGTAAGGAGATAAAGTAGCAATAAAAAGCTGGTAGAAAGAGATAACAAGTAAAACATATCACGTTAGAAAAAGCAAATATAGTGAGAATCTATAAAAAGCATGAAGAAATACGTCAATCTTAAGTGCACTACTTGATTGGCGGCAAGGTCTCATAACAGTTAAATAAGCTATATCGTAAGTTTTATGCTACCAACATGTTTTTTCGTACTTCTCTATTTGGGATATTATTATGGTAATAATTTTTATTTTGTTTTCAAAAACGTGTTATGGCAATAATTTTATTTTTTCATTCAAAAGCATATTAGGACAATTATTTTTTTTTTTTTTGAATAACGTGTTATGGCAATAATTTTATTTTTTTCCTTCAAAAGGATATTAGGACAATTATTTTTTTTTTTTTTTGAAAAACGTGTTATGGCAATAATTTTATTTTTTCCTTCAAAAGCATATTAGGGCAATAATTTTTTTTTTTTTTTTGAAAAATGTGTTATGGCAATAATTTTATTTTTTCCTTCAAGAACATATTATGGCAATAATTTTATTTTTTCCTTCAAAAACGTATTATGGTAATAATTTTTATTTTGTTTACAAAAATGTGTTATGGCAATAATTTTATTTTTTCATTCAAAAGCATATTAGGACAATTATTATTATTATTATTTTTTGAATAACGTGTTATGGCAATAATTTTATTTTTTTCCTTCAAAAGCATATTAGGGCAATACTTTTTTTTTTTTTTTTTTGAAAAACGTGTTATGGCAATAATTTTATTTTTTCCTTCAAAAGCATATTAGGGCAATAATTTTTTTTTTAAAAAAAACGTGTTATGGCAATAATTTTATTTTTTCCTTCAAAAGCATATTATGGCAATGTTTTCCTTCAAAATTATATTGTTGGTAATATTTTTTCTTCAATATATTTACATAGTTCTATAAAAGTATTTTTATATTTTCATAGTGTTTTGAACCCAGTTTGAGAGGGGGTTACTATTTACCCATAGCTGGGACCCTAACAAGTGCTACCACTCCGGCTCAGGGTGGACGTGGGAACAACAGCAATTAAAATATGGTTCCATGCTCTTCACAGTCAGAGCCTTTGCTGCCGGATGCAGTTTATCGTCATACTCAGGATCAAAAATTCCAGTTTAATTAATTACATTCACTACTCTTGGGAAAGTATTCATTCGTCTCTTCTTTCCATGTATGGCTTCAATAGCAGGACAGTTTGGGTCTACGGCAGACAATAGTGACAATCTACTGCAGGAAAATTTTCTGCCGAATTAGGCATGTCCCTTTCGAGACATGATCGCTCAAATGTGTATCACGTATAGCACTTAACTGACTGACTAAATACAATACTTGGACAAATGATTAAAAATTGTACTTGACATAAAGGGGGAGATCGATTTTTTATTAACATGAAGTAATTCACTGATTGACCTAGAATTAGTACAAATTAATATAATCGCAAACGAATACACTTATAAGATCTTTTTGGCTTAAAGTGGAGAATCTCTTTTTAATTGTTTTGAAATAATAAACTGATCTCCTCCTAAGAACGACTTATCAATATAACAATATAATCTCTCCCTTTTTCCTCCAGCCATGGGTTAATATATTGGCTTCTATGGCTTTGGTCGGCAACCAATCTACTGCAGAAAGTAATAGCAATCTACTTCTGCTCAGTTATCCATCTCTTTTTCTAGACATGATCGATCAAGTGTGTATCACGGATGGCCCTTAATTCATACATTCCTTATGTGGAATAATCTTCTTTTTCCAAAATACTATGCAGACTATATTTTAATTGTCCTTTTATCTATACTCCTCCTCGAAATGAATGAAGCGTCGAAAACGACTTAGCTCTCTGTTAATCATCAGCCAGTTTATCTTTTACTTTGTGCTTTCTCGACCTAATGTTTTCCACGAAAATGGAGTGGGAATATTGAGTCAATTTCTAGATATACTGCTAGGGAAAGTGCCTTCACTGTGTCATGCTAGACAATTCTTTCTCAATAGAATCCACCTTACATATATACAAGTCTACCATTCCGCATTGCTTGTAATATCGCTGTCACATATGGTTTATATGCTATATATATAATTTTTTCATCATTTCACCCCAAATTAAAAAGGCCTTGTGTCACATTTTTATTTAAGTGGGAAGGCAACTAAATACTGTTAAGTACACAATTTTTTAAGGACAGCTAGTACGCAGTTAAAACCAGCTACTAGTCAGGCAATAAGCAGCGTAACTATACCGTTCGTTCTTAGTAATTTCTATTTACTTATTATTAACACTTACCTTGTACATATTGTTCTTGTTATACTAAAACAGTATTTTGAATCTACTTTCTGTGTTCCATGTTTTATTTCCGACCAAATCGGTCATCACAACTTTGCGGCAAAGTTTCGCCAGAAGAACTCTACAAAAACTACCGACGATAATTTTCGTTATGATTTGCCACAACAAATTGGCGACGAAGATCCAGAACACAAACAATGGCCGTATGACAACTTATCGACAGTCGAAACAATAGTGTCCGAGCGGGATAAAATTTTGATGTAATCACGGATGACACAATATTTTTCAAGGCCCAACAAATTTCATTATACACCCCAAAAATAAATTCATATTACTGCACACCACTGCAAATGACCAAATCTAAGAAACAAATAGAAATCAATTACACCCTGTCACTCCAGTGGATCTAAAACTGACCATATGGTGAAAGAAAGAAAACTAAAGCAACTTGAAAAATATTACCTCATCCGTAATTGCAAACAAAAACAAAATATGTAAAATGTTCTGAGTTGCACGGGCAACGCCGGGCTATGATGCTAGTGAGAAGTAAAATGTATTGTTGGCAATTCTACTATAAAATATGTTACAGGTCATTTTACTATAACTATGTGCAAATTAATTGAAAATTTAATTCAATTAATTTGCACAAGGGGGTACATAATTATAGTATAATGACCTGTAACATATTTTATAGTAGAATTGCCAACAATACATTTTACTTCTCACTAGCATCATAACCCGGCGTTGCCCGTGCAACTCAGAACATTTTAGTAGTAGGAGAAGATGCCACTTTTTATTTTACATATTTTGTTTTTGTTTAAAAAACATTTTAAAAATATTTCTTTTGTTTCAAAATTACGGGGAAAATATACACATTTTTTTGTAGAAATGAATTTTTAAAACGTCGGAAAAAAAAATAAATATAAAGGCTTATTTTATTTTATTTTTTTTTAATAAAAAATATTTTAGTCGCGTTTGACACATGTGATTTGATTTCTGTGACGTAAAATGTCGGAATAAAAATTAGATATAAAAGCTAACTTTTTTTTTAATAAAAAATAGTTTAGTCGCGTTTGACTCGTATGATTTGATTTCTGTGACGTAATTCAGCAACCATCTTAGAACTTAGATGTTTTACGGAACAAATGTAAACAATCGTGTCCATTGGCTAAAAAGTGCAAAAGGAAAAATTGCTGAACTGTGTCGACCTGGCTTCCCTGTAGATATGTGTCCCTAGAAAGTTTGAATTGCGTTGCTTAAAAAATGTAGGCGTGCGTAGGGAACAGTCACACACAGACTCACAGATTACCTTTTATATATATATATATATATATATATATGTGTGTGTGTGTGTGTGTGTGTGTGTGTGTGTGTGTGTGTGTGTGTGTGTGTGTAGATTAAACGCCTACAACTGCGTTCAAAATATATTTATTAGAAGCTCTAAAATTGTATTAACCCTCTAGGGCCATTCGTATCATATTTGATACAGTATGAAAACAAGCCTTGAAAGAAATATTTTCCTGAAAAATTTTTTAAGAAAAATATTTTATAAATTTCAAATGAAAGCAGTACTGACTGCTCAGTCAATGAATACCAAATGTTTCCTTATAGAGAAATACCAAATGTTTCCTTATGGGGAAATACTGTATCAAATATGATACGAATGGCCCTAGAGGGTTAAAATATTTAGATAACCCTTAAATAACCCTTAGAGGTTCATTCGCCGCTAAAGTAAATCAACAAACCAACTCCATTTGAAATGATACAATATTACTATATAATTAAATTCGAATTTTATTTCCGTTTGTAAGTCCAGTTCTCTATGTAGATGCGCCAGACAGGTTTCAATGGACACGGTATATATAAGCATTGACTTGATTCAAAAAGAGGAAAATATGCGCCATTTATAATTGAGTTGATAACAGCTTATTTACTTCGGGAATATGTGAATATCGTCATTTGTATTTCAGTCGACAAGAATAAATTTGCTTTGGGAATAGGCGAATATGTGTCGTATATATTTGTGTCAACAAGAATTAACTTGCTTCGGGAATATGTAAGTAAGAATCGTTTATATCTGTGTCGAGAAGAATTTACTTGCTTTTGGGATAGGTGAATCAGCACAGAACGAGAAATCGGGGAGCCGAGTTCGAATTCCAGTTGAATTCATTGCATTTACTTACTTGGGAAAGGTATTAATCCGTCTCTTCCTTCCAGTTATGGGTTAAATAACAGGACAGATTGGATTCTATAGCCTTGGCTGGCAACAAGTCTACCGCAGAAAGCAATGGCAACCTAATGCGTGATAATCTTCTGCCCAGTCAGTCATGTCTCTTTCAAGACATGATCGCCCAAGCGTGTTTCACGTATGGCACTTAACTGACTGAATATGGGTCTTTTATATTTAAAGAATTTGCGTTGTGGTACAGTGGATGTCGACTTGGAACGAGAAATCGGAGAGCCGAGTTCGAATTCTAGTTGAATTACTTGCATTCACTTACGCACAAATAACCTTGGGAAAGGTATTAATTCGTATCTTCCCTCCAGTTATAGGTTAAATAACAAGACAGATTGGGTTCTATCGCCTTGGTCGGCAACCAGTCAACCACAGAAAGCAATTGCAACATACTGCGGGATAATCATCTGCCCAGTAACTCGTGTCTCTTTCGAGACATGATCGCCCAAGCGTTTATCACGTATGGCACTTAACTGACTGATATTTAAAGCAGACTCAAGTCGAGGTTACTTGCTCCGGCAATATTTAAATTGTAATTTGTTATATTTGAGTCAAAAAGCAATCGTTTGTGTCTCGCATAGGAAAATGTTTTTCATTTGTATTTGAGTGTATAAGGTTATAGAAAGTTTGAGGATAGACACGTATCAAATTCTTTTGTTTGAGTTCATAAGTATTTACAATGTGTTTAGGAAGATACATATTGATCATTTATATTTGAGTTAATTACTTCGAAAATAGGTAAATATTGGTTGTTTATATTTAAGTCTAAAAGTAATAATTTGGTGAGTATATAACATTTTATTTTTAATTTTCTAATCTGGCAGGAACTTTCGCAATGATTTAATACAGTGGGGAAAGTAAGTATTTTATCCCATGCTAATTTTCAAAATTTCAAATATGGGAAAATTCTATAATTTTTAGGGTAGATCCGGTTTGCGAATGAGAGATTGAATATTGAAAAAAATACCAGAAAATCACTATATATTAATTTTTTAATATTTATTTTGTAGGAGTTTTTTCTAGTCTAAAAAATCTAGACCGTCCTTTTTTTTTGTTACGTGGCGAACTCAGAAAATGAGCAATGGATGAAATCATTATTTTCCTCACTGTAAATAAACCCACTATCTATGAAATCAGTATACGATTGTGGTAGATTAAGAGGATAAGCTTATAGATAGTTTGAAGATAGACAAGTATCAAACTCTTTGGTTTGAGTTCATAAGTATTTACGATCTTTTAGGGAAGATACATGTTAATTGTTTATATTTGAGTCTGTGAGCATTTCTTGTTTTGGCAATACATTTGAGTTAATTGGTTCGAAAATAGGTAAATATTGGTTGCTTATATTTAAATCTAAAAGTAATAACTTGGTGAGTATGAAAGCAGAAACTTTTGGAATGATTTAATACAGTCGCGGGGAATAAGTATTTTATCTCCTGCTAATTTTCAAAATTGCAAAAATCAGAAGTCTATAATTTTTAGGGTGGATCCGGCTTGAATATGAGAGATTGAATAATGAAAGAATTCTAGAAAATCACTATATATTAATTTTTTAACATTCATTTTTTATTTTTTTAAAAATACATTTTCTAAGTTTTTTTTTTCTCTACTCTGAAAATTATAGACCGTTCCTATTTTTGTAAGATAGCAAACTCAGAAAATCAGTAATGGGTGAAATCATTATTTTCCGCACTGTATTTAAATAAACCTCACTACCTATGAAATCAGAGAGCCGAGTTTGAATTCGATTGTGGTAGATTAAAAGGTTATAGATAAGTTGCTTATCTTAGGCTAATATCCTTTCTTATCATATGCCAGTCTAATCGATTTGGGTGTATATTGAATTTATGTCATGACTAAAAGACAATGAACTACGTTGATATATATATATATATATATATATATATATATATATATATATATATATAGTTATTTATCAATTTTACATTGCCACAACGAAATTACAAAAGATGACAAAATAAATTTAAATCACAAAAGATTTTGTCATTTAAATGTAAATCATCTGCACATCCACATCAACATTGCCTGATGATGAGAACCTATCTCGAAACATAGAAATTTCCATGTCGCAATGTAAAACTGATACATAACTATATCAGTCAGTTGAGTGCCATACGTGATACACGCTTGGGCGATCATGTCTCTTTCGAGACATGACTGACTGAGCAGAAGATTATCCCGCAGTAGGTTGCCATTGCTTTCTGCGGTAGACTGGTTGCCGACCAAGGCTATAGAACCCAATCTGTCCTGTTATTTAACCCATAACTGGAAGGAAAAGGCGGATTAATACTTTTCCCAACGGTATTTGCGCATAAGTGAATGCAATGAATTCAGCTGGAATTCAAACTCGGCTCCCCGATTTCTCGTTCCGTTGCACCTCAACGCACATCCACATAACTATATAATTATATTATATTAAGCTCTATAAAACTCATTATATTGAGCACTGTTCATAATAGAATAAATGCCAGAGCAGTCAAAAAAAAAAAAAAGAACCTTGAGTCCTCTCCACTTGGATTTATATATATATATATATATATATATATAGTGTATTTACGCAGCAGATCATTTTCTAAACATATACTATTAAATATAAGAGACAATGACTGTCTATTATGTTTAATAAGATATTGAAGGCCATCTACATTAAATCCAAACAACCCATAATAATAATAACATCACGTTTAAATCTGGTCATAACACATTACATTGCATTTAAATATATGGTTCTGTTATCATTTCGAGCTCTCACGCGGTGTGACGTCATAGAACCGCATTACAAATTTACGAACTGCGTTTGCTATTTTTGATAATTGTTATCGTCGCTTAGCAAATTTTATGACAACACAAGATAAATTCGTCGCTGATGATGGATGTTTTTATGTTAATGTCCATGTAACCTCTCTGAAGATGGCTCATGTGAGACGAAAGCTTAGAACCAACTTAATAAAAAACCCTCCAAATGTTGGAGAATTTTTGTCTTTTTTTTCATTTGAAATTAAAGCCAAAATACGATGTTTAGAACGTCTCAAGATTAAACATAATAGACATTCATTGTTTCTTATATATATATATATATATATATATATATATATATATATATATATATATACCAGCCTTATTCATCGTTCTAACGGCAAAACCTGTGTTGTTTGCAACAAGGTTTGCTGATCATTATCTAGACTGAGAAAGGCACATGATTGTACATAGATGAGGTTTTGCAATCAACCCAATCAAGAATATTGAATGCATCGGTCATCTACACATGAGGCTTATAAAATCGAATGCTTGTTGTAAGAGTTATATTACGCACGTTGATCGACTGACACTCTGCTGAAAAAAGTAACTCATATATTCTCTAAAAATATATCCTATATTTTCAAATTTAAAATGGATCTCCATTCTGAATAGTTACATTGAACACACATAATTTTTCCGCCTTCCTACATCCATAAATGACAAACATATTGTTTCTTATATTCAAATGAAAATCATTTTCACAAACATGAAATAAAATCTGGAAACATAGAAATTTCCGTGACGCAATGTAAAACAATATTAATTTTAAAAAGAATTATATATATATATATATATATATATATATATATATATATATATATATATACATATATATATATATATATATATATAATTCTTTTTAAAATTAATATATATATATATATATGTGTGTGTGTGTGTGTGTGTGTGTGTGTGTGTGTGTGTATATAATTAATATATATATAAAGATGGTAGAAGATGGTGTTGTATTTTATCGATATCACTGTAAAAGGGTGGAGCCTACCCGCTAGTCTAGTAGCTCGACTAAATTAATGCAGAGAGGGCACCAGGGAGCTAAGCTCATCGGAGCAGAAGCAGTGAAAGTATTTTTAGAAGAGACAGAGGGAAGCCACATTGCACCGGTGAGAAAGTAACTGTATCTGAGCTGCCAAGTCGTGATCAATCACATCTAATATGATTCTCGTTCATTGCAAAGACATGATATTTAGAACTTCAAATTTGCTTCCAAAGATTTGAAATATAAAAAAAAGTATCGTAAAGAAGCTTTTGCAGGGCGAAGCCGCTTGTCACAGATTGTCATTGGACATCGAGTTATAACGTTTCTACTTGCTTCAGTTTTTTTATAAGAAAGGAAAGTGTGTAACATGTGATCGTCTCATCAGACTACAGAAGTATTTGTGCAAGAGACAAAGGGAAGCCTCATTACGTCGGCGAGAAAGTGACTAGAGTTGAGCTGAGCTACCAGATTGAAATCAATTATATTGCAGATCACATTGTCAGACCTAAGTTGTCATCTCAAGGTACCTACTGTAGACCAACTCTAGACAGAGAAAAACCCAAAACTCTCTCATTCTCTAATTTTATCTGAGCCTGATGTACATATCTTACGACCACGTTTCAGATTAAACTTTGTTAAGGTCGCCTGGCGTGTGGAATGATTTATTAAATGCATGTAGTGAGCAGAGGTCAATTTTGAAAGAACGCCTTGCTCGAATGGCGTTGTGCCAAACAAGCTAAGTTAAGCTAAGCTTAGTAAATATCCGAACCAGATAAAAAGAAAATTATCCTAAGCCCGGTCTGTTTGTCTTCGATTTACCACATTTCTGTTATAGGCGTCGTCATCATGGCAGAAATATTTTTCCTTATAAGCTTCTTATATGGATCTAAAACGGGATTAACGTCTCATCTTCAAGTCTGAAATGATAGAGAAGAGACATCTTGACTATCACGTGAAACAGAAATCTACGATACCAATAGATGACCAGCGAATGAGTTTGACGATATAAGTTTATCAGTTCGAAACTCTTGCTTAGTCTGCTTCCACTGTTTTAGATTTTATTCAGTCAAGGATTTCATGAGAAGCTAGCAAACCGATTTTGGAAAACTATTCAGTATATATTTATATGGTATCGTGATGTGCGTTGTGGCGCAGTGGTTATCGGCTCGGAACGCCAAATCGGGGAGCGAGTTCGAATTCAGGTTGAATTCCTAGCATTCACTTACGCTAAAATACCCTTGGGAAAGTTATTAATCCGTCTCTTCCCTCCAGTTAGGGGTTAAATAATAAGACATTGCGTTCTATAGCCTTGGCTGGCAACCAGTCTACCGCAGAATGCAATGGCAACCTACTTCAGGATAAACTTCTGCCCAGTCAGTCATATCTCTTTCAAGACATGATCACCCAAAGCGTTTCTCACGTATGGTACTTAACTGACTGACTGAATATAACAGTTTAAATCATTATTAAGGCATCTACTAAGCATAAAGTGGGGGATCGGTTATCTATTGTAATGAAGTAATAAACTGACCCCCACTAATTACTACTTAATAATATAATACATCTTTCCCCGTTCAAACTATGAGTCAAATAACAAGATAGATTGGGTTCTATAGCCTTGGCTGGCATCCATCTTTCGCTGCTTTCTATTGTCTATATGTCCTTCTATCCATCCTGGGAGTATTAGATTCTCTTAGCCCTCCTTTCTCATAACGTGTTCCAGAAAACTCGGCTTTCCCTTCCTGATATTAAGATTCCTTATCTTTTGCATGCTTCCCAAAATATTGTCGTTGCTCCTAATTTCAGCCCATGGTATCCTCAGTAGCCTTCTGTAGAACCACATACCTGTTTCGTGTCTCTTCTTCTTTCTTGATGAGATTGTCTAGCATGGAATAAGAAATCGGGGAGCCGAGTTCGAATTCCAGTTGAATTCCTTACATTCACTCATGTCCAAATACCCTTGGGAAGAGTATTAATCCATCTCTTCCCTCCAGTTATGGGTTAAATAATTAGACAGATTGGGTTCTTTAGCCTTGGCTGGTAACCAGTCTACCGCAGAAATTAATGGCAACCTACTGCGGGATAATCTTCTGCCCAGTCAGTCATGTCTCTTTCGAGACATGATCGCCCAAACGCGTATCACATATGGCACTTAACTGACTGACTGTCCTCGTCACTTAACAGTCCCCACCACCCACCAAAAAAGCAGTACTGGACTGTTACCTGATATCTGTCCTCTTTTACGGCTACGAATGCTGAACAATCTTATCAGAGATGAGGCGGGGGCATTGATGTCAGTTTCCGGCCGGCTTCATGTTCTTCTACATCTCATTCCCAAAGCCGGACTAAATTAAATTTAATTCGGAATTGATATCTTCTATTTGATAGCGCAACCAACTAAAACCTTTGTCTAGGAAAACTATTGCTTTGGTATCTGTAAATTAAACATTTGAGCTATTGATCTTCGGCATGAATTATATCAATATCACCTCATTCTCATCGAAATTTTGTGCTTGCTGTAATCTCTAGCGGCGATAATTCAAGTGCATCCTCTTTGTATTACGCGGAAATTAAAAAGAAAAAATAAATTAACTGATTTTATAAACGTTTTCATCAAACGTCTTTCTTGGAAATGATGGAAACAAAAAGGAAATTAATACTGAGTATCAGGAATAGACAGCTGAAGTTCCTGGGACAGGCAATGAGGGAGGAGGGCTTGGAGAATCTGATACTAAAAGGCCAGATAGAAGGAAAAAGAAACAGGGGAAAGTAGCTTATAACATATTTGAAGGACCTGATCAGGTGGATGACGGAACGAGGGTTGCGTGGTATGACAGGAGAAAGCGTGCTAAGAGCCACCAAAGATATGGAAACATGGAAAGCCATGATCGCCTACGTCCTGAAGGAACAGGGCATATAGAAGAGGATATATGCAAACTGCTTATAATAAATTACAACGTGGTTATAAAGTGGGGGATCAATTATATATTATAATAAATGCATAAACTGATCCCTCATTTTGTGGCCATGCTAGTTTCTATACATTTATAGTCGAGATTTATGGGCTTGAGCTAGAGGACGACGGGACGAGGGTTGCATGGTGTAACAGGAGAAGGCGTGCTAAGAGTCACCAGGGATAGGGAGACATGGAAAGCCATGATCGCCTACGTCCTTAAGGGACAGGGCACATAGAATTAGAAGATTGTGCATTGATGTGCGTTGTGGTGCAATGGCTATCGGCTCGGAACGAGAAATCAAGGAGTCCAGTTCGAATTCTAGTTGAATTCGTTGAATTCACTTACGCGCAAATAGCCTTGGAAAAGTATTAATCCTTCTCTTCTCTCCAGTTTTGGGTTAAAAAACACGACATATTGGACATAAATTGGGGGATCCGTTTTATATTGTTATAAAGTAATAAACTGATGCCCCACTAATTATTACTTAATAATATAATACATCTCTTCCTCCTCTAGCTATGAGTCAAATAACACGACATATTGGGTTCTATAGCCTTGGTTGGCAACCAGTCTACCGTAGAACGTAATGGCAATCTTCAGGATAATCTTCTGCCTAGTCAGTCATGTCTCTTTCGAGACATGATTGCCCAATCGTGTATCACGTATGGCACTTAACTGACTGACTGGGTATAATAGTTGGAATCATGATTAAGCCATTGACTGGGTATAAAGTAGGGGATCAGTTTTATAGTGTTATGAAATAATAAACTGTTCTCCTCTTAATTACTACTTAATAATATAATACATCTCTTTCCCCTCTAGCTATGGCTCTTTTGAGACATGATCACCCAAGCGTGTATAATGTGTGGCACTTAACTAATTGACTATAATAGTTGAAAACATGATTAAGGCTTCTATTGGGAATAAAGTGAGGGATCAGTTTTTATTGTTATGAAGTAGTAAACTGATCCCTCACTAATTACTACTTAATAATATAATACATCTCTTTCCCCTCTAGCTATGGCTCTTTTGAGACATGATCACCCAAGCGTGTATAATGTGTGGCATTTAACTAATTGAATATAATAGTTGAAAACATGATTAAGGCTTCTATTGGGAATAAAGTGAGGGATCAGTTTTATATTGTTATGAAGTAGTAAACTGATCCCTCACTAATTACTACTTAATAATATAATACATCTCTTTCCCCTCTAGCTATGGCTCTTTTGAGACATGATCACCCAAGCGTGTATAATGTGTGGCATTTAACTAATTGAATATAATAGTTGAAAACATGATTAAGGCTTCTATTGGGAATAAAGTGAGGGATCAGTTTTATATTGTTATGAAGTAGTAAACTGATCCCTCACTAATTACTACTTAATAATATAATACATCTCTTCTCCCTCTAGTTGTGAGTCAAATAACAGGACAGATTGAGTTCTATAGCATTGGCTGGCAACCAGTCTACTGCGGAAACAATGGCAACCTAATGTGGGATAATCTTCTGCCAAGTTAGTCATGTCATTTTTGAGACATGATCGCCCAAAGCGTGTATCACGTATGGCACTTAACTGACTGAAAATCTTCTATGTATTCTTTTACTATCCCCCACAAGTCTATGTTATGGAACCTTTTTTTATTATTTTAATTATTTCACCTTAAGCCAGGTGGAACTACTACTAAGGTTACAGGGAGAGAAAAATACTGATTACAGGGTGGGTATTGAAAAGTGGATAAGAGTTGAACAGGACTGTAATGTGGAGTAACTTGTCACTAGTAGGCGTTATTTTAGTCATGGCGACTTCGAAATTTCGGGAAGAAATTATTGTAATATCTTGTAATATCTTCACTGTTCAGAGTCAATTACGTTTTCTCTAATGTACACTACCGGCCATAATTATTAAGAAACCAAACTTTTAGTGGATAATTCTAAATGAAAATAGAATAGTTCTTTTGTTATTATTACAAACATTTTACAAGGCAAAGAGCGACAATTTACCCATCACACCCTGTAGATATTATATATATATATATATATATATATATATATATATATATATATATATATATATACACTACCGGCCATAATTATTAGGCCACCCCAGTTTTTTTTTTAAAGAAATTATATATTTCATACTATTTTTAGTATTTATTGACAAGTGGATAATTCTAAATGAAAATAGAAAAGTTATTTTGTTATTATTACTTTGCAAAATTTTACAAGCAAGGAAACAAAGATGAACTCCTCCGAAACACGCTAAATTTTCTTCATCATTCTTTTATTGATGAAACTGCAATATATGTAATTATTAAATATTCAAAAATCCATTTGATGTATATTCTATTTTCATTTACAATTATTCACTTGGCAATAAATACTAAAAAAAATATGAAATTCATCGTTTCTTTTACAACACTGGGATTGCCTAATAATTATGGTCGGAAGTGTATACTTATCTAAAACAAACGGTATGTACGTAAAAAGAAAATAAATGACCCAAAGAGAAACCAAATGGAAGAGGGAAGATGTTGCAATTGTGTCCCCCACGAAATGCCTGGAATAACACTGTTCGCTTCTGGTTGTAAAGTCAACGAGTTATGGAAACCTGAAGTTTTGAAAATTACAGAAAATATATAAACAAATTGCAGGAAAAATACACAAAAGCGAACAAAAAATTAAAAAAGATTAAAAAAATGAACATTTACAAAAACATAATTAAACTAGTCTCAAAAATATCTAAACTTATTTATAAATGGAACTTTGTGTGTGTGTGTCCGTTACCTATAGATTCCGAAACGGCTCAACCGATTTTCTTAAAAATTTACACAGTTGTACTATAAGCGTCTGCGAGTGTTTTTAGCTAGGTTTTGTGTCGAGGTACCCCCGATAAATATTGAAAATCGATAATCGAAAAAATCGGGTTATAGAAGGAGTGGTCTGATTTTAATCAAATTTGATACACTCACAGACAAAGACATAAGAAACGATATTCAGAAGTTTCAAGGTTGCAGTTCTTACAATAGTGCAGAAAATCGATAATATATACATATATAAAAGGCTAGATGTTTGTGTATGTGTCCGTTTATCTGCCTGTATGTTAGTATGTTTTCAGCCCTATTATTTTAGTTTTTACTTCGGGTTTGGCTCTAAGTAGGTATAATTGTAGTTCTTAGTCTCAGCCATGATACCATTTACTCAGAGGACTTATTTAGCTTTCAAAATTCAGTTTCTGACAAAAAAAACTTATTTGATATCGATACCAGGAAATCAAAATTTGACTTGCATCCATTCATTTTTCTTTCAGTCTATGGTTTCGCTTTGACGGTAAACAACTATTGCTTTTTAGTCTTTCGTGCCAACGTCCAAAGAGTCTGAGCTCCAGGACAATGGATTAGTTTTAAAGCTTTCATTACAGCCGAGCAACGCCGGGCTATACTGCTAGTATAAAATATATCCTAGAAACAAACCAAAAGGAATCAATAAAAGACCAGAACTACCGATTTTCTGGAATAATATATTGAAGAACGTGTTGCAAAGGTAAAGCAATATAATGAAGAAACGAGGATTTATAACAGGAATTCTATTGATGAATTCAGAGCTACATTTGTTTGGCTGGACGTCGGCGATCATGGCCTTCCATGTTTCCATATCCTTGGTGGCTCTGAGCACGTCTTCTCCTGTTACACTACGCAACACTTGTTCCGTCATCCACCTGATCAGGTCCTTCAAATATGTTATAAGCTACTTTCCTCTGTCTCTTTTTCCTTCTATCTGGCCTGTTAGTATCATGTTCTTTATTGCATGTCCCAGGAACTTCAGCTGTCTCTTCCTGATGCTCAGTATTAATTTCCTTTTCGTTCCCATCCTTTCCAAAATCTCATCATTGCTCACATGCTCGATCCATGATATCCACAGCATCCTTCTGTAGAACCACATTTCAGCTGCTTCAAGTCTTTTTCTGATGCTCTGTATTAATTTCCTTTTCGTTTCCATCCTTTCCAAAACCTCATCATTGCTCACATGCTCGATCCATGATATCCGCAGCATCCTTCTGTAGAACCACATTTCAGCTGCTTCAAGTCTTTTTCTGATGCTCTGTATTAATTTCCTTTTCGTTTCCATCCTTTCCAAAACCTCATCATTGCTCACATGCTCGATCCATGATATCCGCAGCATCCTTCTGTAGAACCACATTTCAGCTGCTTCAAGTCTTTTTCTGATGCTCTGTATTAATTTCCTTTTCGTTTCCATCCTTTCCAAAACCTCATCATTGCTCACATGCTCGACCCATGATATCCGCAGCATCCTTCTGTAGAACCACATTTCAGCTGCTTCAAGTCTTTTTCTGATGCTCTGTGTTAATTTCCTTTTCGTTTCCATCCTTTCCAAAACCTCATCATTGCTCACATGCTCGATCCATGATATCCGCAGCATCCTTCTGTAGAACCACATTTCATTTGCTTCAAGTTTTTCCTTCATCTTTGATCATATTCTCCAACATTCAGTGCCATATTGAAGAATTGACATCACTTAGCAATCCAGTACTCTCTTCTTTGTTTCTGGCGAAATTGTCCTGTCTCTTAATACTCTTATCAGCTCCTTGAATGCATCCTTGTGCTTTTGGATCTCAGGAATATAAATATATAGTAACTGCTGTGACCACAAAGTTAGGGGTCAGTTTATATATTGGTTGTAATATAGAACTGACCCCCCCACTTTATATCAATTATGCTTCTGTAGTTCTGTTTTCAGTTGCTTCAAGTTTTTTCTTAATCTTCGATGATATTGTCCATCATTCACTGCCATATTGAAGAACTAACATCACATACCGAGAGAAAAATAATCTGTCCAGTCAGTCATGTCTTTTTCTAGACATGATCGCCCAAGTGTGTATCACTTGTCTGACTGATTAATCCCGCACCCTCAAAGCAGTGGATGTATATATATATATATATATTTCATGAATTTAATATTTACTTATTTTTCATTCTTTTTTATGTCCTATTTTATCTTTTTCTTCACTTTCTTTTTCATCCGTTTCTTTCATTTTCTCTATCATCTCTTTCTTTCTTCATTATTTATTCCGTCTCTTTTTTCATTTTCTCTATCATCTCTTTCTTTATTCATTATCTATTCCGTCTCTTTTTTAATTTTCTCTATCATCTCTTTCTTTCTTCATTATTTATTCCGTCTCTTTTTTAATTTTCTCTATCATCTCTTTCTTTCTTCATTATTTATTCCGTCTCTTTTTTCATTTTCTCTATCATCTCTTTCTTTCTTCATTATCTATTCCGTCTCTTTTTTCATTTTCTCTATCATCTCTTTCTTTCTTCATTATTTATTCCGTCTCTTTTTTCATTTTCTCTATCATCTCTTTCTTTCTTCATTATCTATTCCGTCTCTTTTTTTCATTTTCTCTATCATCTCTTTCTTTCTTCATTATCTATTCCGTCTCTTTTTTTATTTTCTCTTTCAGCTTTTTATTTTATTTTCTCTTCCATTTACATTCGTTCATTTCTCTTTCTTCTCTTTTCACCACTTTCTTTCTTTATTTTTCATTCACTTAGTTTGTTTCTTCTTCAAATTTCCTTCTCTGTTTATGACAACCTATTCATTTTTTTCTGTTTCTTTTCTTCATTCTTTTTTCTTTTTATCTGATTTTTTCTATTCTTTCTTTTTTAATGTTCCCTTCTCTTTTTATTTAATTTTATTTTTCATTCACTTTATTTCTTTTTTTTAATCTTTTTCACCTATTTTTTTTTTTTTTTCGTCTTCTACACACTTTTTTTTGTTTGTATGTTTTGTTTTGGTCGTTTTTTAGTGGAATATCAACCCGTATGGTTATTCAATACCCCAATCGAAATATGAAAATTCGATATTTATAATTAATTCCAGATAACAATCTAATTCCATGATTCAATTATCATTACATATCTGCATCTTATTTTACCAAATAATCTTACAAAGTCAAACGGGAATTGCAAACTTCTTTTTCCTTACAAGAAATGAGATGAATGATAACAAATCTTTTTTGTTGGTTTTTGACAAGGTATAACATTCTTCTTTTTTTTTCTTTTTTTTTTCTTTTTCGATCTAGAGATTTTAATAGTTTACGTTGGTAGGAGAGTAAGATAACATTTAAATCTAGATTTGAACAATTAAATCTAATCTAAACTTATTTATAAATAGAAATTTGTGTGTGTGTAGGTGTTTGTGTGTGTGTGTGTGTGTGTGTGTCCGTTACCTATAGACTCCAAAACGGCTGAACCAATTTTCTTGAGATTTTACACAGTTGTACTATAAGCGTCTGCGAGTGTTCTTGGCTAGGTTTTGTGTCGAGGTACCCCCAATAAATATCTAAAATCAATAATCGAAAAAATCGGGTTATAGAAGGAGTGGTCCGATTGTAATACACTCATAGACAAAGACATAAGAAACGATATTCAGAAGTTTCAAAGTTGCAGTTCTTACAATAGTGCAGAAAGTCGATGATATATATATATATAAGGCAAGATGTTTGTGTGTGTGTCTGTTTATCTGCCTGTATGTCTGTATTTTTTCAGTCCTTTTTTTTTTAGTTTTTGCTTCGGGTTTGGCTCAAAGTAGGTATAATTGTAGTTCTTAGTCTCAGCCATGCTACCATTTACTCAGAGGACTTATTTAGCTTTCAAAATTCAGTTTACAACAAAAAAACTTATTTGATATTGATACCAGGAAATCCAAAATTTGACTTACATCCATTCATTTTTCTTTCAGTCTACGGTTTCGCTTTAACTGGAAACAGCTATTGCTTTTTAGTCTTTCATGTCAACGTCCAAAGAGTCTGAGCTTCAGGACCATGGATTAGTTTTAAAGCTTTCATTACACCCGAGCAACGCCAGGCTATACTGCTAGTATGTTAATATGAGTATTACGGTTCGTATTTTACATAGCCATCGTGATAAATCAATTCCGGCGATGTGAGTGATGAGCAAAAAGAATGATTCCATCGAGATATAAAAAAAGCGCTTCTAAAAATGCTTAATTGGTCGTTTTCCAGTCTTTTAGTCAAAATTCTTAATATTCTGCGACTTGCCTCTGTTTCTATTACCCACAGTTGCTCCAAATATTTTTCTTGCACGTCAATTCACATTCCTTGCCAGTTACCCTCCTAAGTTTTCCTCGATTTTATTTAGGTCATTTCTTTCCTCATCGTTACATATCTTTTTCAATAAAGTTCACACTGATCTAGGCGCTACTCAAGGTAGAGAGTTACATTAAGAGGGAATTTTTTCGGATAGGAGAGGAAAATAACGGTTAACCATAGACTTAAACAGGTTAAGATTGCAGTTCCACAGAGCAGTGGTTCTAGGGAAGAAGCTGTTTGAATGAAACTTGCTTCTCTTTGAGGGAACACGGAGGGAATGTGGAGGGTTTGCTCCAATGTAAATGGCATTGCGGCTCCTGGCCATGAAGGTTGGAATTGGCAGAACCAAATTAGGTAGTTTGTCCGATCACTTTCTTGGAAGTAACAATAAAGAGGCTCGCCATGTCGTGCCTGAGATAGATAGATAGATAGATAGATAGATAGATAGATAGATAGATAGATAGAGAGAGAGAGAGAGAGAGAGAGAGACAGGGGTTGTGAGGGTGAAAAATAATTTGTAGTGATTGTTGGAAGCATCATCTTGGGAGTCTGTTCCACAAGATATTGGTTGATGGGAAGAAGATGATTGAGTTGAACTTGCTTCTCTTTGATGGAACACAGAAGGAATGTACTTGGCTTGCTACACTGTAAGTGGCATGGCGGCTCCTGACCATGACATGGAAGGTTGGTAGTTCGTCCAAGCACTTTCATGAAAGTACCAATAGAAAGACTCACCATGTCCCACCTGCATGTGTGAGTGTGTGTGTGTGTGTGTGTGAGAGAGAGAGAGAGAGAGAGAGAGGTTGGGAGGGTGAAAAATAATTTGTAGTAATAATTGGAAACATCATCCTGGCAGTTGTTCGCGGGAAGAAACTGTTCAGGTGGAACTTGCTTCTCCCTGAGAGAACACGGGGGCGATGTAGGTGATTTGCTGCAGTGTCAGTGGCATGTCAGGTTCTAGATATGAAGGTCATTTTTGGCGGAACCAAGAAATGTAGTTCATTCGAACACTTTTCATGCAAATAGCAATGGAGCAGCGAGAAACTGGCAACAACCCGCCTGTGAGAGAAAGGTTGAAGTTTGGGGAATAATTCGTCACCCACAAGGACTTGGAGACACTTTTCGACTCTCACGAGACTGGAGAGTGGATAATAGACAGGTCCCGCCCAAATATGACAACAGTGAGCCAATTTCGTTCTAATTTGGCTGTAGTAAATATAGACGATTGCACTGAAACAGTACAGGATGGAGTTTTGTTTAACGGCATATCAACACCTCTGTGGGTTATTTAATGCCACAAAGGTGGGGTTTTAAGGTATTTTTTAAATGTTCACTTATAGTAAGAAGGTCGATTTAGTCAGGTTTTGATGAAATAATTTTATTTTAGAAACTGAAAATATCTTCTAATTTTGTATTCAGAAATGTATTGCTGGTAATATTTTTCCTTTAAATATATAAACTTATTTATAAATAGAACTTTCTCTGTGTGTGTGTGTGTGTGTGTGTGTCTGTGTGTGTGTGTGTGTGTGTGTGTGTATGTTCCCTATAGACTCCGAAACGGCTGAACTTATTTTTATGAAAATTTACACAGTTGTACTCTAAGAGTCTGTGAGAGTTCTTAGCTAGGTTTTGTGTTGAGGTACCCCCGATAAATATCGAAAATCGATAATCGAAAAAACCGGGTTATAGAAGGAGTGGTCCGATTTTAATCAAATTTCATACACTCATAGACAAAGACATAAGAACGATATTCAGAAGTTTCAAGGTTGCAGTTCTTACAATAGTGCAGAAAATCGATAATATGTATATATAAAAGGCTAGATGTTTGTGTGTGTGTCTGTTTAGCTGTCTGTAGGTCCTTTATACAAATTCACAATTTTTATCCGATTCCCACCAAACTTCATACAAATATTCTTTAGGCTGAGTCTGAGCTCCAGGACCCTGGATTAGTTTTAAAGCTTGCATTACACCTGAGCAACGCCGGGCTATACTGCTAGTGTATTATGGCAATATTTATTTTTCTTCAATTATGTATTGTTGGTAATATTTTTAATTCAAAAATGTATATTTTTCTATAAAAGTGTATTTTTATAATTTCATAGTGTTTTGACACCAATTTGGGGGTTAACCATTTACTCATAGCTGGGACCAAACAGGCGCTACCACTCCGGGTGGATCTGGGAACAACATCAATTATGAGGTGGTTGCATGTTCCTCACCCCCCACCACAATGCGAAGCCTTGGTGCCAGATGCAGTTTACCATCATGGACCTGTAGAAGAAGCCGAGAATTTCACCTGCAACTTTGGCGATGTAGGATTCTCACTTGAGGTCAGGAGTGAGTGTAAGGCCCAATTGTTTCTCACGAGATTTGTCATTTTCCTTAAAATATATATCGCTTGTCATCCTTTATATATATATATATATATATATATATATATATATATATATATATGTAATCATATAGTTCCAAGTAAGACATTTTACTGCCACTGTTTTGCAGGGGGTTACATACGAGGAAAGTTATGAGCAAGAGTGACAGGTTATAGAGGGTATCAGGAAGTGGTTGAGAGAAGGATGACTGTGGCCATAAAGTGAGAGATCAGTTCATATATTGATTGCAATGTAGAATTAATCACCCACTTAATATTCACATTATAATAGTATATAATTTTTTTATAATCATATCGCGAAGTAAGCAAGGCATTTTACTGCCACTGTTTTGCAGGGGGCTACATAGGAGGAAAGTTATGAGAAAGAGTGACAGGTTATAGGAGGTGTCAGGAAGTGGGTAAGAGAAGGAGGAGAATATTGATGAGAGTGGAGTGGACGGAGAAAGAAGCATGAGAGAGAGGATGCAGGTTAGTAAGACAGAACATGACTATTGACTTTACAATTGAATTCTTAGAGATTGTAGCTGCCGGGGAAGCAAGTAAACGGGAGGGAATTCCACAGTCAGGAAGTGCGAGAAAATAAGCTGCTGGAGTAGAATTTGCGTTTACATTTTATTGGTTTCACAGTAAAAGGGTGGGACCGAGTTGCTAATCTTGTCGCTCGAGTAAATTCATATATAGGGAGCACCAGTGAGCTAAGCTCATCGAGCATAAGCCATGAAAGTATTTGAAGAAGAGACAAGGAAGCCCCATTGAGCCGGTGAGAAAGTGACTGTATCTAAGCTGCCAAGTCGGAATCGATCACATTAAAGATTCTCAATTAGATTATATCAAGGACCCCTAGGTGGATAGAAGGAGCACCCGACCACATATGGCAGCAGTATTCTAATATAAAATTGTATTTTTATTTACCCTGCTCCTCCACTGGAGCAAGTTGTGACACAAGGTCGGTTTTTAAAGTGGAGAACCCGAGTGCGGACGCTCGGGTCACTGATCAAAGATTAACCAGTTCCCACTGACGCGGTAAACTATATACAAAGCTCGTCTTAGCATGTCAGGACAAGTCGCAGTATATAGAAGATTGTCTTATTTTGGTCTCATGCCATTGACACAAAAAGTATCAAAATTGTATTATTAGAAATTCCACTATAAAAATGGACCATTGGTAATTTTTACTACAAAATGTATTTTATACTTTTCTAGTGTTTTCATTATTGTTTGAGGATTCACTATGTACTATCATCACAGATCACGGTGAAACTAGAAACAACATTTATATATGTTATGGGATCTCCCCTTTGTATATGATAATAGACTCGACTGAGAGTACATATACTCCTGCCATAGAGAGAACAGTGACAGTTGGCAGTACAGAGTATTCGTATAGATCCGTTACAGTTATCGAAGAGTACCGGAACTTATACGTAAGTTACCGAGAGATACCGAACTTACCCACAGACTACCGCATCAGAAGTCAGACTTGCTCTGAGCTCCACTTAGCTAGAATAATATACACGGATATACTATTTCCAACGACTTCACTTGAAGACGTGTATATATTTATTTTCTTAATAATAGTAATCCTGGATTTACTAACCTGCGTTCAAGTTTATATATTACGTTCAATATAACCGACTTTTCTATCTCCATATCTGTTTTTCTTGTTCATTATTTTGTGCGGTTCCTCACCCGGAATCCACAACAAATAATATACGCGGATATACTATTTCCAACGAATTCACTTCAAGATTTGTATATATTTATTTCTTACTAATAGTATTCCTGGATTTACTAACCTGCGTTCAAGTTTGTATATTACGTTCAATATAACCTACTTTTCTATCTCCTTATCTGTTTTTGTTGTTCATTATTTTGTGCGGTTCCTCACCCGGAATCCACAACGATATAAGAGGTATTTCCACCCCAAATCTATCAGAAGCCTTGCTGCCGGATGTAATTTAATATCATACCCAGGACTTCACATTTGTTACTACCTTTTTTTTTATTCCCCTTCAACTGCATTCCCTTTAGTATTCTCCTTCGCTTCTTTCCTTTTTCGTGTTGATATGCAATCCAGATGTCAACATCATCTTTACGCTGATCGATCTCTAATCGGAAATCCGCCATCAGAAAAGTGAACGGCACATCTTTCCTGAATCGTGATTGGTTCTTTTCTTTACTTCTTCCTTACAAAAAAAAAATAACAACTTGGAAAATTCACCGATTATCTTTAATCATTTATGCATATTCTCAATCTGATAATCCTCCCTCTCAGTTTTCCTTGGCCTTTTTTCTAGTACTATTTCTCTTTTATACTCGAACGTTTTAGCTTAGACCCTATCTCGCTGTCTCTCTGTCTATCTGTCTGTCTGTCTATCTGTCTGTCTGTCTGTCTCACTGCAGCCCACGTTTGCTTCTTGTAAAAAGAGTGTTGATATCATCAGTTCGCGTTTCGCTTTTGTAGGCTGTTTTTCTGAAACAGTCTTTCTTTCTTTGCGTCTCTTATGTCTCTCCATCATTCACTACTCTCTCTTTCTATTGCTCTCTCTCTCTCTCTCGCCTTCTTCCTCTCCTTCTATTTCTTGCCTCCTCACTCATTTTACCTCTAATTTTAACCCTTTCTCTCTCTCTCTTTCTCTCTCTCTCTCTCGCTGCTTTTAGCCTTCTGTCTCTCTCTTTCTCTCTCTCTCTCTCTTTTAAGCCATCTCTCCCTCTGTCACTCTCTTTATACTCATCTCTCTGTTTTTCTCTGTGTCTTTCTATCCTTCTCTGTATTTCTTTCTCACTGTTTTTCTCGTTCTCTCTCTTTCTTTCTCTTTCTATCACTCTGTCTCTTACTGGATGCGCGTTGTGGTGCAGTGGCAAATCGGGGTGCCGAGTTCGAATTCGAGTTGAATTCATTGCATTCACTTACGCACAAATACTCTTGGGAAAGGTATTAATTCGTCCCTTCCTTCTAGTTATGGGTTAAATATCAGGACAGATTGGATTTTATAGCCTTGGCTGGCAACCAGTCTACCGTAGAAAGCAATAGCAACCTACTGCGGGATGATCTTCAGCCCAGCACAATCATGATTGCTCAAGCGTGTATCACGTATGGTACTAAACTGAGTGGCTGAATATAATAGTTGGAAACATGATTCTACTGCGCATAATATTGGGGATCAGATAAACTGATCCCCCACTAATTACTACTTAATAATATAATACATCTCTTTCCCCTCTAGCTATGAGTCAAATAACAGGACAAATTGGGCTCTATTGCCTTGCCTGTCAACCAGTCTACCGCAGAAAGTAATGGCAAACTACTGCGGGATAATCGTCTGCCCAGTCAGTCATGTCTCTTTGGAGACATGATCACCCAAAGCGTGTATCACGTATGGCACTTAACTGACTGAATTGAACTCTTATTTTCTCTGTCTTTCCCTCTCTTTTTAACCATTTCTCTCTTTCACTCTCACTTTCTATCCCTCTCTTTCTTTTTTTTTTCTATCTATCTATCTATCTATCTATCTATCTATCTATCTATCTCTTGTTTATGTTTGTGTCTCTCTTTTCATCCCTCTTTCTCTTTCTCTCTATTTCTCTCTCTCTCTCTCTCTTTTTCTAACCCCTCTCGCGTTCATTCCACTTGTCATCTTTCTCTTATATCCTGAGGCATGCAGTTGTATCATCATGAAATACAACCTTGTGCCGTGTTTCTTCAGAACATGAGCGATCATTGCTCTTCACAACGTCCTTTCTTTTGTTGTTTGTTTTTCTTCTGTCTCTTCTCATTCCTATTCTGTCAACCATATAAACAAGCAATTTGCGTTGTTCATTCTCCCCTTTACTTTGTTCCACTCACCTTCAATCCGTGTCAAAATCTCCAAGCCTTCCTTCCTCATTCTTCTTCTTCTTCTTCTTCTTTGTACTTTGTCCCTTCAGGACATAGGTGATCATAGCTTTCCACGTCACCCTATTCCTGATGGCTCTGAGCACACGTTCTCCTGTGACACCACGCAACCCCCGTTCTGTCATCCATCTGATCAGGCTCTTCAAATATGTTATCCGCTGCTTTCCCCCGTCTCTTTTCCCCTCTATCTGGCCTGTTAGTATCAGGTTCTCTATGACCTCTTTCCTCATTGCATGTCCCAGGAACTTTAGCTATCTTTTCTTGATGCTCAATATTAATTTCTTTTTCGTTTCCATCCTTTCCAAAACCTCATCATTGCTCACATGCTCGATCCATGATATCCTCAGCATCCTTCTGTAGGACCACATTTCAGATGCTTCAAGTTTTTCCTTCATCTTAGATGATATTGTCCAGCATACACTACCATATTGAAGAACTGACATCACATTGCAATCCAATAGTCTTTTCTTAGCTTCTGGAATGCACCTTTGGTCATGCCAATACGACTTCGAATCTCAGTCTCACACATTCTGTCCTTTGTTAGAAAACTTCCCAGAAATTAAATTTTCTGCATTCTTTTGTAGAACCAAATTTCAGTTGCTTCAAGATTTGCCTTCATATTTGTTAATATTGTCCAACATTCACTGCCATATTGAAGAACTGACATCACATAGCAATCCAATACGCCCTTCATTGTTTCTAGCAAAATTGTCCTTTTTCTTAATACTGTTCTCAGCTCCTGGAATGCATCCTTGTGCTTTTGGATCTCAGGAATATAAATGTATAGAAACTGCTGAAACCACAAAGTGAGGGGTCAGTTTATATACTGATTTTAATATGGAACTGATCACCACTTTATATCCAGTATGCTTCTATAGAACCACATTTCAATTGCTTCAAGATATTGTCGAAGATATTGTCCAGCATTCACTGCCATATTGAAGAACTGATATCACATAGCAATCCAGTACTCTCTTCTTTGTTTCTAGTGAAAGTTTCCCGTCTATTATCTCTGTTTCTTTCCTCATTAAGTAATTTCCACTTATAACTTCCACTTATCATCTGACGATCAGCGAAGTTAACACCCGTAGAGCGTTGTCAGTGCTTAAATGGCTGACGGCTCCGGAGTAGCAAGTTCTGTAGGCTTGAATGTGCCGATGGTGTAATGGATAGCGGCCCGGAAATTTACAGCGAAAAAACGAATTACAACTCGATTTGGGTTCGTTATAATTACTTATCGGCAAATAGACTTGAGAAAGATTCGAATCTAACTTTTCTCCCGCCAACTATGGCTTAAATAGTAATACTTGTATCGCTTCATAATTATTATCTAAAAAGATTTTACAACTTAAAAAACATTTTTCTGGCTTGATTAAATCTGCTAAAGGGTAGATAAGCCGTAAAAAAAACAATCATTTTTTTTACTGTGATACACTTATTGCTCTTCTTATTTTTTCTCACTTTCTGTAACTTACTCATTCCCTAATTATCTCTGTATTTTTCAGCTCTCTCTCTCTCTCTCTCTCTCTATCGTCCTGTTGCAGGCTCCTTTTTATTCCCATTGTCTCTCTTCCTCACTTCTGAATCAACTCATATTCCTAGCCATACTGTAACGAGCACTTGCACTGTCATCATGTAAAAGCTCATTCCCCTTATCTCTCCCTCTTATTCGCTCACTAACTGGTTCGCTCTCTTTTTCTCTCATTCATTCTCTCACTGGCACTTCTCGTTCTGCCTTTGTCTCCCTTTATGTTCTTTTCCGTTTTACTGTAACAAGCCCATTACCAGTTTCCTCACCAATTCTTTTTCGTCTTCAATCTCGGTTGTATCGTTAAGGTAAATTATACACAGAGGAAAAATGGGTGCTTAATATATTTATTTAGCGCAGTATACGGTGATAATGGATACATACAAAAAAAAAAAAGATGCAGAACAATAAGTTTAACATTTAACAAAACAAAACTTACGATCAAAAGAGAGGAGGGTCTAAATGGTAAATAGCTGACGTTGTAAATCAGTCCCTAAATTAATCTGCTTTTTCGCAACTTCTTAAATCATCTGAAATGTGATTCTACAGAAGGATGCTGCTGATATCATGGATCGAGCATGTGAGCAATGATGAGGTTTTGGAAAGGATGGAAACGGAAAGGAAATTAATACAGAACGTCAGAAAAAGACTTGAAGCAGCTGAAATGTGGTTCTACAGAAGGATGGTGCGGATATCATGGATCTAGCATGTGAGCAATGATGAGGTTTTGGAAAGGATGGAAACGGAAAGGAAATTAATACAGAGCATCAGAAAAAGACTTGAAGCAGCTGAAATGTGGTTCTACAGAAGGATGCTGCGGATATCAAGGATCAATCATGTGAGCAATGATGAGGTTTTGGAAAGGATGGAAACAAAAACGAAATTAATACAGAGCATCAGAAAAAGACTTGAAGCAGCTGAAATGTGGTTCTACAGAAGGATGCTGCGGATATCATGGATCGAGCATGTGAGCAATGATGAGGTTTTGGAAAGGATGGAAACAAAAACGAAATTAATACAGAGCATCAGAAAAAGACTTGAAGCGGCTGAAATGTGGTTCTACAGAAGGATGCTGAGCATATCTTGGACCGAGCACGTGAGCAATGATGAGGTTTGGGAAATGATGGAAACGAAAAAAAATTAATATTGAGCATCAGGAAGAGACAGCTAAAGTTCCTTGGACATGCAATGAGGAAAGAGAGCTTGGAGAACCTGATACTAACAGCCCAGATAAAGGGAAAAAGAGACAGGTGATAGCAGCGGATAACATATTTGAAAAGCCTGATCAGGTGGATGACAGAACGGGGTTGCAAGGTGTTACAGGAGAAAGCGTGCTAAGAGCCACCAAAGTTAGGGAGATATGGAATGCCATGATCGCCTACGTCCTGAAAGGACAAGTCACATAGAAGAAGAAGATTAAAAACGATTCTTTAAAAATATACTCGTATTCGTATAAACGACCCTTTAAACATTTCTCGTATTTCAGTCTATGAGATAGTACTTTGGTTAGAATGCTGAAGGGGTGCTAGCTAGTCTACAACAATCTCACTCATATCTCTTAATTCATTTCCACTTTTCTCTCTCTATCTCTCTCCCCCCTCTCTGTCTGTTGCTTCTCTATCACACTATAAGCAGCAGACTTCTAATCTCTCTTTTCTTTTAATCTCGGTCTAATTGTTCTCTATCTCTCTCTCTCTCTCTCTCTCTCTCTCTCTAACTCTCTTTGTCTCTCTATAAAGAAGGAATTCCTTTTCTTTTTCTCTCTCTCATTTTCTTTCTTTTTTTCTCAGAGTTGTGATGTTACGCTCCTTATCATTTCTCTATCCCCCTCTCTCTTTCTTTAATCTCCTCGCTGTCGACATGTTGTGGATATACCGACCTAGCAAAAGTGATGCACCGGATGTTTGCACCCTCACAACCAAAAAGCAAATGACCAAAGATCGTCGGTGCGCATCCGGGTTCGCACAGATGTTCTGGTTGAAAACTAAAAATTAATTAAATATTAAATTTCCAGTTCGCGAGCCTACGCGAATTTTATTTATCGGCCAGTGGGAAGCCCAGAACCAAATACGGATATGAATTCCCAAACGATGACCTGCGATCCAAAAAGTCGAAATAAAGTGCCGATACAGAAAGCATCGCTACATCAAAGACATTTCTTACTTACAGCGCTCCCACATTCCTAAGCATTAATTCTCTTTTCAGCATTTTATTGCCATGAACATTTTAACGTCCGTTGGACCTATACTTCAAGTATTACTTTAATTGTAAAAAACCTTAATTGATATGTGTATATATAAAATGTCATTTTTCAACTCAATTTGCTTTTCTTGATTTATAATCATTATATGACTTATAGTGGGCTATCTACAACGAGGCCAAATTCCGTTAATCTGCAACAACATACAACTGCCACTCAAAAGAACCCATCCCAGCTATAATGTAACGAGCGCATTCTTACTCCTCTGTTGTTTATTTATGCATATTTTGACAACTTAAAGAATTCGTTTTCGAATCAACCACTTTGTACGTGATATGAGCACAGCATTCAAATCGACCAAATTCTTCATATATTGCATGTAATCACGTAAGTACAAGCTAAACACAAAAAACTATAAAATACCGATGCTTGACACCAATTCCCTTGTTCTTCAGGAGATTGTCTCTGTCGTTAATAAAACAAAATAAACGTGAATATATATCGATCAAACAACATTTTTTTCTTTTGATTACCCTGTAAAATCTTCGAGTATGACATATATGAGTGCATAACATTTACTCAATGGCGCCCACAACAATGCTCTGATAATACTGCTGCCATATCTGGTCGGGTGCCCCTGCTGTTCTCCTCGGGCTTCTCGATAAGGTTCAGAGGAGGGTCTGTAATGTGATAGATACCGACTTGGCAGACCGCCTGCAGTCCCTCTCCCACCGGCGCGACGTGGCTTCCCTGTGTCTCTTCTATAAACACTTCCACGGCTTCTGCTCCGATGAACTTAGATCACTAGTGCCCCCTAAATACGAATTTGAACGAGATACTAGATTAGCAACTAGATCCCACACTTTTACAGTGAAACCGATAAAATGCAGCCGTAACTTCTACTCCAACAGTTTCTTTCCTCGCACTTCCCGACTGTGGAATTCTCTTCCACACGATTGCTTCCCTGACGGCTACAATCTCCAGAAGTTTAAATGTAAGGTCAATAGACACCTCCTAACACACTAACCTGCTCCCATTCTATCAAGCACTCTTCCCATCTGCCTAACCCTCATCCTCGGTATCCTTACTCATCTGTCACCTTCCTCCAGACATTCCCTATGTCTAACCACTCCTTCTCTTTACCTTCCCCTATGTAGCCCCATGCGCAATAGTAGCAGTGGAATGCCTTGCTTGGGGTGAGATCATTAAAAAAAAAATACAACTACAGAAACAAAAAATAAACGCGAACCTATTTTGAGGCAATTCACATCAAATGACATGAAATTCCTGCCTAAAAAATTGTTTTAATCTCGGCGTAAACTTGATCAAGTTCTTTGAACTTTTAATTCACGTGATTTTTTAAATCTATTCTATCACCGCACCATATGAAGCCACATTCGTTCCGAACCGAGGGCTCTTAACAGTATAACTACTCAATCGATTTCTGAACACTTTGTTTTTCAAACTGACCGTTAATACTCAAAGATTAGGTACCTTTCGGCATTACATTTAATGATTTCGGCAGGTATAAAAGAAGGTAAATTTTGTCTTTTTTTATTATATCAACCCAACGAGGGCAATAATGCCGCCATGACACAAAGGGTAAAATGGAACGGCAATAAAAGAAGATTCAGAAGAACAGAAAATGACAATAATGCAACTAAGTTTTAAAGCTTTTTGTGATTTGGAATGAGAAAGCAAGAGAAGACTTTAATGAGTTTACTGGGAAGTAGATTATCCCACAGTAGGTTCCCATTGCTTACTGCAGTAGACTGTTTGCCAGTCAAGGCTATAGAACCCAATTTGTCCTGTTATTTGACTCACAGCTAGAGGGGGAAGAGATGTATTATATTATTAAGTAGTAATTATAGGGGGATCAGTTTATCACTTCATATCAATAGAGAACTAATCCCCCACTTTATGCCCAGTATAAGCCTTAATCTTGATCCCAACTATTATATTTAATCAGTCAATTAATTCGCATACGTGATACACGCTTTGGGCGATCATGTCTCGAAAGGGACATGACTGACTGAGCAGAAGATTATCCCGCTGTAGGTTACCATTACTTTATGCAGTAGCCAGGTTGCTAGCCAAGGCTATAGAGCCCAATTTGTCCTGCCATTTAACTCATAGCTGAAGGGAGAAGAGATAGATTATATTGCATTCTTATGTTAAGTATAATTAGTAGGAGATCATTTTATTACTTCATAAAATAAAAACCGATCCCCCACTTTATGACCAGTAGAAGCCTTAATCATGATTCCAACGATTATATTCAGTCAGTCAGTAAAGTGTCATACGTGATACACGCTTTGAGTGATCATATCTCGAAAGAGACATGACTGAATGGGCAGAAGATTATACCGTAGTAGGTTGCTGTTACTTTCTGCGATGACTGGTTGCCAAACAAGCCTAGAGAACCCAATTTGTCCTGTTATTTAACCCATAGCTGGTGGGAAGAGACGGATTAATACTTTTACCAAAGGTATTTGCGCGTAAGTGAATTCGGGGAATTCAACTGGAATTCGAACTCGGCTCTCCGATTTCTCTTTCCGAGCCGATATCCACTGCACCACAACGGACCCAATTAACAAGTGATTGGAGTTCATTTTTTTAGTTTAACTGTTAGTTTTACTTTATGGGTCTTACTGTTAAGGCCTTAGTACATAGTTGTCTCATCTCATAAATAGTTAGTTGACACCAGGAAAGATATTGATAATTGTTATAAAAAATGTAGGTTCGACGATAGAACTCTGGAAGATCCTCGCATTAACGTAAAATCATCTAGAATTGGGAATGTGTAACCTGACGTTATTAATCGTCAGGTACAATTCTATTAAGTCGAACATTCGGCCATAGAATCCATAGAAATTGAGGTTGGAGAGAAGGCCAGCATGCCAAACACGGTCAAACTAAAGTCACACCCTCTACGTTCTTATCGAAACTCATTCACCTTAACAGATATCGATTGTTAGATTAATGTGTTTAAAACACATTGATAGAACTATCAGTAACTCTAAGCATAAACTCTAAATAAATCAATATGTCTTATTTTATTAAGTTGTTTCACACACACGTAATTTGCCGTGGATTTCTCTTGCAAAGTCACTGTTCGAATTTTATTAAAGCCTCGGAACAGACATAGTGTAGCGAGAGGCACGCGATTTCTTTCGTTGATAAGAAAAATAATGAAGTCCGGTTCCGTGGGCGATCGTTCCTACCAGTATTATCTATTTTAGATAATGATCGTATGATTAATTCATGGTGACTAGTGCCTCTCCTGCAAGGGGAATTCTCAGACAGTTCGAATATATTTTATTTATTAGTACGTTTGGGTTTCAATCAGATGATAGCGCAGAGGATTCGGAAAGAGTTGGATGAGTCTAATGGTGATTACAAAGGTGTTTGCAGTGATCATTTATACCTCCATTCATATTACTCAACAACATGAGCACTTAGGAGGTAGTACTGCCCGCGATCAAAAGAGTCGCTGCTGGAAGACTTTTTATTTGACAACAGGACACTGTACCATGCCACAGAGGGAGGAGAACACTGTTACTGTTTTCAGAAAATATGTACGACCACATCACCCCTTATATCTTGCCATCTATTTTCCCTTCCTCAGATTGCAACTCTTTTGATTATTGTGTATAGGGTGCAATTGAGAGAGAGACCAGTAGGTTGCCATAGCTTTCTGCGGTAGACTGGTTGCCAGTCAAGGCTATAGAACCTAATCTGTCCTGTTATTTGACTCATAGCTAGAGGGGTAAGAGATGAATTTTCTTATTAAGTGGTAATTAGTGGGGGATCAGTTTATTATTTCATAACAATAAAAACCCGATCTCCCACTTTACGCCCAGTAGAAGCCTTAATCACGATTCAAATTATTATATTCAATCAATCAGTTAAGTGCCATACGTGATGCACGATTTGGACGATCAGGTCTTGAAAGAGAGATGACTGACTGGGCTGAAGATTATCCCGCAGTAAGTTACCATTACTTTCTGCGGTAGACTGGTTGCCTGCAAAGGGTATAGAACCCAATCTTTTATGTTATTTAATCCATAACTGGAAGAAATAGACGGATTAATGCCATTCTCAAGGATATTTCAGTGTCAGTAGAAAGCAAGGAATTAAACTGGAATTCGAACTCGGATATGCGTTGTGGTGCAGTGGATATCAACTCGGCACGACAAATCTTGGAGCCTATATCAGTTCTTCAGTCGGTTGAGCGCCATACGTGATTACACGCTTAGGGCGATCATGTCTCGATCATGACTGACTGGGTAGAAGATTATCCCGCAGTAGGTTGCCATTGCTTTCTGTGGTAGACTGGTTGCCGACCAAGGCTATAGAACCTAATCTGTCCTGTTATTTGACTCAGAGGGGGAAGAGATGTATTATATTATTAAGTAGTAATTAGTGGGGGATCAGTTTACTACTTCATAACAATAGAAAACCGATCCCCCACTTTATACCCAGTAGAAGACAATCATATTTTCAACTATTATATTCAGTCAGTCAGTTAAGTGCCATACGTGATACACGCTTGGGCGATCAGTGCAGTGGATATCGACTCGGCACGACAAATCTTGGAGCCCAGTTTGAATATCAGTTGAATTCCTTGCATTCACTTACGCACAAATACCTTGAGAAAGATATTAATCCGCCTCTCCCCTCCAGTTATGTGTTAGAATAAAAGGACTGATTGGGTTCTCTAGCCCTGGTTGACAACCAGTCTACCGCAGAAAGTAATAGCAACTTACTGGGAATAATCTTCTGCCCATTCAGTCATGTCTCTTTTGAGACATGATTGCCCAAAGTGTCTATCACGTATGGCGCTTAACTGACTGACACGTACATGCTAATGACAGCCAAACTGGATTCGCCGTTCTGACCATTGGCGGTGCCAGGGTAGTGAATATGGGGCAGCAAACGACCTTGATGCACCCAGTGAATGCTGAACACTTTGAAAAGCAAAAATCAATTAAAAATTCGCTATTAAGCAAATGATTTAATTAAATTTAAATTAAATTAATTTAACTGTCGGAAGAGGAATTAAAAGTGCTATATCTATGTGATAAAAACTAAGAATCTTTTAACTTCCATCCTACAAATAAATAATCTTAGGCAAAAGAATAGGCAAATATGTAATAAGGAAGGCTGAACGAATTGAAAATCATTGGCACTCAAACATTTGCCCGCAACCAAACTATACTGTGGTTGCTGATCAGGTTCCTAGTTATAGAGTGATGTTGATGATAATGATGATGTCTAGTTTATGCAATCAGTGTCAGTGTGAACACTCATGGTCGAAATAAACTCGTTTGGATTAATTAGCATCGAATATTCTTAATATTAAAAAAAATGTCCAGTTGCCTAGTGTGTTTGTGTATCCGTATTCTACAATATGAATCGTCCTTGAGATGTTGGTAAGAGGGCAACCAATCGATATCACGGATTTGTACCAATTATTTGAACAGTGACTGTTAACTTACTTGCACTTCCTATCAAGTCTGGCACGAGATCATTGTTTAAAAGACTAAAAACGGAGCCAACAAATGATGACATATAGAATATATGTAGTTCTAAAATCTTAAAACACGGAAATGAAATTAGTTTTAAGTGTTAAATTACAGATACTAGAGTTAAGCACTGAAATTACACCATTTTATTGTTTTTCATTGAAATTAATAATTTTGAGGTCTCCTAACTCCGTGAAATGTAGCAGCTTTATATGAGCGTCTTATAGCATAATTACAATTAAATTCTTTCATAATATTTACATTATTCGGACTATTGTCTTCATCTTTGTTGCTATTTGTACGACGTTTCAACCGTTGTCCACTCCGGCCTTCTTCAGGTGCTAAGAATTTCGAACCGAACCCTTTATTACAATCAATGGGGTATATCATTCTTATTTCTTTTGTTGAGCCTCTTCTGGTAGTCACGAGTTATCTCCCTCTAACCCTGTAAGTTACTTTTTCACCACTGCTGTAGCCTGGTATTGAACTCACAACTCTTTGGGTCAAGTCGCAGGAACTAACCAACGTCTATATCAACTGGGCCATGCGTCTTTAAGGTGAACAAGTAACTTACAGGGTTAAAGGGAGATAACTCATGACTACCAGAAGAGGCTTTACGCAAGGAATAGAGATCATATACGCCAGTGATTATCATAAAGGGCTCGGGTCGAAATTCTTAGCACCTGAAGAAGGCCGAAGTGGACAACGGTCGAAACGTCGTACAAATAGCAACAAAGATGAGGATAATAGTCCGAATAATGTAAATACTGTAAATACTACCTCATCTCAGAAATATAGACAAATAGAATGATCTATTATGAAACGTCGTACAAATGGCAACAAAGATGAGAACAATAGTCTGAATAATGTAAATACTGTAAATACTACTTCATCTCAGAAATATAGACAAACTAGCAGTATAGCCCGGCGTTGCTCGGGTGTAATGAAACCTTTAACTAATCCATGATCCTGGAGCTTATTTTCTTTGGCACGAAAGACTAAAAAGCAATAGTTGTTTCCAGTTAAAGCAAAACCGTAGACTGAAAGAAAAATGAATGGATGTAAGTCAAAATTTGATTTCCTTGTATCGATATCAAATAAGGTTTTTTTCGTCGTAAACTGAATTTTGAAGGCTAAATAAGCCCTCTGAGTAAATGGTATCATGGCTGAGACTAAGAAGTACAATTATACTTACTTAGAGCCAAACCCGAAGCAAAAACTACCAAAAAGGGCTGAAAAAATACAGACATACAGGCAGATAAACAGATACACACACAAACATCTTGCCTTTTATGTATAGATATTATCGTTTTCTGAATTATTGTAAGAACTGCAACCTTGAAACTTCTGAATATCGTTTCTTATGTCTTTGTCTATGAGTGTATGAAATTTGATTAAAATCGGACCACTCCTTCTATAACCCGATTTTTCGATTATCGATTTTCGATATTTATCGGGGATACCGCTACACAAAACCTAGCTAAGAATATTCGCAGATGCTTATAGTACAACTGTGTAAATTTTCAACAAAATCAGTTCAGCCGTTTCGGAGTCTATAGGTAACGGACACACACAGAGACAAATTCCATTTAAAAATAAGTTTAGATAGAATGATCTATTATTAAACGTCGTACAAATGGCAACAAAGATGAGGACAATAGTCTGAATAATGTAAATACTGTAAATACTACCTCATCTCAGAAATACAAACAAAGATATTCTTTCATAGTTGATTCTTTTGTAAGCAGGACCGGCAATACAATACTAGTGGTCAGGCGTAACGGTCATGTTAAAATAGAAAATGTCGCATTACCAGAGTAAAAACTGAGAGAAAATAATGAGGTTGACAAATGGAGAAAAAATGAACGGAAGTCAAGAAGACAGAAGATGGCGACTGAAGTTGTATTTATGCTGGACAATCTCATCAAAGATGAAGGAGCGGCAGCAGAAATGTGGTTTTACAGAAGGATGCTGAGAATACTATGAACAGAACTCATCTGCAACGATGAGGTGTTAGAAAGAATGCAAACAGGAAGAAAACTGATACGAAATATCAGGAAGAGTCAAATGAGGTTCCTGAGACACATTGAAGAATGAAGGCTTGGAGATCTTGATACTCACAGGTCGGCTAAATAAAAGAAGAGACAGGGAAAAGCAGCGCGAGACGTACTTGTTAGCTCTGAGCAAATGGTTGACAGAGCGGAGCTTAGAAGATATATCAAGAGAAAAACTGAGTGCGACAAGAGAAAGAGCCAAGTGGAAGTCCATGATCGCCTACGTCCTGAAGAGACACGGCACATGAAGAAGAAGTTATCTGGGAAGTAAAGATACAGATATATCGGGATGTGCGTGGGTGGTGCAGTGGATATCGGCTCGGAACGAGAAACCGGGAAGCCGAGTTCGAATTCCAGTTGAATCCATTGTATTCACTTACGCGCAAATACCCTTGGGAAAGGTATTAATCCGTCTATTCCTTCCAGTTATGGGTTAAATAACAGGACAGATTTTGTTCTATAGACTTGGTCGGCAACCAGTCTACCGCAGAAAGCAATGGCAACCTACTGCGGGATAATCTTCTGCCCAGTCAGTCATGTCTCTTTCGAGACATGATCGCCCAAGCGTGTATCATGTATGGCACTTAACTGAAGGATACAGAAGGAAGTTCTACAGGTACGAATTGCGAGAAATAAAACTCTTGGAGTAAAAGTGGCCATTACATTTGAATATTTTAACAGCTAAAAGGCAGAACCTAAATGTCATTCTAATATCCCGCTTAAATTTTTGTGGTCGGGGCAACACGGAAAAAGCTCGTTGGCATGAAAATATTTGTAGAAAAGACAGAGGGAAGCCACATCACAGCGGAAAGAAAGTGAGTGACTTCACCTTGCTAATAAGTGAAGCGCGTTATTATTTTACTTTGTAAATAAACCGCATCCCGCTTTATGTATGGGGTAGATAAGGATTTAAAAATTAAAATCAACCTTCTTCTTCACTTTTACAAAAATTCACAATAATATTTGAAATCCTGGTTTTTCCCAAATAGAAAAAGGATTGACCATGTGGTTAAAAAAAAGTTAAAACCGGATTTAGCAAGTAGATGTTAAATTGATTTTTTGACCAATGTAAGCAATTTGCAAGACTAAAGGGGCTTAGCGATCCAGTGCGAAAAATCTGAATGACTATAAAGGCTTTGATCAAATCAGCGCCAGTCAGTCAGATGGGAGCAGCGAGACGAAACAACTAAAATGTAATGGGAGAAACTTCCACCACGACCCGGACATAGGTCGCGTCGCACATTGTCCTCTTTCTCCCTCTTTCTCGTGTGCTGAGTCCTTTTACTTCTTCTTCTCCTTCAAAGATATTCCTACCTAACAAACGCTAATACATTCATACATATATACGTACGCATAAACTCTTTCCACAAAATTTCTACTACGAAAATTTTTTACAACTCTTGATACCCTTAACTTTTTACTTGTTTCTCATAGAACATTAACTGCTACCTATTCTTGTTATTCTCTTTTTCTAATAAATTTCTGTTTTAATCTACATCGAATCCATAGCTAAATCCACTGCTAAGAATGTTGGGTCACTGTGTCGATCCAGGATGTTCTTTCCGCCTGAATCCATCCTGCATATATACAAGTCTACCATTCGACCCTGCATGGAGTACTGCTGCCATTTATGGTCAGGCGCCCCTGCCGCTCACCTCAGTGTTCTCGACAGGCTCTAAAGGAGAGTTAGTGACGTGATAGGTGCTGACTTGGCGGCTCGACTACAGCCACTTCCCCACCGACGAAATGTGGCCTCCCTTTGTCTGTTCTATAAATACTTTCATGGCTTCTGCTCGGACGAACTTAAGTCACTGATGCCTCCTAAACAGGTGTTTACTCGTGCAACCAGATTGGTAACTGGGTCCCACCCATTCACAGTCAGGTTAGCCAAATGCAGACGACAATTCTACTCCTGCAGCTTCTTCTCTCGCACTTCCCGCCTGTGGAACTCGCTCCCATATTCTTGCTTTCCTGACGGCTACAACCTCCAGAAATTTAAATGCAATGTCAATACTCATCTACTAAATACTTGACTCTATCCCTTCCCCCACCCCGTATATCCTTCCCTTTCTCTCCCCCCTTGCAACTGTCATCACACCTGCATTTTCATCTTTCTATTACTTCTTTCTTATTGGTTTGTAATCCTCTTCTCCCTCCTCTAATTAATTTTCTTTCAGTTATGTAGCCCCCCCCCCCCCCCCGTACATCAGTGGCATTGACGCCTTGCCCGGGGTGAAATGATTAAAAAAAATATATGAAAAACTATATATTTTTATTCTTTCCCTATTCCACACAAACTCCATAATCTGCAGCCATTCTGGCAACACCTGTCTGTTGAGACGATAATAACCTTCGGAAAACATTGGATAAAACTTATAAGCTGTCGGTTGTTCGCTTATGTCTGACACAAAGTCGCATTCAGTAAACATTAACCATCTCCCTATAATCACATAGGCAAAAATCAGTCACTCCCTATGTGATATCAACACTCATATTGCAAATATCGTTTTATCGAAATCGATTTCTAGTATCAGATTTTATTGCCGTCAGCCGATTCGTGGGTATTTTAGAAGTAATTTTCTATTATGAAGACCACTTCGTTGTGAAACAAAATTCTTTTTTTTTCTTTAATCGATAACACATTCGAAAATGTTTAAACGATTAGTTCTTTAAATAGTTATTTTTTGTGTACGATAGAAAATGGCGTATTTCTGGCAAGGTCAACCGGTTAAGGGAAAACCAGGAAAACTTTAATCGAATAAATATACTTGATTTTTCAAATAATTGAATATAGCTTGTTAGTTAGTTTCAAGGACGGAACTGTGTCAGGAACTCAATAAAATCAATAAAGATTTTCAGGATCGATACACAGAAACGAACGTAATACGACTATGGCATAGAACATTTCTACTACTTGCACTGTTTGGATTAGTATCCTTATGTTTGTTGTTATATTCACGACGTTTCGGCCGTTATACGTTCCGACATTCTACAGGACTTGTCGATATTTCTAAAATAATCTGCTCATGGATCGAGCATGTGAGCAATGATGAGGTCTTGGAAATGATGGAAATAAAAAGGAAATTAATACTGAGCATCAGGAAGAGACAGCTGAAATTCCTGGGACACACAATGAGGAAGGAGGGCTTGGAGAATCCGATACTAACAGGCCAGATAGAGGGAAAAAAGACAGGGGAAAGCAACGGATAACATATTTGAAGGACCTAATCAGGTGGATGACAGAACGAGGATTGCATGGTGTAACAGGAGAAGGCCTACTCAGAGCCACCAGGGATAGGGAAAAGTCGAAGGCCATGATCGCCTACGGCACAGAGAAGAAGAAGATCTCTTTACATTCTTCGGACTTTTACCCTTATCGTCACTGACATATTCACGACGTTTCGACTTTTGCAGGCACTTGATCTGTCGATATTTCCGAGATTAGATATTTTAGGTATTTACACTATTTACATTGATTGTATATTGCCATCATCTTTATTACAATATTCACGACGTTTCGGCTGTTGTACGCTTGGTTTTTCTTTGGGATTTTTCTATATTTCTGAAACGAAGCATTGTAGCTACTGACGCAATTTATAATATTCGTACTGTTCTCCTCATCTTTATTGCGATATTCATTTAGCACATTATAAAATTAAACATTAGTCCATGTATCAAATACTGTTGCCATGTCTGGTTGGTTGTTCTGCTATTCATCTTGAGATGGTTTACGGCCTATCACGTTGAATACACTGGTTTTCGCTAGATCACCGAAGTTAAGCAACGTTGAGCCTGGTCAGTACTTAGATAGGTGACTGCTTGGGAATATCAGGTGCTGTAAACGTTTAGTGACGTATGTGCGTTATGGTGCAGTGGATATCGGCTCGGAAAGAGAAACCGGTGAGCCGAGTTTGAATTCCAGTTGAATACCCTGCATTCACTTAAGCATTGGTACCCTTGGGAAAGGTATTAATCCGTCCCTTCCCTCCAGTCAAATAACAAAGATAAGACTTGGGGACCCTGTCCTTAAAACCAAATCCCAATGAATCTTGATACTCGAAAAGAAAAATGTATTACTAGACACAAAAACTTATATAAACAACAATAAATTGTTGAAAGAAAAAGGTATTACCAGCAATAAATAAATAAAGTTTAGTTGGCAATAAATGACCCGCCGAGGTTGATTTGCCAGAAAAACAAAACAACAAACCAATCATCTTGAGGTTCTCAACAAAATGCAAAGAAGGATCTGCAATATAATCGGTCCTGATCTGGCATCTTGACTTCAGTCACTTTCTCATCGAAGTGACATGGCTTCCCTCTGTCTTTTCTACACGTATTTTCATCAAGACTGCTCTGACGAGCATTTTTCCCTGGTTTCCAATGTTTAAACGCGTGCTACTAGATAGGAATCAAGGTACCAGACATTTACCATCGAAAGAGGTAAATGCGACCGTCCTTTCTACTCTAACAGTTTCTTTTCTCGCACTTCCTGTCTGTGGAACTTCCTTCGGTTTACTCGCTTCCCTTATAGCTAAAATCTCCAACAGTTTCAAAGGAGTGACAATTGCCATTCTCTATCTCCTTGGTTCCCATCCAACACTCATCCGTTCTTTGGCATCCCCTGTATTTTGCTTTCTTCTCTCACTTTAACCCTCTGCGCACCTGTAGCAGTTCTGCCTGTCTTGAGTAGAAATTATTATAATAAATATTGTCAGGATATTCAGTTTTCAAGTTCACCATAAACACGTTTATTCTAAGTTCTTTATATATAAGTAGGTTGGTTGGTTGTTTTATGGCATATCAAACTCGGCGGTTCATTTATTGTCAACTAAATTTTATTTATTGCAGGTAATACCTTTTTCTTTCAACAATTTATTGTTGTTTTTACATAAGATTTTTTTGTGTCTAGTAATACCTTTTTTCTTTACGAGTACCAAGATCCATTGGGATTTGTTTTAAGGGCAGGGTCCCCAAGTCCTACGCTGTTATTTAACAACGCCATAATTGGAGGGAAGGGACGGATTAATACCTTTCCCAAGGGTACCAGTTGCTTAAGTGAATGCAGGGTATTCAACTGGAATTCGAACTCGGCTCACCGATTTCGCTTTCCGAGCCGATATACACTGCACCACAACGCACATCCGCTTACAGCACCTGGTATTCCCAAGCGGTCACCAATCTAAGTACTGACCACGCTCAACGTTACTTAACTTTGGTGATTGAGCGAGAACCGGTGTATTCAACGTGATATGACCGTAAGCACGCACATCCGCCACTAAACGCTTACAGCACCTGGTATTCCCAAGCGGTTACCCATCTAAGTACTGACCAGGCTCAGCGTCGCCTAACTTCGGTGATCAAGCGAGAACCGGTGTATTCAATGTAATATGGCCGTAAGCCTTGCCGCATCTAAAATATGTATGATTTGACTTGGCGTCCTAAGTAAAGAATTCTATAATAGTCGCCCGGCTGAAAGTCTTTTTTGTTTTAATTTCTAGTTTATCTTTTCGTTTCTATTTTGTTTATTGTTTAATCTGTTTGTTTTTCGCGTTACGTCAGCCATTTTTGTTTTATTAAGTCTTGTCATTTTATTATCGTATTACGTCAGCCATTTTGATTAACTGGTAAGGCTTGTTATTTTTAGACACGTCACACTTCTTTTTTTTTTGTTTCCATAACCTTTGCTTAAGCCATATAAGGAGCTAGTAAATATATTGTTATTAGTGTCTATGAATGCATAAGAGAAAGCGATTTTATTGTTATTGTTAAATTCATATGTAAACTGAAGAACGGAGCTTTTTAAGAAAGTTTCCTTCTAGTTCATCTATTTCATCTATGTTTTAACTAAAATGAATCTAACATCCACACATTTTTGGTGTCTCTTCACAATACAAGAAAATACTTGTTGACAAACCAATATACTACACCACGAATATTTTTTTTTTTAATCATATCACCCCGAGCAAGGCGGTAACGCCACTGATGCGCAGGGGGCTACGTAAGGGTAAAAAGAATGGAAAAGAGAAAGCCGGAAACCACATCCTAATATCATAAACAAAACTTCAAATGAATGAAGTCCTCTACATGAAAACAATCAATATTCAACAAAATTTATTACGTGTAGAAGGAACATGTTTAAGTGAACATGTCAAACATTTAACTCTATTTTATGCAACCAATTTTCAGTCAGCCTCATTAAATTGAGGCGAACGTATTACAAAAATTTCCACAGCTACAATGGATAAATTTTAAAGTATTAAATTTTTTTTTATTTTTTTATTATACTGCTACTGTTGTGCAGGGGGTTACATAAGAGGAAAGTTATGAGAATGAGTGACAGGTTATAGGGGGTGTCAGGAAGCGGATAGGAGAGGGATGAGAATATTGCAGAAATGAGATGAGAGCATGAGCGCGTATGTGCAAATTAGTGAGATAAGAGATGGCTATTGACTTTGCATTTAAATTCTTGGGGATTGTAGCTGTCGGGGAAGCAAGTAAACGGAAAGGAATTCCACAGGCGGGAAGTGCGAAAAAAGAAGCTACTGGAGTAGAATTTGCGTTTACAATTTATTGGTTTCACAATAAAAGGGTGGGATTTAGTTGATAATCTTGTGATTTGAGTAAATTCATATATAAGAGGTACCAGTGAGCTAAGTTCATCAGAGCAGAAGCCGTGATAGTACCTGTAGAAGCGACACAGGGAAGCCACATTGTGCCGGTGAGAAAGTGACTGTATCCGAACTGCCAGGTCGGGATCTATCACATTAAAGTTTCTCCGTTGGATTTTGTCGAAGACCCCTAGGTGGATAGCAGGAGGACCCGACCAGATATGGCAACAGTATTCAATGGACGGGCGGATGGTAGATTTATATATGTGCAGGATTGTTTCAGCCGGGAAAAAAACATACTTGCACTGTACAAAGAACCAACATTCTTAGCAGCGGATTTAGCTATGGATTCTATGTAGACATTCCACTCGAAGTCTGTTGTGAGAGCAAACAAAAATCCTTTTATTTGTTACTAACTGCTCTCTATGGCTATGCTTAGTTGTTACTAACTACTCTCTATCCACTTTACTATGTAACTATCAGTATATTTTTACATTTAAAAAATAAATTAGTCAATAGTCTCAGTGTGTTTTAACTGCTCTTTCTCTCATACACAGGACCATGGATGAGTTTTAAAGCTTTCATTACACCCAAGCAACGCCGGGCTATACTGCTAGTCTACTAAATAAAAAAAATCTCAGATGGATTTTCTTATGCATGTCTGAGAGAGAGAGAGAGAGAGAGAGAGAGAGAGAAAAACTGTTGTAGACAAGATCTTGAACAACTCTGAGTTAATATATGTGAAGCATATCCACAACTGAGCAACAACGCCTTGAAAATCCTCATTCTGTTTTCCACAACCTTCCTTTGTGAGTCAGGATTTTCTACTTTACTCACAATCAAGCCCAAAACACGAAACCCACTGGAGGTGGAATGTGACATACGTTGCGCCTTTGCCAAAACTAACCCTGATATTGATACACTGGTACACAAGAAGCAGCATCACCCTTCTCACTAATTTAATTCTGAAGTAGAAGAGTAAACAAAAGTCCTTTTATTTGTTACTAACCGCTCTCTATAGCTATGCTTAGTTGTTACTAACTGCTCTCTATTCACTTTACTCTGTAATTATAAGTTTATCAGTATATTTGTATATTTGAAAAATAAATTATTAAATAGTCTCAGTGTGTTTTAACTGCTTTTTCTCTCATACACATGAAGGGGGAAATCTGGATGGTTGAACTCGGTGTAGGAGGAAATGACAGAAAAACGTTTGGGAACCACTGCTTTACTGTAACATAATGAAGAAATTGTTTTGTTTGTCTTTTCCAAATATTATTTCTAGAACAGTGTTTTATTTCATTTTGTCAATTTTGTTCCTTTGCCAAAGTTCTGATCTCTGGAGAAGTGAATAGTAAATAAGCATTTTTGATGTGCCAAAATTTGATCAGTGCCAAAAGGCTGACCTGAAACTTTCTGCAATCTTAAACTTATGTTGTTTAGACAAGGAAAAACTCATGGGTGGGAATTTAAAGAATATTTCTTTATATAAAATAGAAAAACGACCCAAATTTAATTTATGTCCATTAAACGAATACTTCTTGACGTATAAGTTTAACCTATCTTATTAAAATTCTGCTTGTTCATCCCCAAGTTAGCACGACCATTACGCCTAGCCAATACCTCATAAATAATAGACTATTTTGTTTTGATCATATGTCAAAAAGGAAAGCCTACATCAGACACACTAGTTGGTTTATTGAGAAAATGAAAGAAAGAAAGAAACTACCAAAGAGTAGATTTCTCTTTAAGGACAGGGTCCCTAAGTCCTACCGTGTTATTTATCTCAAAACTGAAGGGAAGGAACGGATTAACACCTTTCCCAAGGGTACCAGTGCTTACGTGAATGCAGGGTATTCAACTGGAATTCGGACTCGGCTCACCCATTTCGCTTTCCGAGCCGATATCCACTGCACCACGACGCACATCCGTCACTAAATGCTTACAGCACCTGGCATTCCCAATCTAAGTACTAACCAGGATCAACATTGCTTAACTTCGGTGATCAAGCGAGAACCGGTGTAATCAGCGTGATATGGCCGTATGCCTAATTATATGTAATGTGTTGTGACTAGATTAAAATCTAATTTTATTCAGTTGGAATTGTTTTGATCTAATGTAGATGGCCTCTAATATCTGAAGGTTCTTTTTACTGTGTGTATAAATTTTTAAATAAAAACAATCTACACTTAATAAAATCACATTTCAATGTGGCCATAGCAAATTACATTGCATTTAGACATATGGTTCTGTTAAGATTTTGGTCTCTCACGCGGTGTGACGTCATAGAACCGCATTACAAACATACGAACTGCGTCTGCTATTTGGTAACTGTTATCGTTGCTTGGCAATGATTTTTATTAGCACAAGATAAAAATCATCTTTGATGGGGGATGTACTTATTTAAACGTCCCTCTAATCTCTCTGAAGATGAATCATGTGAGCCGAAAGCTTAAAACCAGTATAATAAAAAATATCCAAATCTTGGACAATTTTTGTCTTCATTTTCACCTGAAATTAAAGCCAAAATACGATGTTTAGAGCGGCTCATGATTAAACATAATAAACATTCAATATTTGTTATATTTAACAAGATATATATATATATATATATATATTTGTACATATATATATATATATATATATATATATATATATATATATATATATTGATCCATCAAAAACATGACCGACCTCGATTACTGTTTCATGCACTAAATGCAATCATCAGGAAGTGGGTAAATATTAAGAGAAATTAAAGGATACTTATCTACCCGGACGAGCTAAAACGGTAAAAATTGTCGATGTTAACACCGACTGTACTTTCCTAGGTGGAAGCTGACCCTAAAAAGCCAAGATGTAGCAGAAAGTCAAGAGGAAAGAAGAGGCGGGAACGATTTTCCAAGTACACACAAAAGAATTCAATATCAATGAAGGCAAAATGCTGCCGACGATGGTGCAAACGAGAAATCTTTAAAGAAGAGACAGTGCTAAACTTAAAGTGCTCAACATCACTGCACCACAAGAATCCCCGTGATACACGCTTGGGCGATCATGTCTCGAAAAAGACATGACTGAGTAGACAGATGTTTATCCTGCAGTAGGTTTCCATTGCATTCTGCAGTAGACTGGTTGCCAGCCAAGACTATAGAACCCAATCTGTCCTGCTATTTAACCCATAACTGGAGGGAAGGGACGGATTAATACCTTTCCCAAGGGTATTTGTGCGTAAATAAATTCAAGGAATTCAACTGGAATTCGAACTCGGCACACCGATTTGTCGTTCCGAGTCGATATTCACTGCACCATAGCGGACATCATATATGGTTAAATTGTAATGATGCATAGGGCCTGAATTCCTGTTTTGTTTTGTTTTTTTGTTTTGTTTTGTTTTGTTTTTTCAGTACTGAAGGAAAGGTATTTTAGGTAAGCAAAATGTTTTTGTCATAAAGTGCTCGATATCAAACGCGTTAATAGAGTTAATGTGGAAAAACTTGTCACTTAGCCAAGCAGTTGTAATATTTTCACTCTGCAAGCCCATTTGGTTTTTCTTTGGGTCATTTATTTTATTTTTACCTACATACCGTTTGTTTTAGATAAATATTAGTTTCGAAAAATTGTTAGGAAAGCCTGGCAAATATTGTCTGTAATGAGACTTGGATAAAAGCCTCACCACCGCGTTTTCAACTGAGACGGTCGCTTAAATCAAGCAATCAAGTAATGGTTTTCATGCGATAGGTTCTTTCTTATTTGTCCCGGTTGATAAACCTTTCATACATATCCATTTTAACTGGCGAGAGAACAATAAAAAAACATCCACTCACAAGTGGCAATTATTAAAAATCAAGAAGAGTTTAAAAAGACCAAAAATGTTTCATATATGTCTAAATATACGATGTACACTACCGGCCATAATTATAAGGCCACACCAGTGTTTTTAAAAAACCTATATCTTTCATACTATTTTTTAGTATTTATTGCCAAGTGAATGGTTGTAAATGAAAATAGAATGGTTCTTTTGTTATTATTACTTTGCAAAATATTACAAGGCAAATAGCGACAATTTACCCATTGCACCCTGTAGATTTGCTAATTATTAAGCTACACCAATGTTTTTAAAAAAATCTTTCATATTATTTTTTAGTATTTATTGCCAAATGAATAATTGTAAATGAAAATAGAATGGTTCTTTTGTTAATATTACACAGAAACATGTGCATTAAATGAATTTATAAATATTTAATAATTACCTATATTTAATAATTACCTATATTGCAGTTTCATCAACGAAAGAATGAAGACAATTTACGGCGAGTTGGGCGAGTTCATCTTTGCCTTGTAAAATTTTGCAAAATAATAACAAAAAACCATTCTGTTCTCGTTTGGCAATAAATAGTAAAACTAGTATGAAATACATCATTTGTTTTTAAAAAACAAATTAAATGAAACAATACTAAGCCTGAAAGTATAACATTTTGTGGTGTGTGAAAACGCCCCGGTTTCAATTAAATAAATATCAACTATTTTGTACAGAAAAAAATAACTCTCACACAGATGTAAATATTTTATATCTTTTAGAACTGATGAGACTGATGAGACTTCAAATTGGTTAATAAAATTCGGTTTTAGAATTTGTAACGTCTGATAAATTTTTCAAAAAAACGGTTTTTAAATATCGTATCAACTGATGACTTCTTAAATCCCAACCGGTGGCTCAAAGTCACATTAAATTAAACCATCCCTGGTGGCTCTTAGCACGCTTTCTCCTGTAACTTCTCCCAACTCCCGTTCTGTCATCCACTAGCTCAAGCCCATAAATCTTGAATATAAATGTATAGAAACCAGCATGGCCACAAAATGAGGGATCAATTTATATATTGATTATAATATAGAATTGAAACCCCATTTTATATACACATTATAATTTCTTATAAACAGTTGGCGTATATATTCTTCTTCTTTGTGCCTCGTCCTTTCAAGGCCGTAGGCGATCATGGCCTTCCACTTCTCTCTATCCCTGGTGTCTCTTCGCACGCTTTCTGCTGTAACACCACGCAACCCCCGTTCTGTCCTCCACCTGATCAGGCCCTTCAAATATATTAACCGCTGCCTTCCTCTGTCTCTTTTTCTCTCTTTCTGGCTTGTTAGTATCAGATTCTCCAACACCTCCTTCTTCATTGAATGTCCCAGGAACTTCAATTGTTTCTTCCTGATGCTCACTATTAATTTCCTTTTCGTTGCCATTCTTTCCAACACCTCGTCCTTGCTCGCATGCTCGGTCCACAATATCCACAGCATCCTTCTGTAGAACCACATTTCAGATGCTTCGAGTGTCGTCCTCATTTTAGATGATATTGTCCAGTATTCAGTGTCGTATTGAAGAACTGACATCACATAGCAATCCAGCACTCTTTTCTTTGTTTCTAGTGAAATTTTTCTGTGTGTTAGTACTTTACTCAGCTTCTGGAACACGTCCTTTGCCATATAAACTACCGGCCATAATTATTAGGCCACTCCAGTGTTTAAAAAAATTATGTATTTCATACTATTTTGTAAAATTTATTGCCAAGTGAATAATTGTAAATGAAAATAGAATAGTTTTTTTAACACTGCACAATAACATGTGCATCAAATGAATTTATAAATATTTAATAATTATATACATTGCATTTTCATCAATGAAAAAATGAAGAAAAGTTAGGGTGATTCGGACGAGTTCATCTTTGCTTCCTTGCCTTGTAAAATTTTGCAAATTAATAATAACAAAAGAACAATTGTATTTTTTAAAAATTATTCGCTTAGCAATAAATACTAAAAATGTTGTTGTTATATGCATATATATATAACAACATGTCTACTTCTTATCACGTGACGTGTTTGTTGATGGCCATCGCGTGAGTGCCTGTTTATTTTTTTTCAAAACTCAAATATCAATTTCCACTTTTAAATAATGTAAGGTTGATAGTAGAAGAAAATTGCTTGATATATAGTACCTCTCTTTTATCGCGGTGCTTTTGATATTCTGATTTAAATAGTATTCTTGTATTTTCAAACAATTTTTTCTTAAGGGTTTTTGTAAATTACGGGTTAATAAATGTCTTTATTGCATTATTATTATCAGATAGGTGACACATCAGGCGTTCACTCAGAGGAGTGATTGTATGAACAATATCTTCTTCTATGTGACCTGTCACTTCAGGACGTAGGCGACCATGGCTTTCCACGTCTCCCTATCTCTGGTGGCTCTTAGCACTCTTTCTTCTGTTACACCATGCAACCCTCGTTCCATCATCCACCTGATTAAGTCCTTCAAATATGTAACCCGCTGCTTTCCCCTGTCTCTATTTTCCTCTATCTAGCCTGTTAGTATCAGGTTCTCCAAGCCCTCCTTCCTCATTGTATGTCCCAGGAACTTCAGCTGTCTCTTCCTGATGCTCAGTATTAATTTTCTTTTTGTTTCCATCATTTCTAAGACCTCATCATTGTTCACAAGCCCGATCCATGATATTCGCAGCATCCTCTTGTAGAACCTTATTTCAGTTGCTTCAAGTTTTTCCTTCATCTTCGATGATATTGTCCAGCATTCACTGCCATATTGAAGAACTGACAACACATAGCAAGTCACTACTCTCTTCTTTGTTTCTAGTGAAATTGTCCTGTTTCTCAATACTTTACTCAACTTCTGGAATGCTTCCTTCGCCATGCCAATTCGCCTTCGGATCTCGGTGTCGCACTTTCCGTCTTCTGTTATCGCATTTACCAGTTATTTAATCCTACTAAACCTATATAAACTATATATATTCATATAGATAGGTGTGAGTTTGTGACCCTGGGTTTCACGCTTTTGTGATCGTCAGAGTTTGATATTGAGCGCTTTCAAATAAATAACGTGCATATATGATATATAAATAATATAATATATATAACAAATTGCACACACACACACTCGCACACACACACACACACACACACACACATATATATATATATATATATATATATATATATATATATATACACATTTCACATATAAACTATGACAAGCCACGATAATAACATCAGGACGCGGTGAAATATGTATTAACCATTGTAATAATCTAAAATCTATTATAAATTATATTACTCTGTTAAATTAAATAAATGAATTTAACTTTGAGTTCTCTTGAGTTCGTCTCTATCGGATTTACCTTGATTATATACCCAGTGTACTATTATATATATATATATATATATATATATATATATATATATATATATATATATTGAGACGTCAAAAGCTGTCGTGCGATTTTCGCTTCCAGTATGCACGCACGTGTTCGCCAATCCTCAACACAAACAAAATAGTCGACTACTACTATCGTTTGTCCCCCAACTGTTTGTTACAACGAACACTATTTTCATCTTTGATAATGGCTGATGTAAGCCAAAAGCTCAGAAAGTATTAAATAAAAACATGTATCAATATTGTGATTTTCGTTCCTCTTTCAACGATAATGCTTTTAAGCTTCTCAGACGATATGAAAATAATTTACATAAAATAAATCGACAAAACTTGCATCAATGAAAACATGCTGCCTAAATAGAGAATATATATATATATATTAAAGTTTTGTAATTTCCTTGAAGCATTGTGTATATTAGGTGTATGGTTAGGTCTTGAAGGCTGTCACTATGCATTTAGTAAAATACATACATATATATATATATGCATGTATGTATGTATGTATTTATTCCGCTCCCTCACTAAATCGAGTTGTGACCTAAGGTCGGATTTTAAAGGCAGGAATCTGAGTGCGGACGCTTGAGCCCTTGCTTAAAGATTACCCAGTTCCCGCTGGATACAAAGCTTCTCTTAGCCTGTCTAAGCTTGTTTTAATTGGTTATACTCACCCGTCAGAAATATTTTCATTGTTTGTTTGTTTTTTGTTTTTTGTTTTTTATTGTTTTTTATTTTTTGTTTTTGTTTTTTTATTAGAAATAAGTCTAAGGCGAATATAATGGGAAAAATGTTTCACAAAATCCTGACATTAGTGGGAAAAAAGCATATGTGTTAGATTGGAGATGGTAGTTGCAGAGAAAAATGCATTTTATATCGCAGCAAATATTGCCAATTCCAGTATAGCTAGCCTGCAGTAATTGTGATGCAATTCCAATCGCGGACATAATTCCGTTTTCGATCCCATCCAAGAGAAGGAATTTAGATGCTGATTTCAAAATTAAGCAGACTTTTCGTCACTATTCTGAGAATAGACGCATCTGTTTCCTATTTCTATTTTCAATCACAAATTCCGCTGTATTTTCTGAGGCATATGAAATATCTGGAAAAATATTTGCTATTTATGAAAAATACATTTAATTCCCATATATGATAACATACAAACACACTGACACATACACACACACACGTATATATATTTATTATTAAATATCATAATGTAGCTTGGATTTGTTTAGTCAGTAAAGCACTTTTTTGGTGGTGTGTAGATGTTTGAGACCGCCATCTATCGGCCATATTTTTAGCCATCATATTAAGTTCAGTAAGTATTTGCAAACAATATCGGACGGATGCCTGCTAATAGAAAACAAGTTAGTAACAGGCTAGAAGTGAAATATTGTTAGGACTGATTGATTTGTTATGATGGCTTTGTTGGTTATATAGGGCTAAAACATATTTCGACGATTCTAAAAATAATATATATATATATATATATATATATATATATATATATATATATATATTTGTGTGTGTTATGTCTTGAAGGCTGTCACAATTCATTGAATGAAATAAAGGAAGGTCGGGAGGTGTTTGTATAACCTGTTTATTATTATGATATTTCGAGACTATAATCTCATCATCAGAATGGCAGAGAAATCCTCAGAATGACCGTGCTTTTTAGCTGCCCATCTATGAATGGCTGGCTTTATCCACTGCTGCTGTATGTGTGTGCGTGTATGTATGTGTGCGTGTGCGTGCGTGCGAGTGTGTATCTGTGTGTGTTCTAGTTGGGTTTTTTATTTTATAGTCTAATGGTGTGTGTGTGTGTGTGTGTGTGTGTGTGTGTGTGTGTGTGTGTGAGTGAATGTGTATGTGTGTGTATTCAAGTTAGAGTTTTATTGGTCTGATAGAATCAGTTCGTAGGATCTGGGAGTTGATGTGACTTTGACCGGGTCAAAGAATATCAGTTTCATTGCTGTTGCATTATCTATCTGATATATCTGGTGGTGTTTGTTCGTTGTGTGTGCTGTAATTGGATCTACTTTATTTTGTATATATATATCTGTGTGTGTGTGTGTGTGTGTGTGTGTGTTCTGTCCTGGTACGTGGTTTGTTATGGGCACCTCTGCTACTACAGCCTAGGTGGGGAGAAAATGTGTTTGCGTGGTTATTGTAACTATTTTTCCTGTGTGTATAGGCTATGTGTAGTATTGTAATTCAATCTACCTTATTTTATTGATCTCTCTGTGTGTGTGTGTGTGCTGGTTAGTGGTAATATATATATATATATATATATATATATATATATATATTGCGAGGGAATCTGCAATTAACAAATATTTTAATAATATCAGGTATTTTTTCTGGATACAAGTTCTACTTTTTAACGTATAGCGGAGTAATTGTGAGTAAGTGATGTCAAGAAGACAGCGGGAATTACAACTCGATTTCACACATTTTGGGCAGAAAACAAGTCATTGGAACGATGAATTTTAAAAATGAAAAAAAAAACCTAAAGTAAGCAAACATTAGTATTGCAAAACTTATGGCATATATATATATATATATATATATATATATATATATATATATATATATACAGTAACGGCCATAATATAAGGAACGGAAACAACTAAGACATAAATATGTGTATTACTTAAAAAGTAATGCATGATTAGCAATGAAATTTTTACCAAATAAAGATTAGAGTGTAATGCATAGATATTATACAAAGTTACAAAATTTACATAATAGTTTTGTTTTTAAATAAATTTTAAATGGAACAAAGGAAATAAGCTACTGGACAAAAATTAAGGAACGATCTTGTTTATACTTGATTGTGAACAAAATATCAACAACCTTTAATGGTAAACATCCATTTATTTTCAATGACTTCTCTGCATCGTCGACCACATGATCAAATTAATTTCTTGCAAAAATCAGCAATAATTCCCTCCCATTCGTCTTTTAATAACTCCCGTGGATGATCCTGGTTTTTCGGGTTTCTTTTCTGAGCCCTTTCACCAATTATCTTCCAAACATTTTCTACTGGATTCAGATCAGGGCTCTGGGCTGGCCACTTCATTAGGGCGATTCGTTCTTCTTCAAATAAAGCCATAACCTTCTGAGCCTTGTGACAAGGTGCATTGTCCTGTATGAAAATAGGAGATTCATAAAGATTGTGGTGTAATCTTGGCACCACATGCTGCTGAAGAAGCCTTTTGTAAATCTCAGCATTGATATTGCCATGTACACGGATAATAGGCCAACTCCTGCAGATGAAATCATTCCTCACACCATGACACTGCAGCCATCAAACTTAACGGTTTTCTTGACACATTGAGAAGACAGTCTTTCACCGGTTCTACAGCGTACATAAGTTTTGCCCTTAGAACCAAATATAGTAAATTTGGACTCGTCACTGAAATGAACTCTAACCCATTGTGCGTCAGTCCAAACAACATGTTCTCTCGCATACTCCAGGCGTGCCTTTTGGTTTCGCTTTGAAATGAGAGGTTTCAAAGCTGGAATACGGGAATGGAGTCCTGCATTTTTTTAACCTGCATTTTGTAATCACTTACTGAATATTTCATATTCTACTACAATTTCTCGTATATATATATATATATATATATATATATATATATATATATATAAACAGGTTCTTTATACTGCAACACCAAGACAAAATTGATGTAAGTATAAGGATCATATTTCCCTTTATTCTTAAATAAACACAAAAGTATCTGGGAAAAGTATCTAGTTGGGAGACGGACTATGTGGGTAAGATCATCCAACAGTTGGAGTTGAGAATTGCCCAGCATGTTCCGGCTATAAGTGCGTAGACACGAGTCGATTGCATCCGGATGTTTGCAGTCTCATGAGTCACCGATTGGCGAACACCTTTTAAATTCTGTCGGGCGCAGGACGAATGATTTCTTTTCTGTCATATGCAGGGCGAGGACAAGACTCCATTTAGATATCTTGGAGTCTATTATTATTAATATGCAACGTCCTCTCTTGTGTAGACAAGGGGAGATGATATAAAGGTTGGCCTTATTCGGCGAGATTACTGCTTAACCCATATAATATTTGTTATTTATAATTTTTTTTCTTTTTTTTAACATTGGTCATTGATAATAATTTTTCCTTACTGCTAACGATTAATTATCTGACAAAGTGTCGGCCAAAAGGCGCTTTAATTCCCCAATATTTATAAACGAGATGCGTTTATATTTATTTTAATGATAAAAGGAGATATGATCCTTATACTTTAATTAATACATATATATATATATATATATTCTAAACATATGCAGTTAAATATAACAGACAATTAATGTTTTTTTATGTTTAATCATGTGCCGTTCTTAGCATCGTATTTTGGCTTTAATTTCATGTGAAAATAAAGATAAAAATTGTCCAACCTTTGGATACTTTTTTATTACGTTGTTTCTAATCTTTCGGCTCACATGAGACATCTTCAGAGAAGTTACAGGGACGTTAACGTAAATACATCTCCCATATATTGATTTAAGTATAAGGACCATATTTCCATTATTATTAAAACTAGCAATATAGCCCGGTGTTGCTCGGGTGTAATGAAAGCTTTAAAACTAATCCATGGTCCTGGAGCTCAGACTCTTTGGACGATGGCACGAAAGGCTAAAAAACAATAGTTGTTTTCATTTAAAGCGAAACCGTAGGCTGAAAGAAAAATGAATGGATGTAAGTCAAATTTTGATTTCCTGGTATCGATATCAAATAAGTTTTTTTCGTCGTAAACAGAATTTTGAAGGCTAAATAAGTCCTCTGAGTAAATGGTATCATGGCTGAGACTAAGAACTGCCAGGGTTCCAAATGGACAGGGAATACTGGAGGAGAGTAGTGAGTTCTATCTCGGCCAAAGCCGCAAGATGACAACGATCTCATTTGTTCTTGAGGAACGTTTAGAGAACTTTTGCGGAATCTTAGGGTTCCGAAGAACATCGGTTGAGAAATGCGGGGGCTAAAACACTTCTTGGACAAGTGAAGTTCCATCAACGTAGACATCAGTTTATTCCTGTGAAGTCCAAAAAGATCAAAGGCGTCACAAATACTTTTTACTCTTTGTCAATAATTTTCCTAAGTTGTTACAAAAACAATGTCCGAGGTGTTGTATTTTGAAAAGCCATTTTGATATAGTATTCAAGTTATATATTAGGTGAATTTTAGTATACATAATAATTAATGGGTGCTCTTTAATAAATTTTAACTTGTTTTAAAACAGAAATATTCTTGAATTCTTCAAGTATAGAAATATTTTTTACTCTTTTTCGTTAAATTTCCTAATATGTAAGATTGTTAAAAAATAATGGCCACAGAAAGTGTTTAACATTTAATTCCTGACAGATATTACGTGAAAAATGTTGTGTACCTAATCATTAACATGTGCTCTTTAATAACGTTTAACTTATTTTTATACAAAGATATTCTTGAAGCATAGAAATCCTTTATTATGAACATGACAAAACATGATATTACTTTTCTTGCATGAGTTCAAACTTGAAAACAGTGCCTACCAAACTTCTGTTAATATCAACAGAGCATGGAGATATAGGTTCACAAGTGATCGGGCAATACGAAGATGGTTGCAGAAATTCCGTACTGGTGATGAGAGCCCTGAAAAGGATGAAGGTATAAGACGGTCATGTAGTATTGACAACGAACAATTGCAAGCAGTTGTTAAGCAAGTTCTATGTCAATGTGTCATAGAAATGTATCAGACGCTTGGTGTCAGCACTGCAACATTCTCAAGCCATTTGCAGAGTATTGGTAAGGTATAAATTATCGATAAATGGGCCTTCATTATCTCAATGAGAATCAAAAACTGAGGTGTTTTGAAGTGATGCAAGATCATTGTTGTTACGCAGAAAGTGTAACAACAATAATCTTCTGACCCAATGGTCACTTGTGATGAAAAGTGGATTCTTTATGATAACCGTAAATGGACAGGTCAATGGCTTGATCGTGATTAGTTCTCTAAACATTTTCCAAAGCCAAAGTTACATCAGCCAAACATCATTGTGACTGTCTGGTGGTCTACAATTGGTGTTATTCACGACAGTTTTCTGGAAGTCGATCAGAGCATTAATTAGTCGGTTTTTACTGAAATCAATTTGGTGAAAGGTATGCATCGGTGAATCAACGTGGGGTCAAGTTCTACTCGACGATAACTTTTGATTTTTCCCTTAGTTATTTTATTTTTTAAGCAGTTAAGCCCATTTTTGAATGGTAACACATTTTATATCCAAACCAGAGGTGGAACTCGTTTTTTAAATTTTCATCTAATATATATATATTAATGCAGGTTTCATTGAATAATATAGAGAAGTTCAGTCTATTAATTTTGTGTAGGATTAATTTTGAGTATGTACGTGTTATCAACGAGCGTTTTTCTCAGAAATGTGCGTTGATAACACGTACATACTCAAACAAGAAAATAATAAACAGAAACTAAATAATAATAATAATAAACAGAAACTAAAAATCCTCGAAGCAATCTACATTAAACAATTTAAACCTGGTTTGAATACAATCAATTTTGATATTTCCAATAACGTACTCAAATGCCTGTAAATCAGATCAGGGACCACAACGCCACTATTTTGTCACTGTCTTCGGCCATCCACCACGGTAGGGATGGACTTATATTTTCAATTTAATTCTCTTTATTGTTAATAGCTTAAATGTTCTATGTTTACTGTGTGTTAATATTTACTCTTTGATAATGGCTTATGTGAGCCGAAAGTTTAGACCCGATAAAAAAATCAACAATTACCGTGATTTTTTGTTGTCTTTCAACGATATCACCATCAAGTATATCAGACGGTATCCTACACAAAATTAATAAACAGAACTTGTCTATATTATTCAATGAAACCTGCATTAATGAAAAAATGCTGCCAATATATATATATATATATATATATATATATATATATATGTATGTATGTGTGTGTGTGTGTGTGTGTGTGTGTGTGTGTGTGTGTGTGTGCGTGCGCGCGCGCGCGACGAAAAACTTTTCTGTATATCATATTGCTATGGATAATATCCCTTGAACTCTCTATTTCTATCTATTTAATATTAATTAGATAATTTTGGAGGGATTATCAAGGTTGTAGAACCAAATCTGTCCTATAAATTTAACCCATAGATGGAGGGAGAAGAGACGGATTTATAACTTTCCCAAGGGTAATTGAGCATAAGTGAATGCAAAAACTTCAAGTGAATTCAAACTCTGCTCAATATCCACGGTACTTAATAGTCAAAGTTTGGAGTTATTTTTTCATCATAGTATGTGCATTCTTTAGCAAATCAGTGAATTTACCTTCTCTACTAATTCGGTGAGTCGGTTAACAGCCAAACGTGATACACAATTGAGCGATCATGTCTTGAAAGTGACATGACTGACCGAGAAGAATATTTTCATGCAGTCGGTTGGCATTATTTTCTGCGGTAGACTGGTTGCCAACCAAGGCTGTAGAATCTAATCTGTTCCGCTATTTAACCCATAACTGGAAGGAAGAGACGGATTAATATCTTTCCCAAGGGTATTTGCGCGTAAGTGAATGCCATGAATTCAGCAGGAATTTGAACTCGGCTCTCTGGTTTTTCGTTCCGAGGCGATATCCACTGCACCACACCGGCTGTGCAATAAGTATTCCAAATAAATTATGCATAATGATCTTTATGCAAGCCGACAGTCTTGAAAAATATGATGTTATGGAATGTTTATTTTCTACATTCATTCCCAGCTAACCTTTTTCCACAGTGAACTAAATTTGTAAATATGCCTGAAGGCAGGCCAACGCGAGATATCCAAGCGGTAGTATGAAGATGTTATTTTCAAAAAGCGAATGTTCTGTTGACTTTTGAAGTAAATAACATGAAACGTCTTCACATAGATTGTGCACCATACCCACGGCAAATCTCGACAAGTCAGTTGGGATAGTTTTATAACCTGCTTTTTACCTGTCGGGTTATTTTGGATTTGTTGGCAAGATCAACACTGTTCAACTTTGAGTGTTGGCCATAAAAGAAAGAGATTATTTTTCCCCAAAATTTATCGTCAAACTCCCCCATAATAATCTTCACCATTGACAAGACAAATATATTTATATATTTCATTGAAAAAATATATCAACCAATTTGTTTGCCTTTTCGAGAAGAAATACCTGCTGCCCAAACGTTAAGTCTGTTATTTACTTATTTCATTGAAAAAGATGTCAACCAATATGTTTGCCTTTCGTAGAAGGAATAGTTTCAGCCTGAAAAGTTAGGTCTGTTATTTATTTCATTGACAAAGAATATATCAACAAATATCTTTGCCTCTTCAAGAAGAAATAGCTGCTGCCCAAACGTTAAGTCTGTTATTTATTTATTTCATTGAAAAAGAATATATCAACCAATATGTTTGCCTTTTCGAAAAGAAATAGTTGCAGCCCTGACCCTAACCATGTTTCTAAATCTAATTTAGTACTGTAGGAAAAACAATAAGCAGGAACAAAACTTTGTAATGACCCAATCACCGAAATCCAGAAATCAATTTTCAATATTCGACTTATGATTTGGTTTAAGATCAAAGTTGTGGTTGAATATATTTCTATGCTTGGCTAATGAATGCTGTATAAACGCCTCCAAAAACGAAACTTATAAATCCTCTGAGAAACTCCTTGTTGCCACTCATCGTCATATTTGATGCCTAATTTCAAGAGAATGACTCATTGGGATTTTTCAGGCTGATGTGATTTTTCAGGATTTTTCTCCGCTGATGTCAAGTGGGAATACCAGTTAGTTCACTGTATCGTGTGAGGCAATTTTTCTCACCCGAAACTAACTTGCATATTTATAAGTCTACCTTTAGCCGATGCTTGGAATATTGCTGCCACCTATGGTTCGATTATCCTACTGTATATTTAGAGATACCTTATTAAGAAGAAGAATCAGCAATATTACTGGTCTTAACCTGGTGTCTCGGCTTCAGTCAATTTCCCACAGTCGTAATGTAGATTCCCTGTGCCTTTTCTATTAAAGAAATATTTGTCGGAATGGATCAGGAAATCTACATCCTAGCAGTGCAAAAGTGACTGAAGCAGAGACGCCGGTCAAGGACCTATAATATTGCTGATTCTTCTTTGGATTTTATCAAGAATATCTAAATATAGCACCTAGCCATAAGTGGCAGCAATATCCAAAGCACAGAAGAATGGTTGACTTACACATCTGTAAGATAAATTCTGAAGAGTCAAAATTGGATTGTATTTTATCAAAAGACTCGTAGACTGACACTTCTGTAAGATAAATTATGAGGAGTTAAAATTAAATTGGATTTTATTAAAAGAGTTAAAATTGGATTAGATTTTATCAAAAATATCTAAATATAGCACTTGGCCATAGGTGGCAGCAATATCAAAAGCACAGAAGAATGGTAGACTTACACATCTGTAAGATAAATTATGAAGAGTTAAAATGTCTAAAATCGCCAAGACAAGTATCATGAAAATATTTATTCAAAAGGCACAGTAACGCTACTTTACGGCGGTCGGATAGTGACTGAAGCCGGGATGACAGGCCAAGATCAAAAATATTGCTGATTAGTCTTTGGATTTTATCAAGAATCTCCATATATATAGAAGAAGCATGGGATTATATTTGTCATTCAATGCTTTCTTCTTAGTTTTAGCATTTTTCTTCCAAATATACTCTATCTACTCCAATTTCTTCACGTGACCCGACTTATTGTATTTTTGAAAAAAAGAATTAAAAAACCAAAGTAATCGCTTTTTGCAAAAACCATAAACCGAATTCCTTGTTTTCTCTTTCTTTGTTGAACACAAAGTTTTTCCGAAGTTGAATTCCCCCAGCCATTTCTCGATTCGGCATCACGTTTATACATTTTACGATGCCCTCCAGCAGAAAAGAGGAAACGCTCCGAGCAAGCCTTCAGTAAATTTCCAGTTTACACAATGACAAATTCAAAGTGAGGCTTGCCCGCTAGGAATCCATTTACATTATAAATTAATGATGCGATGCCTTCTGAAATTAAATATTGCTTTATCAAACATTATTTATTGCTGCCTTTCATCAGTAAAAACATTCAAGGTTCGTTCACACATAAAATGCACTTTGTTCAAACCCCCTTAAAAACATCAGCACCGAAGTTAAGCAACGTCAGTCCTGGATAATACCTAGATGAATGACCGCTTGGTTATACTACTCGCTGTAGTCTTGCATGCGGGAGTGATATATCTTCCATTGGCATCACATTGAAACATCTACAATCTCTGGAGATAAGCAATGTTGAGCCTGGTCAGTACCTAGATGGGTGACCACTAGGGAAAACAGGAGTTGTTTTAATCTTGAATATGAGAGTTGTATAGAGATTTTCTGAGAATAGCTTAGATGTGGCATAAAATGAAAATGTAGGACACCTAGTGAGGTGATTTTCTAAGCACAATTTAGATGTGGCACAAGGCCTGATGTATGGAGCACCCAGTCAGAATCGAACGCGCTGTTCTGTCGTAACTGATCTAATTAGCATGCTTGTAACCATTACACCACGTCGAAGTGCCAATGTAGAAATGGTATGTCTTACATTCGCATCAGTTTCACCTACGCCAGTTACCCTACAATCACCTGAGTTAAGCAACGTCGAGCCGGGTTAGTATCTAGATGGGTAACCGATTTGGAATACGAGACTCTGTAATCTTCAATGTGTGAGTTGTAGGTCTTACAATCGAATAAATTTGAAATACCTGTTCCGTCCAATCACCGCAGTTAAGCAACGTTTTGCCAAGTCTGTGATGGGTAACTGCTTTGAAATACTATTATATTTATGTATATAACTCTACAGGACTGAATATTTCGGGGGAATTTTTGTTTATTAAAATATGTCATTCGGCAGGATATTTTCATAACAAAATATTCAGAGTTATATATATATATACATATATACGGTTTAATTAAAAAACGAGAATCTACTCGAATGCGAGTATCTATTAAAAATAATGTTGAAACAAATATATTCAGTATGTCGGTTGTTAATCCATTTCGTAAATCTCCGTTACTTTCCGTAACATTGTCTTGAATGCCTATTGAATGCAATATGGTCAGAAATCTTTTAGAATTATTTTCCTTTCTAATTTCCAGTTGCAGAATAATGTTCTTTTTTAAATAATTTAGCATAAAGCAAAGGTAATAAAGTCACTAAGATGCAAAGGGTTACTGAATGTGAAAGAATATGAGAAAAAAGAAACATTATTATTAAGTTAAGAGAAAAAAAGCAAAAGAACAGGAAACAAGAAGGCAGAAGATAACGATTGACATTGCATTTAAATATCTAGAAATGAAAGTTGACCGGAAGGCATGAAGGTAGAAGAGAGTTCCAGAAACGAGAAGCATGATAGAAGAAGCTGTTATCATATAACTTACATCTAGCAGTTTAAACTGTAAAATGAAATATATTACACACTCTTAATATTTGATATTTATTAATTGACGAAAGACACATCAAATTCGTCACTTGGTTTCATTCAAATGAAGAAAAGAAAGGAGATGGAAGAATGTTTCAATAAATAAATAAAAAAGTTGTGATTTTCAAGTTCTTTCGAAATATTTGCAATCTTTTGTCGAAGTTAGCTCCCGTATTTAACGAAGCAACAGGGGAATTTCTAAGGATATTGTATTGTTATTGAATGCGCCATGAGCTTAAGGAATCATAAACTGAAGAACTCATCAGAAAATTAAAAAAGGAAAACGGTAAATTATTCATGCGTTAAAACTTGTTGTTGTTGTTGTTGTTGTTGTTGTTGTTGTTGTTGTTGTTGTTGTTGTTATTGTTGTTGTTATTATTATTATTATTATTATTATTATTATTATTATTATTATTATTATGTCATTTTTCATCATATTTCGATTTCTGCTTTGGTCTCACTACCAACCAAGTCTGCGGGGAGACCTAAGGCAGGTCGTGGCGTGTTGTTATGGCTCCATTTCATGTATTTCTATCTTCCCTATCATCCCTAGCATTACATAGATAATGTTTTCCTTAGTGTGTGGGCTGTACTTAATAAGACAATTTTCCAGGGATTCTTTCAATGTGTTCTTTTGTTCCATTTTTTATCATTCCAAGTGCACCTACTATCACTGGCACAACTCTTGTTTTCATTTCCACATTTTTTCTATTTCAATTTCCAGGTCTTTATATTTTGACAGTTTTTCAAATTCCTTGATTGCTATGTTACAATCCGTATAAGTATAGTATTTTTGCTAAATTTACTTGGACAGAATGGAATTTCACCATCTTTTTCCATATTCGTCTGTCCAAACTTATTTGTTCGTCTCGTTTTCAACCTTTCAAAGATTAAGACATCTCCGCCATTTTCATTCGTGCAAACTCATTCTGCCTTCATCATTCTCTTTACGCATGCGTGTAGCAAATGATTGTCAACGGAAAATTCTCTGTTCAGCCTTTATACAAAATTCATAGAACACGATATTTCTGGCTAAATCCATTATGGTCTTCGGAGAGACAAGCATCACTGTCTCTTACGCCAAATGTCTGTCAGCCTAGTTCTTTTGACCGTAGCTAAAATCTAGTCCAAGCAGACAGCTCGGAAACGCGTAAAATTATTCTGGCAAATGTCCGAGCAACATACCTTAATCACAGTCGATGTCACATTGCTTCTGGGAAAGATGCTTCTGCCAAATAGGAAAGAAAACATTTCGGACGATGGAGTTTGACCCTTACAGCGGTAAAATCCTGAATCAAAAACGGTTCTTTTCATGTTCCGAGTCCGCTTCTGGCTATTGTTACGCTTAGCTAATTTTGTTTTACAGACGACTTAATTACACTGTCCAACAATTTTTAACTTTCGAAAAATTAATAGAACATTGCAAGTCTCTCGTTATTCCGTCATTCGCCATTATTCATTTCTAACATCTTTATAGCTATGACCTGTCATCCTACATCCACGAAGTCGAACCACCTTCGTTCCCTCAATATTCCAGTACACTCAAACACATTATTTCCAAGAACTGCTGATTTGTGAAACAGACTCCCGCTTAGAATACTACAATGTTAACCTCTTCCTGTCAAGGGCCATTTGTGATTTATCACACTATGTCTGCATCATCTTAATTTTCTACGTCCTGCTTTTCATATCATACGTCTTATTCAGTAACTGCAACGACTTGATCGTCAATAATGAAATCAATATCAGTAAGATCAGAATTTGGCGACCAGGATTTTTATTACTGAGCAAAGAAAATATAGAGGTGTAATATAACAATCTGGCCCCACCCGAGAAAGGCTGATGCAAGCGGGGGTGTTTCCGGTCGTTGAAAGGAACGGATGTTTGTTTGACCTTATTTCCGGAAGTAGCGGAAATGGCTACAGAGGCAAACAGAACAGGTGTCTCTGAGAATTACGTGGGCGTGCGTGGGCGAGGCAAAATCCGGAAGTCCCGGTTTGGAGATTATAAAAAGCCCTCGGCGCACGGATTCACCAGACAGACAGACCAGAGTAGCAGTAGAGAGAGAGAGACACAACAGATACGACGACACTCCCGTCAACCCATTAGAGGCGCGCTCTCTCAATTCTGTCCCCTATGCTACACGGTTCATCGTCATTAATAAAAATATAACTTATATTTTTATATATATGCGTGTTTGTTGTTTATGGATATACAACAGAGGAAAGGTGACTTTTAGTAATTAGGATGTGCTGATTTCGAATCTGCAAACCCTTTTTCTCTATTTTCTTCAATTTTTTGAAAATCGCATACAAATATTTTATATTTTTTTCGTAAATTAAGGCTTTTTAGACCAAATACTATAGTTTTACTTTATTAATTGTAGTGATTTCAAATGAAAATTTTAATAATTGTTTATTATATTTTATAAATATATACAACTATATTTAGATCTGCATTCTATTTTAACTATTTATCTTTAAGATTTCACTTGATAAAATGTCTCAAATTTGTAAAATTAACTTAAATTGCAAGAAAAAAGGCATACACCAAACAAATTTAAACTGTGAGCTACGTTTAACGGTACTTAGGATTCTTCTCATGCTTGCTACCAGTTTCATCACGTTGTAGCCTTCAAATAAAATCTGCCAACATAGCTGAGCTCCACTTTGTTTTGTAACGAGTTTTCATTGCAGTTATGTCTTGGTGAACTCGTTCAGCGTGTTCATCGCTTTGATCTGATGGATATTCCGGAAAGAATGAAAGATGGGAGTGGAGAAAATGAATCTTTAGCGACATGTTGCATCTCAATCTCTGACACGATTTAATCAAATCAGACACTCAAACCTAATAATCTGCAGACTCATGCTTTCCAAATAAACTATTGCATACTCTCTTGAAGCTAACCCATGCTGTTTGTTTCAGTTCAGTCATAGTATCACCAAAAGCGTCGTTAAGCATAAGTTTTCTAATCTGTGGACCAACAAATACACCATCCTTTAATTTTGCATCACTTAATTTGGAAAAATTTCCTCTCAGATACTTAAAAGCAGGTTTATTTTTGTCTAGGGCACTTACAAATTGCTTGATTAACCCTAATTTAATATGCAAGGGAGGGAGAATGATTTTTTGTTTTCCCCGAGTGGTTCACGAATGACGTTGTGGGAGCCTGCCGTACCGTCTCTGGGTTACCATTCCGAACATATGTAAAGTTCTTTTTTAGCGTGGCTAACCCATTTGCATAGAAAATCACATATATTTTGTGAAACCTAACTGAAGTCCATACAAAACTGCAACCACTTTTAAATCACAACAGATTTGCTAGTTATGCTCTTCATACTTAATCTTTTCTAGAATAAATATTACATTTTCGTAATTCTCTCTTAAAACCACCGAATGGACAACTGGAATCGATGGTAGGGCGTTTCCATTATGCAGAAGAATTGCCTTTGTACTGTTAAGTGAAAAATCGATAAACAGTCTCCATTCAGTAGGTTCGTAGCTCAAATTCAAATCCATAAACAGTCCAAGAATGTTATTACAATATGACAAATTGTTTTCTAAAGAAGATCTATGGACAAAGTCATCAGAACGCGATCTGAACTTGATTTCTCGAACATTTTTATGCAACAAATTCTTTTCTTGTAGCCACGAAGCTAACCCGTTACTCCGATAATTTGTTAAATTGAGATCTCTCACGTGATCGTTTAGCTCGGTTTGGGTGAAGAGACTTAGTTCTGATTTTGAATCTTCCATCTCTAAAGATTCATCATGCTTCGATGAAGATGCGCCTTCTGGTTCTGACTGTTCGGAATCGGGAAATTCCAATAAATCTTCAGCTTTTGATCTTGGTGGAACAGGAATTTCTTCAGAATGTGGCACAGGACGGACGCTGATCTAAGATTTGGTTATTCGACAGATTTTTTAGTTTTTTTCGTGATACCTGAAATAAAAATAACACATAAATACCATTTTACTTTATTTAGAAAGCTAATTAGTACTAAGACTAAGGGTGAAACTAGAATTTAATTATAAATATGAAGTTAGTATATATTTACCTTGTACTTTAGTAAGAGAGAAATAGTAATCTTCAGTGTGATTTTACGGCTATCTCCACACCATCGGAACACCGAAATTGAGTCTTTTTTCAGAAAAATTTGCCCATTTTGATAGAGCAACGAAACAAAACGAACAGCATATATGTGGGGCCCATTTCTTGTTTTGATCTCCCACTTCAATTTCAAAATATAGTTTATAAAGTTTTTTGGCGTAATTTGATACTTTTCACTTGTAAGCCTTTGTTGTTACACCTCTACAAATATAACAAAAATTACCTGGATCATTATTACAAGTTCCTCTAGACATTTTTATTTATTTAAGTATTATATCTACCTGAAAAATGAATGTATATATGTTAGAATATATTAAGTAATTTTGAAACTTACGTGTAAGTGTAAAATTTACAAAATAATGTAAAACATTCAATCACGATTTATAAAAAATGAGACCTGATAGGCAAAAATACGTACGCAAGAAATTACCCTAGAAATGGTCCTTCTCTGCTCAGTAATATTTTCGTTGTTGGACAGTGTCATAAACCAAACAAATGCGAACGAGAACGGTGATATATATATATATGTATATATTATTTATTCATTAATTATAACATAGATATGTTACAATATCACTACAAAAGTAGCCACTTTGTTTCAACACTTGACAAGACACAAAATTGTTGAAACAAAATGGCTATTTTTGTAGTGATATTGTAACATATCCATGTTATAATTTATGAATAAATAATATTATTAGCTCTACTTTTGTATTGAGCACTTTTTTTAAAATAGTGTTTCTTTTGACAAGGAATATTATTCCAACAATACTTGTATATATATATATATATATATATATATATATATATATATATATATATATATATATGTGTGTGTGTGTGTGTGTGTGTATAAATTAAATAAAATAAATTTTCAGCATTCAAAATTGTTGAATGAACATTTCAACATGAAATCCCTAAGAGAGATCTCACGCCTCCTCAGCAACAGTTAAATCTTCCAAAATGAGAATAAAATTAAAAAGGGCAATAGAGAAATAAAAAATAAAATAAATAAAAAAGTGACGGCTAAGGCTTGAGAAATTTATGTTACAAAAATTGTTTGTAAATCAGTCTATTTTTGATTTTTAGATAGAGTTGAAAGTGAAGAGATTTTTTTCCTTTCTCTTTTCTCTTCTTCACCTTCTCCGTCCCTTTTATGTTTTGTTTAACCCAATTCTCAAGTGAACGACTTCCCTTCTATTTCTTAACCCCTTCCTTAACCAATTTCGCTTGGGCGATCATGTCTCGAAACAGACATGACTGACTGGGCAGAAGATTATCCCGCAGTAGGTTGCCATTGCTTTCTGCGGTAGACTGGTTGTCGACCAAAGCTATAGAACCCAATCTGTCCTGTTATTTAACCCATAACTGGAGGGAAGAGACGGATTAATATATTTCCCAAGGGTATTTGCGCGTAAGTGAATGCAATGAATTCAACTGGAATTCGAACTCGGCTCCCCGATTTCTCGTTCCTAGCCGATATCCATTGCACCACAACGCACATATTTTTCCCAAAGTAAAGCTGCTGCAAAGAATTCCTAACTCCGTTATTCTTGGAATTATTTTTTAAACAATTAATCTAATCTAAACTTATTTATAAATAGAACTTTGTGTGTGTGTGTGTGTGTGTGTGTCCGTTACCTATAGACTCCGAAACGGCTGGACCGATTTTCTTGAAAATTTTCACAGTTGTACTATAAGCGGCTGCGAGTGTTCTTAGCTAGGTTTTGTGTCGAGGTACTCCCGATAAATATCGAAAATCAATAATCGAAAAAATCGGGTTATAGAAGGAGTGGTCCGATTTTAATCAAATTTGATACACTCATAGACAAAGACATATGAAACGATATTCAGAAGTTTCAAGGTTGCAGTTCTTACAATAGTGTAGAAAATCGATAATATATATATATATATATAAGGCAAGATGCTTGTGGGTGTCTGTTTATCTGCCTGTATGTATGTATTTTTTTTTAGCCCTTTTATTTTAGTTTTTGCTTCGGGTTTGTAGATATAATTGTAGTTCTTAGTCTCAGCCATGACACAATTACTCAAAGGATTTATTTAGCCTTCAAAATTCAGTTTACGACAAAAAATTTTTTTTTATATCGATACCAGGAAATCAAAATTTGACTTACATCCATTCATTTTTCTTAGAGTCTACGGTTTTGCTTTAACTGGAAACAACTATTGCTTTTTAGTCTTTCGTGCCAACATCCAAAGAGTCTGAGCCCCAGGACCATGGATTAGTTTTAAAGCTTTCATTACACCCGAGAAACACCGGGCTATATTGCTAGTCTGAAGTAAGACAATAATATTCATTTTGGGGTTCTCGTCGGGATCCAGATGTAAATCCCTACCTGGCAGCTCGACTTCAGCCACTTTCTCCCCGACCGGATGGGGATTCGCTCCGTCTGTTCTTCCAATATTTACTTGGCTTCAGCTCCGACGAGCATAGCTCCTTGGTGCTCCTTTACAAGAATTTACTCGAGCTACCAGCCTGGCAACAAAGTCCCCACCATTTTACTATCGAAACAATCAAATGCAGACGCCACTTCTATTCTTCAGTTTATTTTTTCTCGCATTTCCCGCCTGTGAAATTCCTTTCCGTATACTTGATTCCCTAATAGCTACAATCTCCAAGAGTTTCAGTGCAATTTCAATTGCCATCTCTTATACTCTTGACCACCATGTTTCCTTTATTTTCCCCCCAACCCCCCACGTATCTTGTTTTTCTCCCTTTTCATTCTACTCTCACTCAATCCTCTTCTTCTTCTTCTTCTTCTTCTTCAGTTCCTCTTTCTTTTCGCCCTCCTCCTATGCAAACTTTCACTCTCCTCTTAGGTAGCCCCCTGCGCACCAGTGGCGGTATTTTTTTTAATAATCATAATTCAGTTTACTGTCACTGCTTTTCAGGTGTTACATAGGAGGAGAGTTATGAGAAAGAGTAACAGGTTATAGGGGATGTCAGGAAGTGGGTAAGTGAAGGATGAGAATACTGATGAGAGTGGAGTGGACAGAGAAACGAGCATAAGAGAGGGGATGCAGGTTAGTGAGATAGGAGATGACTTTTGACTTTACATATAAATTCCTGGAGATTGTAGCTGCCGGGTTATCTTAATATCTATCATTTTTTTAATAATCATATCGCCTCAAACAAGGTATTTTACTGCCACTGTTTTGTAGGGGGTTTACATAGGAGAGACGTTATGAGAAAGAGTGACAGGTTATAGGGGGTGTCAAAAAGTGGGTCAGAGAAGGATGAGAATACGTGTTCTTCAAAATAGCAGTAAATACAGAACAATCTCATCAAAGAGAGCAACTGATGCAACTGAAAAGTGGTTTTGTGGTGATACCGACCGATCAAAGCGAGGGACCGAATGTTTGCACCCTCACAACCAAAAAGAAAATGACCAAAATTCGTCCGTCCGCATCCGCGTACGCGCAGATGTTCCGGTTGAAAAATAAAAATTAATCAAATATCAAATTTCCATTTCGCGAGCCGACGCGAATTTTATTTATCAGCCAATGGGAAGCCCAGAATCAAATTCAAGTGTGAAATCACAAACGAGCTGCTGTGATCCAAACAGCAGATATAAAAAGCCGAGACAGAAAGCACCCAGCAGGCAGACCTTGAGGAGAAGAGTGTAATCAATATCCCCTTGACCTAAGTCAAGTGGCTACTACACTTGCCTCTTTCCTTCTCCCCTGTCTCCAAACTACTTTCTGACCTAAGGAGCGACTACATCAAAGACATTCCTCACTTACACGCTCCTCACATTCCTAAGCCTTAATTCTCTTTCAGCATTTTATTTGCCATGAACATTTAACCTCCGTTGGACCTATATTCAAGTATTACTTTAATTGTAAAACATTACTTGATATGTGTATATATAAAAATGTTATTTTTCAACTCAATTTGATTTTCTTGATTTTATAATCATTTTATGACTTATAGTGGGCTATCTACCACGAGGCCAAATTCCCTTAATCTGCAACAAGATACAACTACTCTTCACTAGGACGGACTCCCACTACAAACGGGATAACAATAAGCAACCCACTATAGTTCTAAAGGGTTATTTGCACGTAAATGAATGCAACAAATTCAACTCGAATTCGAACTCGTTCCAAACCGCTATTCACTATACCATAAGGTACATTCCCTTATTTATATAACCTAAAAGAGTTAAAATATGATTTTGTATTTTTGTTTTTTGTATATAAATAAAACAAAACTTGTTTTTCTTCTTTTTTTTTTTCAACGTTTTGTGAATAGGATTTCTTACATTTTAGGTTAAGAAATTCAATATATTAATATAATAGCAATGAATTTTTAATTTCAAAAAACACCTGATTATGTACCTAGAATATCGGAGAATAGAGCCTATAGAATACGCCGTTATACACGTTCAGCAAACCCTTGTTCTTCCTTGTGTAAAATATGTTAACACAAAGATAATGAAAGCTAATATTTTTGTTATTGACAAAAAATATCCTTTGTTTTTCGTAGTATTCTTTCTAGTTATAATTTCCAAAGAAATGGATATTTTTAGTAAAGAATTTTCAGTAAAGGATCTTTCAGAAAAGAATTCTATATTTGGAAATAGCGTAACATAAAATTAAAGATTGCTTTTTTGTTGTTGTTGTTGTTGTTTTGATACTGTACATTGTATAAATTCTCAACACTTACTATATGAATGTTTCTAGCAATATTTTTCGAAAAGTCTTTACGAATAAAATATCATCAAAGCTACGCATGCGCCGATCAGATATATTGGTTTCCGACAACTGACAATTATATCTACGAGGTATATTTTCTTGTTGTTTTTATTGATTTCTAGATACAAAGTATTTTTATCGTCTTGAGGAAGAATAAAGAAAGAATACAGAAATTCAGGTTATAAAAAAAGCAACTAAACAGGAATAAAGACGATGTATAAAATACCATTTTCAAGCAAATTTTAACAATGAAATTTAGTTTTAACGAGCAGGCAACAAGTCTCCCCGGTGTGAAAGGAAATAGTTTCACCTATCAATAAACACTGACACACAAAATAACTGAATACACAGGATATTTTAATAATGGAACACGGGTACGTTACCGACATTCCTCGTTGTATGCGACAAAATATCAACTGACTCTTTCTAATTCTAATACTAATTTTAAAAGTGCTTTTTATTTCCAGTAGTGTCCAAAACAAGAACTATTTTAACTTCTTCCTATAGACCAGGTATCGGCAAAACACATCCACTCCACGGAGTATTTTTTGTCCTTAACGCACGCATCCTAATCATCTAATCGACTAAACTATCGCCCGGCTCACACCCCACCCACGTCTATTGAACAGGTGAAGAGGCTCATCCCTTGTTTCCTGCTTAGGATGTGGTTTCCGGTTTTCTCTTTTCCAATCTTTTCACTCTCTTTTATTTTTTTTCAATTGGAGTAGATAGACTAAACTATTGCCCGGTTCACACTCCTCCCACGTCTATTGAACAGGTGAAGAGGCTCATCCCTTGTTTCCTGCTTAGGATGTGGTTTTCGATTTTTCTCTTTTCCGATCTTTTCACTCTTTTTTTTTCATTTTATTTCATTTTTCTCAATTGGAGTAGATAGACAAAACTATCGCCCGGTTCACACTCCTCCTACGTCTATTGAACAGGTGAAGAGGCTCCTCCCTTGTTTCCTGCTTAGGATGTGGTTTTCGATTTTTCTCTTTTCCGATCTTTTCACTCTTTTTTTTCATTTTATTTCATTTTTTCAATTGGAGTAGATAGACTAAACTATTGCCCGGTTCACACTTCACCCACGTCTGTTGAACAGGTGAAGAGGCTCATCCCTTGTTTCCTGCTTAGGATGTGGTTTCCGGTTTTTCTCTTTTCACTCTTACGTAGCCCCCTGCACATCAGTGGCGTTTTCGCCTTGCTTGGGGTGATATGATTAAAAACAAATTCATTTGCGGAGCAAGGGCTGGGAAATATTATTTGGCTTTAATCGATTTACAATGCGACAAATTTTTAAAATTAAATTGAATACGAATCTACTGCTGACTTCTGCAGGATGTTTTGCGAATACAGATAGATGCCGATGCAATAACGTGAAAATGATGGTAAGGTTTTTTGGCAATATATATGCTTGTGAGTAACATTTTTCGAAAATGAAATATACTAAAAGATTTTTTAAGAACAAAGTCGTGTGGAGACTACCTAGATGATGATTTGCTCCGCTCATAGACAAATATTGACGTGGAGAAGTTATCGAACGATAAGAAGAGCTAGCTCAGTGTCTTATTAAATAATTCACCATTTCTAACGGCATTTCTTTTGGAATAAGGAATTTTCATTTTGTTGATTATGTTAGCTGCTATCCTGTTATTTCTGCTGAAAAACAAAAAACATCGATTAAATTTACAGTATTTACATTCTTCTTTCTTTTTTTTATGTGCCATATTGTTTCAGGACGTAGGCGATCATGGCTCTCCACATCTCCCTGTTCCTGGTGGCTCTTAGCACGCAGTCTCCTTTTACTCCACACAAACCTCGTTCCGTCATCCACCTGATCAGATCCTTCAAATATGTTATCCGTTGCTTTCCTCTGTCTCTTTTCCCCTCTATCTGGCCTGTTAGTATCAGATTCTCCAAACCCTCTTTCCTCATTGCGTGTCCCAGGAACTTAAGTTGTCTCTTCCTGATGCTCAGTATTAACATCCTTTTCGTTTCCATCCTTTCCAAAACTTCGTCATTGCTCACATGCTCGGACCATGATATCCGCAGCATCCTTCTGTAGAACCACATTTCAGTTGCTTCAAGTTTTTCTTTCATCTTCACAGATATTGTCCAACATTCACTGCCATATTGAAGAACTGACATCAAATAGCAATCCAGTACTTTCCTCTTTGTTTCTAGTGAATTCGGATTATTTTCTTCATCTTTGTAGCCATTTGTACGACATTTCGACCATTGTACATTCCGGCCTTCTTCAGGTGCTAGAAATTTCGAACCGAATCCTTGTTTACAATTACTGGGGTATATGAACGCCATTCCTTGCGTAGAAGTGCTATTCATGAGTTATCTCCCTTGACCCAAAGAGTTGTGAGTTCAATACCAGGCTACAGCAGTGGTGAGCAAGTAACTTACATGGTTAGAGGGAGATAACTCATTACTACCAAAGTAGGCACTACTATGCAAGGGAAGGAGTTCCTATACCCCAGTGATTGTAATAAAGGGTTCGGTTCGAAATTCCTAGCAACTGAAGAAGTCCGGAGAGTAAAACGGCCGAAACGTCGTACAACTAGCAAGTAAGATGAGTACAACTGTCCGAATAATGTAAATACTGTAAATACTACTTCATCGAAGAACTATAGACAAATAGAATGATCTATTATTAAGCGTCGTACAAATGTCAACAAAGATGAGGACAATAGTCCGAATAATATAAATACTGTAAATACTACCTCATCTCAGAAATATAGACAAATAGAATGATCTATGATTAAACGTCGTACAAATAGTAACAAAGATGAGGACAATAGTTTGAATAATGTAAATACTGTAAATACTACCTTATCTTAGAAATATAGACAAATAGAATGATCTATTATTAAACGTCGTACAAATGTCAACAAAGATGAGGACAATAGTCCAAATAATATAAATACTGTAAATACTACCTCATCTCAGAAATATAGACAAATAGAATGATCTATTATTAAACGTCGTACAAATGGTAACAAAGATTAGGACAATAGTCTGAATAATGTAAATACTGTAAATACTACCTTATCTTAGAAATATAGACAAATAGAATGATCTATTATTAAACGTCGTACAAATGGCAACAAAGATGAGGATAGCAGTCCGAATAATGTAAAACTCTAAATACTACCTCATCTCAGAAATATAGACTTGTTGTTTTTACTTCAAAACAGCAGACCAAGTCTGCCTTCTGGACGGAACGGTCTAAAATCGAGACACTTTATAATAATATATTTGGTATGACACTTGTCCGAGATATTGCATAGCTTCTTGGCCCGCTCTCTTAAAGAGGTTGCCGACTCCTACCATAGACGAAAAGGACAAGCTTCTCACTGCTCTATCTTTCTTTTTATTTTATGTGACGTTTCCCTTCAAGATGTAGGCGATCATGTCCCTCAACATCTTCCTCTCCTTTGTTGCTCTTAATAAATCTTGTTTTGAAATTTATCCTAAACGCAGCTCATGCATTTGTTTAAGTCCATCAAGTATGTCACGAAGTGTTTTCCTCTGTTTCTTTTTCCCTCAATCCGTATCATGATATCAGAGTATCAGACTCTCAGTGCTCTCCACTTTCAGACACTTCATATTGTTCAGCCCATGGTATCCTCAGCATCCTTCTGTTGAACCACATTTCTGTTGCTTCGAGTCTCTTCTTCAGGAATTTTTTTTCCATCATTCGCTGCCATATAGGAACACAGATGTTTTAACAGTGCAGTAGTTTGTTTACAACTAAATTTTCTTGTCTCTCAATACTCTGAATATGTCTTTTAATAACAACTAGCATCATAGCCCGGCGTTGTCCGTGCAACTCAGAAATAATTTTTAATTAGATGATTAATTCAGCGTGTTGCGATTTCCGAGCGCTTGCAGTCACCGCCTCAACATTGGTACTGGATGCAGCAATTGCCCTTCTTGCCCTTGTTGCCCTGACAGCCGCAGCTTCAGCGCTCATACGCCGTAATCAAGCTCTATTTTTAGGAGGCAGGTGAAAAAATCACGTGATGCAATAATGTTTATAATATTAAATTGATAAATTCCTTTAAAACTCAATTATATAAAAAAAATCATTATATAAAAAATTGTTGTTTGAAAATTGTTAAAAAAATTCCATTAAAAAATCTATATTCTTTTGATTTGGGTAAACGTGATTTGATGTTTTGTGTGACATTGTAAACAATATTGCGTTTGTTTTCGTTTCAAAGTTACGGGGGAAAATATTTACATTTTTTGTTGACTAAATGAATTGAACATAAAAATAAAAAATTGTTTATATTGTTTTATTGAAATTAGAAATATAAAAACTATTACGCTCCCAGTTCAGAAATTTTGAAAAAATATTTAAAAATGTAAAAATTTAATTTTAGCGGCAAAGGTTACATTAATGCCAAGCGAATTAGAGACAGTTGATTTCCTGCATGAAATATTTAGCAAAAGGGAAGCTTTATTCTTTTTCTTTAATTTTATTTTCTGAAGTATGAAATATTAAATCTGAGAAAAAAGACTTAAATAATTAAATTAACCATTGGCACTTTCTTTTTTACATATTTTGTTTTTGTTTGAAAAAAATTTTATTTTTTAAAAATATTTTTTTGTTTGAAAATTACGAGGAAAAGTATTCACATTTTTTGTTGACCAAATAAATTTTTTAAATGTCGGAATAAAAATTAAATATAAAGGCTCGTGTTTTTTTTTAGTTTTTTTTTTAGTCGCGACTGACACGTGTAATTTGATTTCTGTGATATAATTTAGTAACCATCTTAGATCTTAGATGTTTTACGTAGCAAATGTAAACAATCGGCTCCATTAGCCAAAAAGTGCGAAAGGGAAAATAGCTGAACTTAAACTCAAAAAGTATGTGTCGACCTGGCTTCCCTGTAGATATGTGGCCTTAGTCAGGTTAGCCAAACGCAGACGACAATTCTACTCCTGCAGCTTCCTCTCTCGCACTTCCCGCCTGTGGAACTCACTCCCGCATTCTTGCTTTCCTGACGGCTACAACCTCCAGAAATTTAAATGCAAAGTTAATACTCATCTACTAACCACTGGCCTCTAGCTCTCTCCCCTCCCCTGTATAACCTTCCCTTTCTCTCCGCCCATGTACCTGTCATTGCACCTGCTTTCTCAGTTTTCTATTGTTCCTTTCTAACTAGCTTGTACTCCTCACTCTTTTCTAATTAATCTTTCTACATTTATGTAACCCCCTGCACATCAGTGGCGTTTCTGCCTTGCTCGGGGTGAAATGATTAAAAAAAAAAAAAACTAAAGTGTCTTTTATGATTCTGAGAGAGTAAGGAGAGGAACACACAAATTCAAATCATAAAATAAATAAATAAATAAAACAACTATCAGAAACAGGATTTTCAAACAAATATTAACAATAAAAGCAATTTCTAACGAGCCGTAGACTAGTCTTACTATTTTGAACGGAAATAAGTCTACCTACCTGTTTATATTTTTATCAATATACAGTAAAGAACAAAACAATTCCAAACACATGATATTTCAAGGAAATCGTACAAGAACATGACCGATTATCCTACACAAGAATTTTCACCGTTGCTGGATGATAACAATACAAAAACCATAGTTCTTCTTTTAATTGTATCTGACGTGTCGACTGTTAGAAACTTTTATTATTAAATTTATTTACTATTTTTCTATTTGCCGAGTGTCCTCACAACGTAAGCGATTCCGGTTCTCCCCCTAGAAAAGATCATTGTATAGATTATTCGCTGATTTCTTCTCTGTTTCTTGTATTTAATATGTCCTTCGTACAAAGCTTTAATAAAAGTGAAACATGTTAGATTGATAAACATTTCCTATTTGTTCTTTATCTTATCTTATATTTCTTTCTTCTTTTTGTTCCATATTTCATTCTCTGATGAAGCTTTAATAAAATTGAAACTCGTTAGATTGATAAACGATTCCTATTTGTTCTTTATCTTATCTTATATTTCTTTCTTCTTTTTCTCCATATCTCATTCTCTGATGAAGGCTTTAATAAAAGTGAAACATGTTAGATTGATAAACGCTTACTATTTGTTCTTTATCTTATCATATATTTCTTTCTTCTTTTTCTTCCATATCTCATTCTCTGATGAAGGCTTTAATAAAAGTGAAACATGTTACATTGATAAACGTTTCCTATTTGTTCTTTATCTTATCTTATATTTCTTTCTTCTTTTTCTTCCATATCTCATTCTCTGATGAAGGCTTTAATAAAAGTGAAACATGTTAGATTGATAAACGTTTACTATTTGTTCTTTATCTTATCTTATATTTTTTTCTTCTTTTTCTTCCATATGTCATTCTCTGATGAAGGCTTTAATAAAAGTGAAACATGTTAGATTGATAAACATTTCCTATTTGTTCTTTATCTTATCTTATATTTCTTTCTTCTTTTTGTTCCATATTTCATTCTCTGATGAAGCTTTAATAAAATTGAAACTCGTTAGATTGATAAACGATTCCTATTTGTTCTTTATCTTATCTTATATTTCTTTCTTCTTTTTCTCCATATCTCATTCTCTGATGAAGGCTTTAATAAAAGTGAAACATGTTAGATTGATAAACGCTTACTATTTGTTCTTTATCTTATCATATATTTCTTTCTTCTTTCTCTTCCATATCTCATTCTCTGATGAAGCTTTAATGAAAGTGAAACATGTTAGATTGATAAACGTTTCCTATTTGTTCTTTATCTTATCTTATATTTCTTTCTTCTTTTTCTTCCATATCTCATTCTCTGATGAAGGCTTTAATAAAAGTGAAACATGTTAGATTGATAAACGTTTACTATTTGTTCTTTATCTTATCTTATATTTTTTTCTTCTTTTTCTTCCATATGTCATTCTCTGATGAAGGCTTTAATAAAAGTGAAACACGTTAGATTGATAAACGTTTCCTATTTGTTCTTTATCTTATCTTATATTTCTTTCTTCTTTTTCTTCCATATGTCATTCTCTGATGAAGGCTTTAATAAAAGTGAAACACGTTAGATTGATAAACGTTTCCTATTTGTTCTTTATCTTATCTTATATTTCTTTCTTCTTTTTCTTCCATATGTCATTCTCTGAAGAAGGCTTTAATAAAAGTGAAACATGTTAGATTGATAAACGTTTCCTATTTGTTCTTTATCTTATCTTATATTTCTTTCTTCTTTTTCTTCCATATTTCATTCTCTGATGAAGCTTTAAAGAAAGTGAAACATGTTAGATTGATAAACGTTTCCTATTTGTTCTTTATCTTATCATATATTTCTTTCTTCTTTTTCTTCCATATCTCATTCTCTGATGAAGGCTTTAATAAAAGTGAAACATGTTAGATTGATAAACGTTTACTATTTGTTCTTTATCTTATCTTATATTTCTTTCTTCTTCTTCTTCCATATCTCATTCTCTGATGAAGGCTTTAATGAAAGTGAAACATGTTCGATTGATAAACGTTTCCTATTTGTTCTTTATCTTATCGTATATTTCTTTCTTCTTCTTCTTCCATATCTCATTCTCTGATGAAGGCTTTAATGAAAGTGAAACATGTTCGATTGATAAACGTTTCCTATTTGTTCGTTATCTTATCATATATTTCTTTCTTCTTTTTCTTCCATATCTCATTCTCTGATGAAGGCTTTAATAAAAGTGAAACATGTTCGATTGATAAACGTTTACTATTTGTTCTTTATCTTATCTTATATTTCTTTCTTCTTCTTCTTCCATATCTCATTCTCTGATGAAGGCTTTAATAAAAGTGAAACATGTTAGATTGATAAACGTTTCCTATTTGTTCTTTATCTTATCATATATTTCTTTCTTCTTTTTCTTCCATATCTCATTCTCTGATGAAGGCTTTAATGAAAGTGAAACATGTTAGATTGATAAACGTTTCCTATTTGTTCTTTATCTTATCTTATATTTCTTTCTTCTTTTTCTTCCATATCTCATTCTCTGATGAAGGCTTTAATAAAAGTGAAACATGTTAGATTGATAAACGATTCCTATTTGTTCTTTATCTTATCTGATATTCCTTTCTTCTTTTTGTTCCATATTTCATTCTCTGATGAAGGCTTTAATAAAAGTGAAACATGTTACATTGATAAACGTTTACTATTTGTTCTTTATCTTATCTTATATTTCTTTCTTCTTCTTCTTCCATATCTCATTCTCTGATGAAGGCTTTAATAAAAGTGAAACATGTTAGATTGATAAACGTTTCCTATTTGTTCTTTATCTTATCATATATTTCTTTCTTCTTTTTCTTCCATATCTCATTCTCTGATGAAGGCTTTAATAAAAGTGAAACATGTTAGATTGATAAACGTTTCCTATTTGTTCTTTATCTTATCATATATTTCTTTCTTCTTTTTCTTCCATATCTCATTCTCTGATGAAGGCTTTAATGAAAGTGAAACATGTTAGATTGATAAACGTTTCCTATTTGTTCTTTATCTTATCTTATATTTCTTTCTTCTTTTTCTTCCATATCTCATTCTCTGATGAAGGCTTTAATAAAAGTGAAACATGTTAGATTGATAAACGATTCCTATTTGTTCTTTATCTTATCTGATATTCCTTTCTTCTTTTTGTTCCATATTTCATTCTCTGATGAAGGCTTTAATGAAAGTGAAACATGTTAGATTGATAAACGTTTACTATTTGTTCTTTATCTTATATTTCTTTCTTCTTTTCTTCCATATCTCATTCTCTGATGAAGCTTTAATAAAAGTGAAACATGTTAGATTGATAAACGTTTCCTATTTGTTCTTTATCTTATCTTATATTTCTTTCTTCTTTTTGTTCCATATTTCATTCTCTGATGAAGGCTTTAATAAAAGTGAAACATGTTAGATTGATAAACGTTTCCTATTTGTTCTTTATCTTATCTTATATTTCTTTCTTCTTTTTCTTCCATATGTCATTCTCTGATGAAGGCTTTAATGAAAGTGAAACATGTTAGATTGATAAACATTTCCTATTTGTTCTTTATCTTATCATATATTTCTTTCTTCTTTTTGTTCCATATCTCATTCTCTGATGAAGGCTTTAATAAAAGTGAAACATGTTAGATTGATAAACGTTTCCTATTTGTTCTTTATCTTATCTTATATTTCTTTCTTCTTTTTCTTCCATATCTCATTCTCTGATGAAGGCTTTAATGAAAGTGAAACATGTTAGATTGATAAACGTTTCCTATTTGTTCTTTATCTTATCTTATATTTCTTTCTTCTTTTTCTTCCATATGTCATTCTCTGATGAAGGCTTTAATAAAAGTGAAACATGTTAGATTGATAAACGTTTCCTATTTGTTCTTTATCTTATCTTATATTTCTTTCTTCTTTTTCTTCCATATGTCATTCTCTGATGAAGGCTTTAATAAAAGTGAAACATGTTAGATTGATAAACGTTTCCTATTTGTTCTTTATCTTATCTTATATTTCTTTCTTCTTTTTCTTCCATATGTCATTCTCTGATGAAGGCTTTAATAAAAGTGAAACATGTTAGATTGATAAACGTTTCCTATTTGTTCTTTATCTTATCTTATATTTCTTTCTTCTTTTTCTTCCATATGTCATTCTCTGATGAAGGCTTTTATAAAAGTGAAACATGTTAGATTGATAAACGTTTCCTATTTGTTCTTTATCTTATCTTATATTTCTTTCTTCTTTTTGTTCCATATGTCATTCTCTGATGAAGCTTTAATGAAAGTGAAACATGTTAGATTGATAAACGTTTCCTATTTGTTCTTTATCTTATCTTATATTTATTTCTTCTTTTTCTTCCATATTTCATTCTCTGATGAAGGCTTTAATAAAAGTGAAACATGTTAGATTGATAAACGTTTCCTATTTGTTCTTTATCTTATCTTATATTTCTTTCTTCTTTTTCTTCCATATGTCATTCTCTGATGAAGCTTTAATGAAAGTGAAACATGTTAGATTGATAAACGTTTCCTATTTGTTCTTTATCTTATCTTATATTTCTTTCTTCTTTTTCTTCCATATTTCAAATATAGCAAATTTTTAGTCTGGGTGCGGGCCGATTTCTGATCATATTCAGTCGGGTCTATCGAAGAAGTCTGTTGTTTATTTAGACCCGAATCTTCTAGTGACATAGGTGCAACAACAGTGACGACTTACCTAGATTTGGCACTTAAAGGTGTATTCTTAATAATAATTATACAAAGTGTTGAGAAAGAGGTTAAACTTGCTTTTCTTGGTGCATTGGTACCTCGTACACCAACATCGTTTTGTATCTCAGTGTATAGTAAGTCTACTTTTTCTGGTTTATACACGCGTTTGAACTCTTTTTGCTCCTATAAGCGCAAACTGAACCTCATAAAAACTTTAACCCATATGGCATTGATGATCTGTTTTGAAGAGTTCCTCGATTGTGAAATTAGTTTTATAACGAGAACTTTATGCGATAGTGGGTATCCACCCACTGTTGTCAATTCGGTGATTTGTAACAAGATCGCTGACTCTAGAAAGATTATGCCAGTAGTTAGTGCTAAATGTCCGGTGTATTTAAGACTTCCGTGGAGTGGAGCGAAAGGGAAAAACCTAACTAGCAAATTTCTTCTGATGTGAGAATCTTGTATTTTTCTGCCAAGATGCGTGTTACGTTTGGTTTTAAATCTGTCCTACCTTTAAGTTGTAAGGACGTTCTCTCCCCTCATCAAATAAATTCTGTAATTTATAAATGCGATTGTGGCTGCGGTGTCAGTTATATAGGAAGAACCAGTCAGCGGCTTGATACTAGAATCAAACAACATGTTCCACAGAAAATCAGGAACCAAACCTGCCAAGAAAATAAACTTATACTTAACATTTATTGTTCATCGCTTTTTGAACATCTTATAAAAAAGTGAAATTGTGTCATGGAGCTTAATGCGGATAGATTTCCCGTATTGGTCAATTCACATCTACTTTTCCATTTGAAACTGTGGGATTCTGTTTATATCAGGTGTTGCAGACCCTCGCTGTGTAAACAGAGAGCGTGTGTTCTGGGCCTTGATGTGATCTGTCTCTAGTAGTTCATTCCCCTTTCTCATCATTGAACAATTCATTTCTCACACCTATTATATTTTACGGTATGTTCTTTCAATTAAATTACTTTGATGAGCGGGAGCGAAACCGGTTGCTTTCTCTGTTAAATTCTATCCTCATTACGCTCGGTAATATAACAATATTACTTTCAGAGCAATAACTTAAGTTCTGTACCACAAAAGATCGGTTTATATATATATATATATATATATATATATATATATATATATAAATATAATATATTATATATATATATATATATAATTAATGCCAGTGACACATTTTCACAAAAACCTGTAAGAAATAAGTTTTCCATTATATTATTTCTATGGCCCTAGATCTTTGCATATTGATATGTTTCTTCTGAAGAATACGTTAGGTTTGGATTCATCGGCACACATTTCCTAGCAACTTTTAATAACGATTGGCTGCACGAAGGAGTTCTCTAACGGACCGATGTCTGACTGCAAGACCATTCCGTTATTGGACAGGAGGTATCTTTACAACCAAGCAATTAAGGATCTTTGCAAATCTGCAGTGATTATTTTTTTTAATCATTTCACCCCGAGCAAGGCGGAAACGCCACTGATGTGCAGGGGGCTACATAAATGTAAAAAAATTAATTAGAAAATAGTGAGGAGTACAAACTAGTTAGAAAGGAACAATAGAAAGCTGAGAAAGCAGGTGCGATGACAGATACATAGGTGGAGAGAAAGGGAAGGTTATACAGGGGAGGGGAGAGAGCTAGAGTTCAGTTTGTTAGTAGATGAGTATTGACTTTGCATTTAAATTTCTGGAGGTTGTAGCCGTCAGGAAAGCAAGAATACGAGAGCGAGTTCCACAGGCGGGAAGTGCGAGAGAGGAAGCTGCAGGAGTAGAATTGTCGTCTGCATTTGGCTAACCTGACTGTGAATGGGTGGGACCCAGTTGCCAGTCTGGTTGCACGAGTAAACACCTGTTGAGGAGGCATCAGTGACTTAAGCTCATCCGAGCAGAAGCCATGAAAGTATTTATAGAACAGACAAAGGGAGGCCACATTTCGACGATGGGGAAGTGGCTGCAGTCGAACCGCCAGATCAGTACCTATCACATTCCAGACTCTCCTTTGGAGCCTGTCAAGAACACTGAGGAGAACGGCAGGGGCACCTGACCATAAATGGCAGCAGTACTCCGTGCACGGACGGATGGTTGACTTGTATATATACAGGATGGATTCAGGTGGAAAAAACATCCTGGATCGACATAGGGACCCAACCTTCTTAGCAGTACATTTTGCTATGGATTCAATATAGTGGTTCCATTTGAGGTCTGAAGAGAGAGTAAGGCCGAGGAGGCGTAGTGTATTGCTCTCCGGAAGAATCGCTTGGTCCATGCTTATGGGAGGCAGGAGAGGTTGCCTGTAATGGTTGACAGACAACAGCTTGGTCTTAGATGAATTGAAGTTGACAAGCCCCAGTTCACCACAGAGTGTAGATCCCGCTCAAGGTCAGCAGCGAGATTATGTCTGTCCGCCACGACAGGTTTCTTAACAATAAAACTGGAAATTAAATCTTTAGAAATGTTGTAATTTGTAAACATATATCTGTCTTTCAGCTTAAATCTTCTTGAATAAAACCAGCCTTGATCTGTGAATTCCAAATTCTAAGCAGTACTTGTCTTTTTCATTGTAAATAGATGCTTCCGGCCATGCTTGGGTAATATGTAACATTTAGATTACCTCTGCTTCTTCTCCATAGTTTAAATGAAGTGTACTACATCTCTAAAGATCTGCCATTTCGCCATTTTACTAACAGGATAAGCTCAGTGATGGGAAATGACGTCAGAGCATTTTTTCTCTTTCTCCACATGTAAGCATTTGTGGCACGACAAGAAAAATGGCGTACTGAATTGGCATTCGTCGGCATATATCTGTTTCTGTGTTCTGGTGTTCGCCTTTTTTTGCTCTTTTTTTTGTCACGCACATCAGCACTCTATTATTTTTTGGGGACATCAAATACATAGATAATGTCACCTTTTTTCTCTCTTTCATACAATACGACGATCACTAAAAAAAAATGCCAATTTTTTATTCATTTATTCTGGGTCACGACATTAAATATTCGTGGAATACAAGTAAAAATCAAACTCTTCCTCCAATAATCCATATATAGCTTTTTATATTGGAGGATATATCATTCATATTTGCATTCTGGAAAAATGACACCTGACTTACCTGATTGATTGAATTGTTTTCTACGGCTTATCAAAAATTTGAAGGTTATTTACTCTCACAAAAGATTGTAAGATTTTTTTAGATAATAATATTTTTTTTTAGATAATGATATTTTTTTTTAGATAATGATATTTTTTTTTAGATAATGATATTTTTTTTAGATAATGATATTTTTTTTAGATAATGATATTTTTTTTAGATAATAATATTTTTTTTTAGATAATGATATTTTTTTTAGATAATGATATTTTTTTTTAGATAATGATATTTTTTTTGGATAATGATATTTTTTTTTAGATAATGATATTTTTTTTAGATAATGATATTTTTTTTAGATAATAATATTTTTTTTTTAGATAATAATATTTTTTTTTAGATAATGATAGTTTAGCGATACAAGTTTTAATAATTAACCTATATCTGGAAAGAAAAGGTGGAGTATAACATTTTCCAATGATATTTGCTTTGAAGTAAATGTCAGTCAGTTAAGTGATACACGCTTAGGCGATCATGTCTAGAAAGAAACATGAATGACTGGGCAAAATATTTTCCTGCAGTAAGTTGACATTACTTTCTTTAACGGGCTGCTAAGCAAAGCTATAGAGCCCAGTCTGCTCTGTTATTTAACCGTAGGGAACTGACAGATTAATACTTTTGCTAAGGGTATTTGTGAGTAAGTAAATGCAAGGAATTCAACTAGAATTCGAACTCGGCCTCCAGATTTCATTTTTCCGAGGCGATATCCACTGCATCATAACGCATGCGCGTGACTACAACGAATCCGTAAGGAAATGGAACTTGGCTCTCCGATTAACTATTCCCAACCATTACGCCACTTCACATCCAAGCTTATAGTAGCTGGTATTCCAAAGAAGTCACCTATCTAGTTACTGACAAGCCTCGACGTTGCTTAACCCTAGTGATTTCAACGTGATATGACTAAGCCCGTATCTGGCCTAAATGAGTGTGTAGCTAAGGTGTATCAATGAATTATGCAATACGGAAAAACACTACTTGAGATTCGACAAAACAGCCTGGACGCTTTAGTAAACCAAACAGTTAATGTGATCACAGTTAAATGCCTGGCCATATATTTCATTGATAAAACGGGAAATGTTATATACAGTGGTGATAATATCGTAGAAAAATAATTTTTATAAACGAAAAATTGCTAAACATCAAACGGTGATAAAAAAAAATGATGCAGTATTTCTGTGTCCTTTTGGTGAATGTAGGTTTACGTTCGTTGATTTGATTTTCGTTAATGTGTTTAAAGGCATATCAACTTCTCATGGGTCATTTAACGCCGAAATCTAATTTTCTTGGGAGCTTTGAAGTAACAAAAATGTGATATATATTATTCTGCTTTCACAATTGCATACATGGTAGACAATACTCAGCTTTCGTGTATTTTCTTTTTAATCGTATCACCCCAAGCAAGGCGGTAACGCCAATGATATGCAGGGGGCTACGTAAGAGTGAAAAGATTGGAAAAGAGAAAGCCGGAAACCACATTCTAAACAGGGAACAAGAGATGAGCCTCTACACCTGTTTGTGTGGACGTAATTACAAGAGACAGTGATACGTGTGTTTTATGTCGTCATTTTGTGGAAGTTATAATTTGTAATACAGTTTGGCTTAAAAAAACAGTATGATATTATATAGATTAATGTCATAAAAGAGTTTTTTCATGTTTGGTTGGTTGAGGCATTTATATTACCAGCCACACACCGGGATGTGTAGATGGGTGAGAAGTTGCTTAACGGGGAAGGGATGATCTATGAGACCAACACAGAGGTGTCCAGAATATTACCTATGTAAAAAAAAACCAGCGGAGCAAGTGGAGCCCTAAATTAAAAAAAAAAACTACATATCATATGGGAAACATGGTTATGTTCTTATTTCTCGAAATGTCGTTTGCCGCTCATCTTGTTACTTGGTGAACAGCAGGAAATTTTCCCAGCTTCTGGTGCACACTGACGAGATCGAGAATTGGAATGAAACGTGGGGAAATAATTCACCGGTCAGGGGAAATCATTCACCAGTCAGGGGGAAATCATTCACAGGTCAGCACAAATCATTCATCCGTCAGGAGAAATGATTCACCGGTCAGGGTAAATCCTTTACCGGTCAGAGGAAATCATTCACCGGTCAGGGGAAATCTTCCACTGGTCAGTGGAAATCATTTACCGGTCAAGGGAAATCATTTACCGATCAGGGGAAATCGTTCATCGGTCAGGGGAAATCGTTCATCGGTCAGGAGAAATCATTCACCGGTCAGCGGAAAGCTTGGGTGTGAGTAGTGGAGTACGTTTATTTATTCGTAACAGATCGATTTGCTTCTTTAATGGCATATCAACTCCTTATGGGTCATTTACTGTCAAAATTAAATTTTCTTGGGAGCTTTGAAATAATAAAAATATTATATGCTATTCTGCTTTCACAGTTGAGTACATGGTAGATGATACTCAGCTTTTTTGCATGTTAATTGCATTCATTTCTTAAGGTACCCAAGTAGTTTCAACCTCTTTCCGAGATCAACATTAGATGTTTGAGTTATGGTGAAAAATGTAACCGGAAAACTGTGTTGCTAAAAAATACTGAACATTTTTTCCTACTTCAAATATAACATCTGTCAACGTTACAGCTCATTTCTGACATCTTTTGATTGTAATACGCGAAAAATTATCTGTGAATATGAACGGATTTTATTGGAAATAATCAAACATAGTATTTGCAATTTATTTAATCTGACATGTTTAAAAGAAAATTTGCTGCCTAAATACACAAATACATATATACAGACAGATCTGTTTCGATTTATCACAGATCATCAGTACGGTTAGATATCCGATTGCTTTTTAACCAGGATTGAAACCCGATCGAATTGGCGTCAGTCAGATTGTACGTCTGAGCTATGGGCGCTCGGCAGAAGGAGGCAGACCTTTTTAGCGTGTGATGCATCATACGCCAGTAGTTAGAGTGCTCTAATTCATTACTGAATGAGCTATGCGTAGATGCTACTGTTTTTTCCAAAGTCTACCATTCTTTTAGAGTGCTCAATCAGGGTGTGAGAGCGTAATATATATCAAAATATTCCGAATTTACATCCGTTAAATAGCTATTTCAGCGAGAAAAATCTCAGGGTACTCAACTGGAATTCTCTTCCGATTTCTCTTTCCAAGCCGATAACACAACGCACATCCATGACTGAACGCTTGCAGCGCCTGGTATTCCCAAGTGGTCACCCATCTAAGTATTGACCAGGCTCAGCGCTGCTTAACTTGGGTGATCGAACGAGAACCGGTGTATTCAACGTGATATGCCGTAAGCCTAATATTAATAGGATTTGGTTTTGGGGATTTTGCCTATTTGCTCATCCTTATATATATATATATATATATATATATATATATATATATATATATATATATATATGACTCTTTATGCATGTATGTGTGTGCAAAGATTAAGTGGATACTGAAGTCAACACCTAAAGGTGACAGTCTATTGAGTGGAAATAATTACAGATTGGGAAGCAGTTTTTGGATATTTATAATGTTTGTTAAACTGGTTATAAATTATTGGTTATTTTATTGTTATTATTACGCTTATATGCCTTTAGTTGTGCGTTTGTGGTTTGTTGAATGTGCGTTGTGGTGCAGTGGATATCGGCTCGGAACGACAAATTGGGGAGTCGAGTTCGAATTCCAATTGAATTCCTTGCATTTACTTACGCGCAAATACCCTTGGAAAAAGTATTAATACGTCTCTTCTCTCCAGTTATGGGTTAAATAACAAGACAGATTGGGTTCTGTAGCCTTGATTAGCAACCAGTCTACCGCAGAAAATAATAGCAACCTACTGCGGGATAATCTGCCCAGTCAGTCATGTCACCTTCGAGACATGATCGCCCAAGCGTGTAACACGTATGGCACTTAACTGACTGACTGTGGTTTGTTAATTTGCTTATCATTTACTTAATTTATAAGTAGCACATCTCGTGTTATTATACATCAATATTATATCTTATTAGGATTTAATTCGGATTTTTCTACAAGAAACATTCTTAACCCTTAAAACGGGTGTAGAGAATATACTCAGAAGTCATTAAGTGATCAGCCGGATGGTATAATGTCTTGATCTAAGTAGTCAACCTTGATTTGAGTACGTACAACAGAAGCAAGAGGTTGTCTTATTCCCACGGAAACAACAATGTTTATTTTTGTGTCGACCGTCAGAAAGTCTCTTGAATTCAAAAGACGAAACAGAATACATATAGAGAAGCTTGGATTGTGAGCTTACTGTGAATATTTCACTGCTCTGCTTTCTTTGGGATAGTTTTCTTAAGTGGATAGTTTCCATTTATTTTGTAAAACATAATTTAACTCCCATTGATAAGTGGTTTCAAGAAGACGACAGTGTTTATAAGATTTCTCTCGAAACCTTTAACTTAAATGTAGAGAAACTATGGCGGACGTCGACTCGAATTTGTGAGACTACTTTCTATGGCTAAAATTGTCGCTAAAGGAAATCATTAGAATTTGATTTAGATATAAATGATAGTCAGATGCCATTTGGAAATCTCTGAATTATTTTCTTGTGTTTTCTTTCTGTTCTGTTTTTATTTTGGCAGTGGGTATTAGTATTTTTTTTAATTTCTGGGCAAATAATAACTTATATTGTTGAATTATCTCTTCTCCCTCCATAATATATATATATATATATATATATATATAGTGTATCGGGGCAGCAAATAATTTTCTAAATATATACTGTTAAATATAAGAGACAATGAATGTCTATTACGTTAAATCATGAGCCGTTCTAAACATCGTATTTTGGCTTTAATTTCAGTTGAAAATAAAGACAAAAATTCTCCAACATTTGGATAATTTTTTATTGATTTGGTTCTAAGCTTTCGGCTCACATGAGCCATCTTCAGAGAGGTTATTAAGACGGTAATACAATAACATCTCCGACGATTTTATTTTGTGTTGACATAAAACTCCGCTAGGCAACGGCAATAGTTACCAAAAATAACAAACGCAGTTCGCAAATTTGCAATGCGGTTCTATGACGTCACACCACGTGATAACGCGAAATGACAACAGAACCATGTATTCAAATGCAATGTAATGTGTTATGACCGGATTTAAATATAAATATATAGATATATTTTCTAAACATATACTGTTAAATATAAGAGACAATGAATGCCTTATGTTTGATCATGAGCCGTTCTAAGCGTCGTATTTTGGCTTTAATTTCAGTTGAAAATAAAGACAAAAATTCTCCAATATTTGGATAATTTTTATTAAGTTGGTTCTAAGCTTTCGGCTCACATGAGCCATCTTCATATTTTCTCTTCCAGTTCGATGTGATATTGATTTTAGTTGTTGCTGTTGGTAGTCCTCAAGAGCCGGGGTTTCTTTTAATTTAATTTTGATTCTGTAAAGCCAGTCCACAGTGATCAAAGCAGGATAACTGTTGTGGATTCCGGGTGAGGAACCACGCAAAATAATGAACAACAAAACACATATTTGAGATAGAAAAATAGGTTATATTAAACGTAAAGATACAAACTGGAACATAGGTTAGTAATCCAGAAACAGGATTAGTAAGGAATATATATATATATATATATATATATATATATATACAAGTCTTTGAATTGAAGCCGTGCTGCAATTAGTATGTCCATGCAATACTATTCTGGCTCAGAGAGCTACTATGACTATTGACGCGGTATTCCCTGTGTAATTTCGGTATTACTCGGTAACTTACGGGCCTCTTACGGTACTCGTACTGTTCTCTAAGTGATCTTTACTGTTCTCACTATGGTAGAAGTAAATGTATACTCGAGTCGAGTCTACTATCATAGAAAAAGGGGAGATCTCAAAACACCCCCTCCCTAGATTCTTTTTTGGGGGAGTTAAAAATATTTTTCTTCTTTTTGTGGTCTATGATCAGCAATTCCGTTCGTTTTCTGCTTGTTCTTCTAATTTCTAATTTGTGTCAGTCTTTGAAAATGTCTTACCACTGTTAACGTTGGTAAATATTTCCTACATCGTTTCATTTTCTGAAGGTAACAAGTTTGGCTCCTTTTTGGGCGCCGCTCATATTTGACTACAAATGGACTGTTCCCATTGCTATATATAGCAATGGTGGATTCTCTACTGGAGGAGTCGTACCGAGTCGCTGGACTGACGACTCTGCGACGCTGTCGGCTCTCTGCCTTAAGGTAGAGGGCGCTCACTGCTTCCGAGCAGAGAGCAATAACCCGGTCGTGGTTCCGCCGAAGAGTAGAGGCACGACTGGGCAAAAATAGACAGACATTTTTTGACCGGGCCATATAGCCCGGAAATCCCAGATATAAACTGACCATGTGTCATATGTTGCCCTTACTGGGAGGGACGACTAAATAATGAGTCGTAGAGAGTCACTTGAGTGTCTCTAATGAGTTACTGAAGAGTCAGTGCGAGTCAGTGAAGAGTTAGTCACACTTCCGGTGCCGTACCGGAAGTAACCACGTATACACACGTCTTACGACGGATTGGACTCTTGTATCTTTCTATTGTAAATATTACTAATCACTTCTGTACATACTAACCGTCTTTCCGCGGAATACAACTTATATTCTGATTCTGTTGTTGAGTTATTCATTTATACTTGGCGACATAACAGCTCCTCACACCTACTTTTCTGTTTTTGGTTCATGTGTATCTTATGGTTAAATCTTCGTCCATGTATTGTGTACAAAAAAATTCCTAATCTGTTTATTATTGTATCTAGCTCTTTATCTATTTTGTCTATAGTTGTGAAAGGAACGTTTTGCTTGTTCTTAAGGCCTGGCTGAGCATTCTGCTTTAGCTCGATTTTTACTACGAATTTGTTACATCGTCCTAAACCGCTTGAGAATAACTCTGGAAATTGGCTGTGTAATTCTTCTTTAAATTTCGTAGCTTCTGACGTCTCGTGCTGTATTTTTTTACAAAAAGAACTAATGTGTAAATCCTATATATCAAACTTCTGCATTTAGTCTGTGCCTACCAGATTTTCCGTGTTTTTCATAAGGTATATTTTTAATTTTTTTCGTTTCCATGAAATTTCACATTCACTATTATTTCACTTTCGAAATAGATCCGTTTTCCTGTGACAGACTTAGCAATTTTTTGTGTGTGTAACATGGTCGACCTATTCAGTTTTCTTTCCATGTTTGTAGGTTGATTATCGTTAAGTCCGAACCTGAATCTAATAGCTGGATTTTTGCTGCGAATGTGTTGCATCGTTCTAACCCACTTACGAATACCCCTGGAAATTGTAATTCTTCCTTCAATTTCGTGGTTTCTGAAGGCTCACAATCTTTTTTTTTTTTTTTTGCCACAAGAGTTAATGGGTAAATCCCATTAAACTTCTGCATCCAGTTCGTTCATACCTGGTTATGTGTGTGTGTGTGTGTGTGTGTGTGTGTGTGTGTGTGTGTGTGTGTGTTTCATAATGTTTATTTTTCATTTTTTGGTTTTTCCATGAAATTTCACATTCACGATTATTTCACCTTCAAAATTGATCCGTATCTATTGTAGACGATAGCGATCTCCCGTGATGGTTTTGGTCAGTTTACATCCTATTCTTCGTCTTCAAACGTCTTCGGTGCGCCAGTGAGTACTTTATCTTCAACATCAAAATCATTATTTTCGAAGGGTGTAAACTAATCTCTGCATGTTGTTTCCAACAGAGCATGGTGGCTATAAAACTCAACAAGATTTCCGTGGGCTTTAGTTGCGGAGTTCTTTTGAATAAAGTAGTGCAGTAAAATTCCCCGCATATACACTTTATTTAGCACGAAGTCCGACAGGTTTAACTTTGTGAAAAACAAGCTTGTTTACACTTCCGCAAAATGACATACATTGTCTTTCAAGTTTGCTTATATTAGTTCGTTACCAATGCGTTACTATCTAAAAGAAATCGGCTTCAGCTCTGGGAACGTTATCTGTTGATAAATAGCGATTAATTATTTTCGAGGTCTTAATATATATATATAAGCACAAAGACTGCCTCACTTTAACTGAGCAGGTTCATACCAACTTCAAAGTTTCGTGAGGAAACCGTTGGTTGTGATGTTCTCACTCGTCTGTGCGGGTTTGCATATTTGAGCCTATCAACAGTCTATCTCGACTTTATATCGAGCACTATATGATAAAAAAGTCTTGCGCAACAAAATACATTTTATTATAAAATAATACATTTTATTATTAAAATCATTGTAAAACAACAACCTTGGCACTAAACATTAGCATAATCACTAGATAGATAGATAGATAGATAGATAGATGGGAACAGACTGAGATGAGATAGATAGATAGATAGATAGATAGATAGATAGATAGATAGATAGATAGATGGGAACAGACTGAGATAGATATAAACAGACTGAGATAGATAGATAGATAGATAGATAGATAGGAAGGAACAGACAGAGATAGATAGATAGATAGATAGATAGATAGATAGATAGATAGATAGATAGATAGATGGGAACAGACGATGAGATAGATAGATAGATAGATAGATAGATAGATAGATAGATAGATAGATAGATAGATGGGAACAGACTGAGATAGATAGATAGATAGATAGATAGCTGGGAACAGACTGAGATAGATAGATAGATAGATAGATAGATAGATAGATAGATAGATAGATAGATAGATAGATGTGAACAGACTGAGATAGATATAAACAGACTGAGATAGATAGATAGATAGATAGATAGATAGATAGATAGATGTGAACAGACTGAGATAGATAGATAGATAGATAGATAGATAGATAGATAGATAGATAGATAGAACAGACGAAATGAAATAGATAGATAGATAGATAGATAGATAGATAGATAGATAGATAGATAGATTGTTTTTTCATCGTTTCACCCCATGCGAAGCGTTACCACCTCTAATGTGCAGGGGGCTACATAAGAGAGTTAAAGTTTTAGGCAGGAGGAGAGTGAAGACAAAGCCGAACCAGCTACCGGGGTTGAAAGAGAAAGGGCAAGAGAAGGATGTGAACACAGGACTGAACACAGTTGCGAAGGTAGAGAGAAAGAAAACGAACAAGATACCCGGGGTGATGTAGAAAGGACTGGAGTTAGGTGGATAAGAGATGGGAATTGACTTTGAATTTAAATTACTGATTGTAGCCATCAGGTAGGCAAGGATATGGAAGGGATTTCCACTGGCGGGAGGCGCGAGAAAAGAAGCTGTGGGGTAGAATTGTCGCCTGTATTTGGTTGATTCAACTGTAAAAGAGTGGGACCTTGTTGCACGTCTGGTTGCCCGAGTACATCCTTGTGGAGGAGGCACCAGTGGCTTAATTTCGTCAGATCAGAAGACAGAAGAAGCCACATCCGAGCGATGAGAAAGTGGCTGGATTCGAGCTGCCAAGTCGGGACCAATCACATTACAGATTCGCCTTTGGAGCCTGTCGAGAACACTAAGACGAACAGCAGGGCGCCTGACCAGCTATGACAACAGTATTCTATATATACATAGTTAGGGGTATCAATAAATACACATATAGATATACAACTAGATACACGCTCATATATATTTTTTCTGTTTTTAATCAGTGTTCAATATAATATGACAGGGCTATAAAGTATAAAGTTAATAATTATACATACCCTACGTCTATAGCACGACTTGAAGATCCATGCATTACGCTATCATCAGGTGCTTACTTTCACCATAAAGATTCCCTATAGTTGACTTTAATTTATAGGTATAAATTCCTGGAAACTTTTTTTTCTCCCGTTTCTTTAATTATATTATTAATTTTGATATTTTCAATTGTTTTTAAAATTATTTTAAATTAGAATTAACTTTTAAGTTATAGTGAGAGCAATTATGTTTTCAAATCTCATTAAAATTATGATATAAGATTTTTTTCGGTACCGCAAATATATCCCAATATATTTAAAATTAAATTTCATAGTTAAATTGTTTCCGGTTTTTTCTATGAGAACGGGTGGGGGTTTTGAGGCATTGTCAGGAGAAATGGCGTCAACATTTATTTCTTGTGATACGGTATTTCCTGTGATTGTATCTCTTTGCCCCTTCCTTATTGTGTCTCTTGGTCCCTTCCTTCTTCGCTTCTTGCTTTCCATTCCGATTTTATCTGCTTCCCTTCCTTTTTCTTTTTCTTTTGGCTGGTTTCCCCGTTTTCTTTCTGTTTTTCAACTTTCTCTCTTCCTTGCACTTATCAATCGTCAACCCTCCCATATCCTCGCCTTCCCCTTTCTTTGGGGCTCTTTTTTCGAATGAAGGCGAACCTTTTAGTATATAACCGTCACAAATGTCCGTCCTAATATGGACATGTGGGCGTCTACGGAGAATTAAATAAAAGAGAAGAATTTTTGGGGGGGTGGGGTGATATTTCGATTGCCTACGGTTGTACCATTTGGATCTGACGAGCTGCGTCAAGAACATCAAAGTAGTGAAATATGTATCACCCAAGGTAATAATCGAAAATCCTTTATAAAATATTACTCTGTTAAATTAAATAAATGAATTTAACATTAAGTTCTCTCGAGTTCGTCTCTTTTGGAATTTACCCGGATTACATACCAAGTGTACATATATATATATATATATATATATATATATATAGCATCATAGCCCGGCGTTTCCCGTGCAACTCAGAAGATTTTAGTAATAGGAGAAGATGCCAATGAGAGGAGTAGATGGAAATCATTTATTGAAAGTTGGAAAGGAGAGCTGAGGTTGTTAGTAACCATTAAAAAAATGTTTTCTTTTGTTTTGCGTAAACGTGATTTGATGTATTATGTGACATTGCAAACAACACTGCGTGTGTTTTTGTTTCAAAATTATGGGTAAATATATTTACATTTTTTGTTGACTTAATGAATTTAACATGAAAATAGAAATTATTTATTTTGTTTTACTGAAATTAGAAATATAAAAACTATTACGCTCTCAGTTCAGAAATTTTCGAAGAATATTTAAAAATGTAGACATTTAATTTTAGAGGAAAAAATTACATTAAGGCCACACGACTTACAGACAGTTGATTTCCTGCATGAAATATTTAGCGAAAAAAAGCTTTAATTTTTTAATTTTACTTTCTGAAGTATGAAATATTAAACCAGAAAAAGAAAGATTTAAATAATTAAATTAACCATTCGCACTTTTTTTTACATATTTTGTTTTTGTTTTTTTTTGAAAAAAACACTTAAATTAAATATAAAGGCTCATTTTTTCTTATAAAAATATTTTAGTCGCGTTTGACACGTGTGATTTGATTTCTGTGACCTCATTTAGCAACCATCTTAGCTCTTGGATGTTTTACGGAGCAAATATAAACAATCGGCTCTAGTGGCCAAAAAGTGCGGAAGGGAAAATTGCTGAACTTAAACTCAAAAAGTATGTGTCGACCTGGCTTCCCTGTAGACATGTGTCCCTAGAAAGTTTGAATGGCGTACATTAAAAAATGTAGGCGTGCATAGAAAACAGTCACACACAGACTCACAGATTGCCTTTTATATATATATATAGATTATTTTTAAGTAATTTGTTGTCTTTTAGTTAAGCAATGTTATTTCAGCCAAGCCATTTTCTTTGTGAGGATGTGCGTCGTGGTGCATGGGATATCGGCTCGGAACGAGAAATCGGTAAGCCGAGTTCGAATTCCAGCTGAATTCATTGCATTCATTTACGCGCAAATAACCTTGGGAAAGGTATTAATCCGTCTATTCCTTCCAGTTATGGGTTAAATAACAGCACAGATTGGGTTCTATAGCCTTGGCTGGCAACCAGTCTACTGCAGAAAGCAATGGCAACCTACTGCGGGATAATCTTCTGCCCAGTCAGTCATGTCTCTTTCGAGACATGATCGCCCAAGCGTGTATCACGTATGGTACTTAACTGACTGACATTTTCTTTGGGGCTTCATTGTAATTTCTTCACTCGTTAGGATCCTTTTTTTTTTTTTTAATAAACCCTCTGTCCTTACCTTGGCACTGAATATTTATTGGCTCACCTCTGTTCTGCATAAAACATTTACACTTGAACAGATGACATTTTCATCTGCAAAATATTTCTGCTGCTGATAAGCGACATAATTTTAAAATTTTGTTGCGTGCAGGCTTCCTCTCCTTGTATTGGCTTGTTTAAATGTTACCAAAGTTATCTAAAAAAGAAGCTAACTTTATGCAGAAACTGCTTCCGTAGTCGCGCTTAACATGTGTAATTTGATTTCTGTGATATAATATATTAACCATCTTAGATCTTAGATGTGTTACGGAGCAAATGTAAACAATCGGCTCCATTAGCCAAAAATTGCGAAACGGAAAATAGCTGAACTTAAACTTAAAAATATGTGTCGACCTGGCTTCCCTGTAGATATGTCACCCTAGAAAGTTTGAATGGCGTAACTTAAGAAATGTAGGCGTGTATAGGGAACAGTCACACACAGACTCACACATTGCGTTTTATATATATAGATTATTTTTAAGTAATTGTTGTCATTTAGTTAAGCGGTGTTATTTCAGCCAAGCCATTTTTATTTGGTGGAGGGGGGGCTTTATTGTAATTTCTTCACTGGTTAGGATCCTTTTGTTGTTTAATAAACCTTCTGTCCTGACCTTGGCACTGAATATTTATTGGCTCACCTATGTTCTACATAAAACATTTACACTTGAGCAGATGACATTTTCATTTGCAAAATATTTCTACTGTTGATAAGCGACATAGTTTTAAAATCTTATTGGGAGCAGGCTTGAAATGTTACCAAAGTTATCTAAAAGAAGCTTACTTTATGCAGAAACTTCTTCCGTAAAATGTCTTTCTATCAGAAAAATACAGCAATTTTCGCATTGAAATCCAATACAATTTAACTCTCACACACACGTGCACACACTACCAAAATCAGTTGATTAAGCTATCATCGTTGAAGCTTATTGGTATCGCCAGACGTTACTTTGATTCTGATTCCCTAACGTTCCATTTGAACACTCAACCAAATGTTGAAAAAAGAAAGCTCAAACTAATAGGAGGACTGGATCAGGTCTAGCGAAATATTATTGCAAATAACTTTATCCGGGTTTTGTTGAACCCGGATAAAATTATTTGCAATATTTCGCTAGTCTTGATCTACTCCTCCCGTTATGTATTTTTTTTAATTTATTTATTTTTTAAGCTTCCTGTTTTCAACATTCTGTAACCCGGATGCGGATTGTGGTACGCTGGATATCGACTCGGGGAACTGAGTTCGAATTCCAGTTGAATTCTTTGCATTCACTTATGCACAAATACCCTTGGGAAAGGTAATATTCCGTCGCTTCCCTCCAGTTATGGGTTAAATAATAAGAGAGATTGGGTTCTATAGCTTTGACTGGCAACCAGTCTACCACAGAAAACAATGGCAACCTACTCCGGGATAGTCTTCTGCCTAGTCAGCCATGTCACAAAAGAGACATAATCGCCCAAAGCGTGTATCACGTATGGAAATTAACTGACTGAATCTATATAATAGTTTGAATCGTGATTAAAGCGTCTACTGGGCATAAAGTGGAGGATCGTTTTTTTGTTATGAAGTAATAAACTGATCCCCCACAAATTACTACTTAATAATATAGTACATCTCTTACCCCTCTAGCTATGAGTCAAATAACAGGGCAGATTGGTTTCTAAAGCCTTGACTGGCAACCAGTCTACCACAGAAAGTAATGAGAACCTACTGCGGGATAATTTTCTGCCCAGTCAGTCATGTCTCTTTCGAGACATGATCGCCCAAGCGTGTTAACGTATGGCACTTAACTGACTGACTAAATATATTATAGTTTGAATCAAGATTGAGGCTTCTACTGGGCATAAAGTGGGGGATCGGTTTCTATTATTATGAAATAATAAACTGACCCCCTTCTAATTACTATTTATTAATATAATACATCTCTTCCCTCTTTATCTATGAGTCAAATAACAGGAGGGATTGGGTTCTATAGCCTCGGCTGGCAACCAGTCTACCGCAGAAAGCAATGGCAACCTACTGCGGCATAATCTTCTGCCCAGTCAGTCAGGTTTCTTTCGAGACATGATCCCCCAAAGCGTGTATCACCTATGGTACTTAACTGACTGACTGACTGACTGACTTTGTTGAACCCAAAGTGAACTTTCTAATCTGTACATATCGGGAAATTTTTTTTTCAGGTCTTTTATTTCGTGTCTTTTTCTCGTTATGGAAATAATAATAATTATTGTTGGTATATTCGGCGGATCTTCTTTTTTATATATATTTAAAAGCTCTGCATATTATTTTATATTTTTTATTTTATTTAAATATGTATTAAGCACTTTTTGATACTACTGTTGTAGATCTAATTTGATTTTGATCAATTACGGTTTAAAAATTATTTATGTGATCTACCTAAGGTAAATCAGGATAAATATAATGTTTATATCGGAATTTCGGCGGGAATTTGGAAGCAACGGCGTTGTACACACAGGCACTGACTCACTAACCCTAATTTAATATATGAAACTTCCCTTTCCCGAAAATACAGGGAATTAAATAAAAACAACCTAAATCCACAGATAAAGTGGAAGCTGATAGGCAAGGCTAGGTCTCCTAACAGCTTCAGAGACGGATGTGATCTGTGTTTAACAGAAAAAATTAAGATATGGAAATTTCAATATGAGAATGTACTTCTGAATAAACGTAGAGAGGTCAATAGTATGCGATATCAAACTGCAGAAAAAATACAGCGTGAAAAACAAATACGAAGTACGAATCAGAATCGGAAACATGAAATGGGACGCACTAAAAGAAACACTAGTGACATCAGCAGGCAACATTGTACCAAAGGAAATCAGACGCAGATGATAAAACGAGTGGATGACTGAAGAGATTCTCGACATGATTCAAAGGAAACAGAAAAAGATGCCAAGACATACCAAAAACTACATAAGGAAATAAGGAGCATATTGAGACAGTCTCATTCTGAAGACCCTAGAAGTTATGCCAGGATTTGTAATCGGCGGCCACATTCTGACCAACATAAGACATGCAGATTATACTGTGCTGATTGCAGACACGGAAAGGAAACTTCAAGACTTCCTGCAGAATGTAGCTGAAGAACATGAAAAAGACTTTAAATAAACTGCAAGAAAACCGAAAGCATGGTGATCACTAAAAAGAGGGGCTCAAAATGCCAATTGCCTTTTCGATTGAATGGGAAGAGATTTTATGGAGAGAGGGTGAATACACAGCGAAGAACAGGTAGATAAAAATGAAAGGCTAATAAAAACAAGATTATGTAACCTGAATATAAAAACGATTTGTTTTTGACGGTTTATCAACCCTTTTGAATTTTGGATTGTAAAAATAATTTTTTATCCATTTCGCAAGTGAATATTACATTTACAACATTTTGAGAATAGCAAGGATTTTTATTCCAGATAAAAGTTCTATTATCTAACTCATAACTGAGAGGAGAGAGAGGAAATAAGAAACAAAAGAAAGATTGTATTATACGTAGGTAACTGAAGAGAGTGACATGAAAGGACTACAAATAAACTGCAAGAAAACCGAAAGCATGGCCATCACTAAAAAGAGGCGCTCAAAATGCCAATTGCCTGTTGAGGTGTGCTATAATCATGCAGGTACAAAAATTTAAATACCTGGGTAGTATTCTAACAGAAGACAGAAAGTGCGACACTGAGATCCGAAGGCCAAGTGGCATGACTAATGACGTGTTCCAGAAGCTGAGTAGAGTATTAAGAAACAGGAAAATTTCGCTAGAGACAAAGAAAAAGAGTACTGGATTGCTATGTGACGCTGCCCTCTTGTCGCTAGTTGTCGGATGGCCTCGACACAGTAGATGGTCTTCAAGACGTCTATTATAACAGCGCTTCTCATTGGCCACGCCGTGAAATCTGATCCAAGGAAGGCACGCGGAAATCTTGCTAGCTGTATCTTTACCACGTCGAACGCGTACATTTGGTTAACAAAAAAATGCGGCACCAAAAAAAAAAAATGAAATAAATGAATAATTTCGATAATGCTTGAATAATTTGTGAAAAGAGTCCTTATAGAAATAAAAAAATAAAGAAATAATTAGCAAACAGAAACAAAATATAACAGTCATCGAATTCAATTTTCACAACGGAGAGAAAGTTTTCGTTTAAGAATAATCAGAGCTTTCAATTTTCCAAATTACTTAAAAAAAAAGTCCTTTCAGGGCTCTTCACCGAAGCTTTACAGAAATGGCCGAAGTGGGTCCTGGGTAGCAACGGCGGTAGTAAATTCGTCTTGTCATTTTTCGATCGGTGGCTCCAAATCTGATTTTGCTCGCCGGGGTGTCGATTTTTATGCTTGTCCGAAATTCTCTTGGGAGATGTGGGATGGACCCGGGGTATCTGTAAAAATCAAATCTTTGACCAATGAGATTACTTCTACCTCCGCATTTCAAGGTGGGGGTTTTGGTTCAACCAATGAGGTAACAATATTTCCCCTGACATAATTTCTCTTCATTTTCTTCTTGATTCAACTGATTACGTCAGTAATTCCAGCTTTTAGCTTGGAAATTTCAATTCTAGTGACATTTATAATTCGTTATTCTTCTCATACTTAAATCTTTAACCTTCTTAACCTCATCAAACATTTTTGACAATCTTGTTTTGACTATCTCTATTTTTCACTTCCGCCGGGGGAAAACCTCAAAGCTTCTGAACAACTTTTGAATAATCAATGCAAAAATATTTTCCTTTCTATTCACTTCAAATCCAAATAGTTTTTCTACATGTTCTCACACTTTCTTGCTATATATATATATTGAAGATGTTTCGTCCGTTGTATTCTCCGGCTTTCCTGACGTTGAAACATGTCACAGTGGATAGAAGCGTTGGCTGAAATAATTCAGAACAGTTGCGAGTTAAATACCTGGCATCTGCAGAGGTAAAAAAAAATGCCTATTATCATTCCATGTGTCGCTTTTCTACCCAACATTCCTTCACATTAATTAAATATTTTACTAATTCCCTTCATTTTTTCTCTACACTGTTATTCATGCATGTTAAATTCAACGAAAATAGCAGACCTAATAAATCCGATGAAAGAATAAAAAAATTATAAAACTTGCTCATGAGATTTCCAATTTCTCGATTGCTGAATATATGCTTGCCTTTTGAAAATTGTAGTAAAATACTTAAAAAAAAACTTTCACTCCAAGTAAGACAACAATACCACTAAGATTCAAGTCTTTATTGGGAGGAAAATAGAACAATAAGACTTTAGTTAAAAAAAACTACCCTAAAAAATAGGTTTCCGGAAGACAGAAGAAGACAATCATGCCACTAAGACGCAAGGGGTTACTGCGAGTGAAAAAGAATGAAAAGACTTTAATGAGTAGAATGGACAATAAAAGAACAGGTTTCAGGAAGACAGAAGATGGCAATAATGCCACCAAGATGTAAGGGGTTACTGGGAGTGAAAGAGAATGAGAAGACTTTAGTGAGGAGAAAGGACAATAAAAGAATAGGTTTCAGGAAGACAGATGATGGCAATAATGCCACTAAGATGTAAGGGGTTCCTGGGAGTGAAAGAGAATGAGAAGATTTTAGTGAGGAGGAAGGACAATAAAAGAACAGGTTTCGAAAAGACAGATGATGGCAATAATGCCACTAAGATGTAAGGGGTTACTGGGAGAGAAAGAGAATGAGAAGACTTTAGTGAGGAGAAAGGACAATAAAAGAACAGGTTTCAGGAAGACAGATGATGGCAATAATGCCACTAAGATGTAAGGGGTTACTGGGAGAGAAAGAGAATGAGAAGACTTTAGTGAGGAGAAAGGACAATAAAAGAACAGGTTTCAGGAAGACAGAAGATGGCAATAATGCCACTAAGATGTAAGGGGTTCCTGGGAGTGAAAGAGAATGAGAAGATTTTAGTGAGGAGGAAGGACAATAAAAGAACAGGTTTCGAAAAGACAGATGATGGCAATAATGCCACTAAGATGTAAGGGGTTACTGGGAGAGAAAGAGAATGAGAAGACTTTAGTGAGGAGAAAGGACAATAAAAGAACAGGTTTCAGGAAGACAGATGATGGCAATAATGCCACTAAGATGTAAGGGGTTACTGGGAGTGAAGGAGAATGAGAAGACATTAGTGAGGAGAAAGGACAATAAAAGAACAGGTTTCAGGAAGACAGATGATGGCAATAATGCCACTAAGATGTAAGGGGTTACTGGGAGAGAAAGAGAATGAGAAGACTTTAGTGAGGAGGAAGGACAATAAAAGAACAGGTTTCGAAAAGACAGAAGATGGCAATAATGCCACTAAGATGTAAGGGGTTACTGGGAGTGAAAGAGAATGAGAAGACTTCAGTGAGGAGAAAGGAAAATAAAAGAACAGGTTTCGGAAAGACAGAAAATGGCAATAATGCTACTAAGATGTAAGGGGTTACTGGCAGTGAAAGAGAATGAGAAGACTTTAGTGAGGAGAAAGGATAATAAAAGAACAGGTTTCAGGAAGACAGAAGATGGCAATAATGCCACTAAGATGTAAGGGGTTACTGGGAGTGAAGGAGAATGAGAAGACTTTAGTGAGGAGAAAGGACAATAAAAGAACAGGTTTCAGGAAGACAGATGATGGCAATAATGCCACTAAGATGTAAGGGGTTACTGGGAGTGAAAGAGAATGAGAAGACTTTAGTGAGGAGAAAAGACAATAAAAGAATAGGTTTCAGGAAGACAGAAGATGGCAATAATGCCACTAAGATGTAAGGGGTTACTGGGAGTGAAGGAGAATGAGAAGACTTTAGTGAGGAGAAAGGAAAATAAAAGAACAGGTTTCAGGAAGACAGATGATGGCAATAATGCCACTAAGATGTAAGGGGTTACTGGGAGTGAAAGAGAATGAGAAGACTTTAGTGAGGAGAAAGGACAATAAAAGAAGAGGTTTCAGGAAGACAGAAGATGGCAATAATGCCACTAAGATGTAAGGGGTTACTGGGAGTGAAAGAGAATGAGAAGACTTTAGTAGGGAGAAAGGACAATAAAAGAACAGGTTTCAGGAAGACAGACGATGGCAATAATGCCACTAAGATGTAAGGGGTTACTGGGAGTGAAAGAGAATGAGAAGACTTTAGTGAGGAGAAAGGACAATAAAAGAACAGGTTTCAGGAAGACAGAAGATGGCAATAATGCCACTAAGATGTAAGGGGCTACTGGGAGTGAAATAGAATGAGAAGACTTTAGTGAGGAGAAAGGACAATAAAAGAACAGGTTTCAGGAAGACAGATGATGGCAATAATGCCACTAAGATGTAAGGGGTTACTGGGAGTGAAAGAGAATGAGAAGACTTTAGTGAGGAGGAAGGACAATAAAAGAACAGGTTTCAAGAAGACAGAAGATGGCAATAATGCAACTAAGATGTAAGGGGTTACTGGGAGTGAAAGAGAATGAGAAGACTTTAATGAGGAGGAAGGACAATAAAAGAACAGGTTTCGAAAAGACAGAAGATGGCAATAATGCCATTAAGATGTAAGGGGTTACTGGGAGTGAAAGAGAATGAGAAGACTTTAGTGAGGAGAAAGGACAATAAAAGAAGAGGTTTCGGAAAGACAGAAAATGGCAATAATGCTACTAAGATGTAAGGGGTTACTGGGAGTGAAAGAGAATGAGAAGACTTTAGTGAGGAGAAAGGACAATAAAAGAACAGGTTTCAGGAAGACAGAAGATGGCAATAATGCTACTAAGATGTAAGGGGTTACTGGGAGTGAAAGAGAATGAGAAGACTTTAGAGAGGAGAAAGGACAATAAAAGAACAGGTTTCGGGAAGACAGATGATGGCAATAATGCCACTAAGATGTAAGGGGTTACTGGGAGTGAAAGAGAATGAGAAGACTTTAGTGAGGAGAAAGGAAAATAAAAGAACAGGTTTCGGGAAGACAGATGATGGCAATAATGCCACTAAGATGTAAGGGGTTACTGGGAGTGAAAGAGAATGAGAAGATTTAGTAAGGATAAAGGACAATAAAAGAACAGGTTTCAGGAAGACAGAAGATGGCAATAATGCCACTAAGATGTAAGGGGTTACTGGGAGTGAAAGAGAATGAGAAGACTTTAGAGAGGAGAAAGGACAATAAAAGAACATGTTTGTGAAGACACAAGGGTAATAATGCCACTAAGATGTAAGGGTTACTGGGAGGAAAGAGAATGAGAAGACTTTAGTGAGGAGAAAGGACAATAAAAGAACAGGGTTTCCAGGAAGACAGATGATGGCAATAATGCCACTAAGATGTAAGGGTTACTGGAGTGAAAGAGAATGAGAAGACTTTAGAGAGGAGGAAAGGACAACAAAAGAACAGGTTTCTGGGAAGATGATGATGGCAATAATGCCACTAAGATGTAAGGGGTTACTGGAGTGAAAGAGAATGAGAAGACTTTAGTGAGGAGAAAGGACAATAAAAGAACAGGTTTCGGGAAGACAGATGATGGCAATAATGCTACCAAGATGTAAGGGGTTACTGGGAGGAAAGAGAAATGAGAAGACTTTAGTGAGGAGAAAGAACAATAAAAGAACAGGGTTTCAGGAAGACAGATGATGGCAATGCCATCAAGATGTAAGGGTTTACTGGGAGTGAAAGAGGAATGAGAAGACTTTAGAGAGGAGAAAGGATAACAAAAGAACAGGTTTCGGGAAGACAGATGATGGCAATAATGCCACCATGATGTAAGGGGTTACTGGGAGTGAAAGAGAATGAGAAGACTTTAGTGAGGAGAAAGGACAATAAAAGACCAGGTTTCGGGAAGACAGATGATGGCAATAATGCCACCAAGATGTAAGGGGTTACTGGGAGTGAAAGAGAATGTGGAGAAGACTTTAGTGAGGAGAAAGGACAATAATAAAAGAACAGGTTTCAGGAAGACAGAAGATGGCAATAATGCCACTAAGATGTAAGGGTTCCTGGGAGTGAAAGAGAATGAGAAGACTTTAGAGAGGAGAAAGGACAATAAAAGAACAGGTTTCAGGAAGACAGAAGATGGCAATAATGCCAAAGATGTAAGGGGTTACTGGGAGTGAAAGAGAACAGAAGACCTCGAGGGAGGGGAGAAAGGACAATAAAAGAACAGGTTTCCAGGAAGACAGAAGATGGCAATAATGCCACCAGATGTGGCAACAGCTGGGAGGAAAGAGAATGAGAAGACCTAGAGAGGGAGAAAGGACAATAACAAAAGAACAGGTTTCGGAAGACAGATGATGGCAATAATGCCACTAAGATGTAAGGGGTTACTGGGGAGTGAAAGAGAATGAGAAGACTAGTGAGAGAAAGAACAAAAGAACAGGTTTCAGAAGACAGATGATGGCAATAATGCCACTAAGATGCAAGGGTTTACTGGGAGTGAAAGAGAATGAGAAGACTGTAGAGGAAAGGACAATAAAAGAACAGGTTTCGGAAGACAGATGATGGCACAATGCCACCAAGATGTAAGGGGTTACTGGGAGTGAAAGAGAATGAGAAGACTTTAGTGAGGAGAAAGGACAATAAAAGACCAGGTTTCGGGAAGACAGGATGATGGCAATAATGCCACTAAGATGTAAGGGTTACTGGGAGTGAAAGAGAATGAGAAGACTTTAGTGAGGAGAAAGGACAATAAAAGAACAGGTTTCAGGAAGACAAAGATGGCAACAATGCCACCAAGATGTAAGGGGTTCCTGGAGTGAAAGAGAATGAGAAGACTTAGAGAGAGAAAGGACAATAAAAGAACAGGTTTCAGGAAGACAGAAGATGGCAATAATGCCACTAAGATGTAAGGGTTACTGGAGTGAAAGAGAATGAGAAGACTTTAGTGAGGGAGAAAGGGACAATAAAAGAACAGGTTTTCAGGAAGACAGAAGATGGCAATAATGCCACCAAGATGTAAGGGGTTACTGGGAGTGAAAGAGAATGAGAAGACTTTAGAGAGGAGAAAGGACAATAAAAGAACAGGTTTCAGGAAGACAGATGATGGCAATAATGCCACCAGATGTAAGGGGTTACTGGGAGTGAAAGAGAATGAGGAAGACTTTAGTGAGGTGAAAGGACAATAAAAGAACAGGTTTCAGGAAGACAGATGATGGCAATAATGCCACCAAGATGTAAGGTTACTGGGAGTGAAAGAGAATGAGAAGACTTTAGGAGAGAAAGGAGATAACAAAGCAACAGGTTTCAGGAAGACAGAAGATGGGAAGAAATGCCACTAAGATGTGGGTGGAAACTGGGACTGAAGGAGAATTAGAAGACTTTAGTGAGGAGAAACGACAATAAAAGAACAGGTTTCAGGAAGACAGAAGATGGCAATAATGCCACTAAGATGTAAGGGGTTACTGGGAGTGAAAGAGAATGAGAAGACTTTAGTGAGGAGAAAGGACAATAAAAGAACAGGTTTCAGGAAGACAGATGATGGCAATAATGCCACTAAGATGTAAGGGGTTACTGGGAGTGAAAGAGAATGAGAAGACTTTAGTGAGGAGAAAGGACAATAAAAGAATGGATTTCAGGAAGACAGAAGATGGCAATAATGCCACTAAGATGTAAGGGGTTACTGGGAGTGAAGGAGAATGAGAAGACTTTAGTGAGGAGAAAGGACAATAAAAGAATAGGTTTCAGGAAGACAGAAGATGGCGATAATGCCACTAAGATGTAAGGGGTTACTGGGAGTGAAAGAGAATGAGAAGACTTTAGTGAGGAGAAAGGAAAATAAAAGAACAGGTTTCAGGAAGACAGAAGATGGCAATAATGCCACTGAGATGTAAGGGGTTACTGGGAGTGAAAGAGAATGAGAAGACTTTAGAGAGGAGAAAGGACAATAAAAGAACAGTTTTCAGGAAGACAGATGATGGCAATAATGCCACTAAGATGTAAGGGGTTACTGGGAGTGAAAGAGAATGAGAAGACTTTAGTGAGGAGAAAGGACAATAAAAGAACAGGTTTCAGGAAGACAGATGATGGCAATAATGCCACTAAGATGTAAGGGGTTACTGGGAGTGAAAGAGAATGAGAAGACTTTAGAGAGGAGAAAGGACAATAAAAGAACAGGTTTCGGGAAGACAGATGATGGCAATAATGCCACTAAGATGTAAGGGGTTACGGGGAGTGAAAGAGAATGAGAAGACTTTAGTGAGGAGAAAGGACAATAAAAGAACAGGTTTCGGGAAGACAGATGATGGCAATAATGCCACTAAGATGTAAGGGGTTACTGGGAGTGAAAGAGAATGAGAAGACTTTACTGAGGAGAAAGAACAATAAAAGAACAGGTTTCAGGAAGACAGATGATGGCAATAATGCCACTAAGATGTAAGGGTTTACTGGGAGTGAAAGAGAATGAGAAGACTTTAGAGAGGAGAAAGGACAATAAAAGAACAGGTTTCGGGAAGACAGATGATGGCAATAATGCCACTAAGATGTAAGGGGTTACTGGGAGTGAAAGAGGATGAGAAGACTTTAGTGAGGAGAAAGGACAATAAAAGACCAGGTTTCGGGAAGACAGATGATGGCAATAATGCCACTAAGATGTAAGGGGTTACTGGGAGTGAAAGAGAATGAGAAGACTTTAGTGAGGAGAAAGGACAATAAAAGAACAGGTTTCAGGAAGACAGAAGATGGCAATAATGCCACTAAGATGTAAGGGGTTCCTGGGAGTGAAAGAGAATGAGAAGACTTTAGAGAGGAGAAAGGACAATAAAAGAACAGGTTTCAGGAAGACAGAAGATGGCAATAATGCCACTAAGATGTAAGGGGTTACTGGGAGTGAAAGAGAATGAGAAGACTTTAGTGAGGAGAAAGGACAATAAAAGAACAGGTTTCAGGAAGACAGAAGATGGCAATAATGCCACTAAGATGTAAGGGGTTACTGGGAGTGAAAGAGAATGAGAAGACTTTAGAGAGGAGAAAGGACAATAAAAGAACAGGTTTCAGGAAGACAGAAGATGGCAATAATGCCACTAAGATGTAAGGGGTTACTGGGAGTGAAAGAGAATGAGAAGACTTAGTGAGGAGTAAGGACAATAAAAGAATAGGTTTCAGGAAGACAGAAGATGGCAATAATGCCACTAAGATGTAAGGGGTTACTGGGAGTGAAGGAGAATGAGAAGACTTTAGTGAGGAGAAAGGACAATAAAAGAACAGGTTTAAGGAAGACAGATGATGGCAATAATGCCACTAAGATGTAAGGGGTTGCTGGGAGTGAAAGAGAATGAGAAGACTTTAGTGAGGAGAAAGGACAATAAAGAACAAGCTTCAAAAAAACAGAAGATGGCAATAATGCCACTAAGATGTAAGGGGTTACTGGGAGTGAAAGAGAATGAGAAGACTTTAGTGTGGAGAAAGGACAATAAAAGAAGAGGTTTCGGAAAGACAGAAGATGGCAATAACGCCACTAAGATGTAAGGGGTTACTGGGAGTGAAAGAGAATGAGAAGACTTTAGTGAGGAGAAAGGACAAAAAAAGAACAGGTTTCAGGAAGACAGAAGATGGCAATAATGCCACTAAGATGTAAGGGGTTACTGGGAGTGAAAGAGAATGAGAAGACTTTAGTGAGGAGAAAGGACAATAAAAGAACGGGTTTCAGGAAGACAGAAGATGGCAATAATGCCACTAAGATGTAAGTGGTTACTGGGAGGAAGAAGATGAGAAGACTTTAGTGAGGAGAAAGGACAATAAAAGAACAGGTTTCAGGAAGACAGAAGATGGCAATAATGCCACTAAGATGTAAGGGGAGGTTACTGGGAGGAAAGAGAATGAGAAGACTTTAGTGAGGAGAAAGGACAATTAAAGAACAGGTTTCAGGAAGACAGATGATGGCAATAATGCCACTAAGATGTAAGGGGTTACTGGGAGTGAAAGAGAATGAGAAGACTTTAGTGAGGAGAAAGGACAATTAAAGAACAGGTTTCAGGAAGACAGAAGATAGCAATAATGCCACTAAGATGTAAGGGGTTACTGGGAGTGAAAGAGAATGAGAAGACTTTAGTGAGGAGAAAGGACAATTAAAGAACAGGTTTCAAGGAGACAGAAGATGGCAATAATGCCCCCACTAAGATGTAAGGGGTTACTGGGAGTGAAAGAGAATGAGAAGACTTTAGTGAGGAGAAAGGACAATAAAAGAAGAGGTTTCGGAAAGACAGAAAATGGCAATAATGCCACTAAGATGTAAGGGGTTACTGGGAGTGAAAGAGAATGAAGACTTTAGTGAGGAGAAAGGACAATAAAAGAAGAGGTTTCGGAAAGACAGAAAATGGCAATAATGCCATTAAGATGTAAGGGGGTTACTGGGAGTGAAACAGAATGAGAAGACTTTAGTGAGGGAGAAAGGACAATTAAAGAACAGGTTTCAGGGAAAGCAGAAGATGGCAATAATGCCACTAAGATGTAAGGGGTTACTGGGAGTGAAGAGAATGAGAAGACTTTAGTGAGGGAGAAAGGACAATAAAAGAACAGGTTTAAGGAAGACAGATGATGGCAATAATGCCACTAAGATGTAAGGGGTTACTGGGAGTGAAAGAGAATGAGAAGACTTTAGTGAGGAGAAAGGACAATTAAAGAACAGGTTTCAGGAAGACAGAAGATGGCAATAATGCCACTAAGATGTAAGGGGTTACTGGGGAGTGAAAGAGAATGAAGACTTTAGTGAGGAGAAAGGACAATAAAGGTAGGTTTCAGGAAGACAGAAGATAGCAATAATACCACTAAGATGTAAGGGGTTACTGGGAGGGAAAGAGAATGAAGACTTTAGTGAGGAGAAAGGACAATAAAAGAACAGGTTTCAGGAAGACAGAAGATGGCAATAATGCCACTAAGATGTAAGGGGTTACTGGGAGTGAAAGAGAATGAGAAGACTTTAGTAGGGAGAAAGGACAATAAAGAAGAGGTTTCAGGAAGACAGAAGATGGCAATAATGCCACTAAGATGTAAGGGGTTACTGGGTGTGAAAGAGAATGAAGACTTTAGTGAGGAGAAAGGACAATAAAAGAACAGGTTTAAAGGAAGACAGATGATGGCAATAATGCCACTAAGATGTAAGGGGTTACTGGGAGTGAAAGAGAATGAGAAGACTTTAGTGAGGAGAAAGGACAATAAAAGAATAGGTTTCAGGAAGACAGAAGATGGCGATAATGCCACTAAGATGTAAGGGGTTGCCAGGAGTGAAAGAGAATGAGAAGACTTTAGTGAGGAGAAAGGACAATAAAAGAACAGGTTTCAGGAAGACAGAAGATGGCAATAATGCCACTAAGATGTAAGGGGTTACTGGGAGTGAAAAGAGAATGAAGACTTAGTGAGGAGTAAGGACAATAAAGAATAGGTTTCAGGAAGACAGAAGATGGCAATAATGCCACTAAGATGTAAGGGGTTACTGGGGTGAAGGAGAATGAAGACTTTAGTGAGGAGAAAGGACAATAAAAGAACAGGTTTAAGGAAGACAGATGATGGCAATAATGCCACTAAGATGTAAGGGGTTGCTGGGAGTGAAAGAGAATGAGAAGACTTTAGTGAGAGAAAGGACAATAAAGAACAAGCTTCAAGAAAACAGAAGATGGCAATAATGCCACTAAGATGTAAGGGGTTACTGGGAGTGAAAGAGAATGAGAAGACTTTAGTGTGGAGAAAGGACAATAAAAGAAGAGGTTTCGGAAAGACAGAACTTGGCAATAACGCCACTAAGATGTAAAGGGTTACTGGGAGTGAAAGAGAATGAAGACTTTAGTGAGGAGAATGTTCCAATAAAAAGAGAACAGGTTTCGGAAAGACAGAAGGTAATAATGCCACTAAGATGTAAGGGGTTACTGGGAGTGAAAGAGAATGAGAAGACTTTAGTGAGGAGAAAGGACAATAAAAGAACAGGTTTCAGGAAGACAGAGAATGTCAATAATGCCACTAAGATGTAAGGGGTTACTGGGAGGAAAGAGAATGAAGACTTTAGTGAGGAGAAAGGACAATAAAAGAACAGGTTTCAGGAAGACAGAAGATGGCAATAATGCCACTAAGATGTAAAGAGGATACTGGGAGTGAAAGAGAATGAGAAGACTTTAGTGAGGAGAAAGGACAATAAAAGAACATGTTTCAGGAAGACAGAAGATGGCAATAATGCCACTAAGATGTAAGGGGTTACTGGGAGGAAAGAGAATGAGAAGACTTTAGTGAGGAGAAAGGACAATAAAAGAACAGGTTTCAGGAAGACAGAAGATGGCAATAATGCCACTAAGATGTAAGGGGTTACTGGAGTGAAAGACAATGAAAGACTTTAGTGAGGAGAAAGGACAATTAAAAGACAGGTTTCAGGAAGACAGTTGATGGCAATAATGCCACTAAGATGTAAGGGGTTACAGGAGTGAAGAGAGAATGAAGAAGACTTTAGTGAGGAGAAAGGACAATTAAAGAACAGGTTTCAGGAAGACAGAAGATAGCAATAATGCCACTAAGATGAAAGGGGTTACTGGGGAGTGAAAGAGAATGAAGACTTTAGTGAGGAGAAAGGACAATTAAAGAACAGGTTTCAGGGAGACAGAAGATGGCAATAATGCCACTAAGATGTAAGGGGTTACTGGGGAGTGAAAGAGAATGAGAAGACTTTAGTGAGGAGAAAGGACAATAAAAGAAGAGGTTTCGGAAAGACAGAAAATGGCAATAATGCCACTAAGATGTGAGGGTTACTGGGAGTGAAAGAGAATGAGAAGACTTTAGTGAGTAGAAAGGACAATAAAAGAAGAGGTTTCGGAAAGACAGAAAATGGCAATAATGCCATTAAGATGTGAGGTTACTGGGAGTGAAACAGAGATGAGAAGACTTTAGTGAGGAGAAAGGACAATAAAAGAAGAGGTTTCAGGAAGGCAGAAGATGGTAATAATGCCACTAAGATGTAAGGGGTTACTGGGAGTGAAAGAGAATGAGAAGACTTATGAGGAGAAAGGACACAAAAGAACAGGCTTAAGGAAGACAGATGATGGCAATAATGCCACCAAGATGGAAGGGGGTTACTGAGGAAAGAGAATGAGAAGACCTTAGTGAGGAGAAAGGACAATTAAAGAACAGGTTTCAGGAAGACAGAAGATGCACAATGCCACCAAGATGTATGATTACTGGGGAGTGAAAGAGAATGAGAAGACTTAGTGAGGAGAAAAAAGGACAAGAAAAGAACAGGTTTCTTAGGAAGATAGAAGATGGCAATAATGCCACTAAGATGTAAGGGTTACTGAGGGGAAAGAGAATGAGAAGACTTTAGTGAGGAGAAAGGACAATAAAGAACAGGTTTCAGGAAGACAGAAGATGCAAATAATGCCACTAAGATGTAAGGCTGGGAGGAAAGAGAATGAGAAGACTTAGTGAGGAGAAAGCACACAAAAAGAAGAGGTTTCTAGAAGACAGATGATGCAAGTAATAATGCCACCAAGATGCAAGGGTTTACTGGGGAGTGAAAGAGAATGAGAAGACTTTAGTGAGAGAAAGGACAATTAAAGAACAGGTTTCTAGAAGACAGAAGATGGTAATAATGCTACCAAGATGGAAGGGGTTACTGGGGAGGAAAGAGAATGAGAAGACTTTTAGTGAGGAGAAAGGACAATTAAAGAACAGGCGCCAGGAGACAGAAGATGGCAATAATGCCATCAAGATGTATGGGGTTACTGGGAGGAAAGAGAATGAGGAAGACTTTAGTGAGGAGAAAGGACAATAAAAGAAGAGGTTTCGAGACAGAAATGGCAATAATTCCACTAAGATGTAAGGGGTTACTGGGAGTGAAAGAGAAAATGAGAAGACTTTAGTGAGAGTAGACAATAAAAGAAGAGGTTTTGAAAGATGGAAAACGAAGCAATAATGCCATTAAGATGTAAGGGGTTACTGGGAGTGAAACAGAATGAGGAAGACTTTAGTGAGAAAGGACAATAAAAGAAGAGGTATCAGGAAGACAGAATATTTGGGCAATAATGCCACTAAGATGTAAGGGATTACTGGGAGCAGAAGGAGAATGAGATTTCTAGTGGAGGAGAAAGGACAATAAAAGAACAGGTTTAAGGAAGACAGAAGATGGCACACAATGCCACTAAGATGTAAGGGTTACTGGGTGTGAAAGAGAACAAAATGAGAAGACTTTTAGGAGGAGAGAAAGGACAATAAAAGAACAGTTTTAAGGAAGACAGATGATGGCAATAATGCCACCAAGATGGGGTAAATACTGGAGGAAAGAGGAATGAGAAGACTTTAGGTGAGGAGAAAGGACACAAAAGAATAGTGGCTTCAGGAAGACAGAAGATGGCGATAATGCCACTAAGACAAGGGGTCAATGGGGAGGAAAGAGAATGAGAAGACTTAGTGAGGAGAAAGGACAATAAAAGAACAGGTTTCAGAAGACAGTATGGCAAATAATGCGTGCTACGAAGATGTAAGGGGTTACTGGAGGGAAAGAGAATGAGAAGACTTAGGAGGAGTAAGGACAATAAAAGAATAGGTTTCAGGAAGACAGAAGATGCAAGTGTACAATGCCACTAAGATGTAGGTTACGGAGGAAGGAGAATGAGAAGACTTTAGTGAGTAGAGAAAGGACAATAAAAGAACAGGTTTGCTGAAGACAGATGATGGCAAATAATGCCACTAAGATGTAAGGGGTTGCTGGAGGAAAAGAGAATGAGAAGACTTAGTGGAGGAGGAAAGGAGCACAAAGAACAAGCTTCAAGAAAACAGAAGATGGCACAATGCCACCAAGATGGGAAGGGGTTACTGGGGAGAAAGAGAAAATGAGAAGACTTCAGTGGGAGAAAGGACACAAAAGAAGAGGTTTCGGAAAGATAGAACTTGGCAATAACGCCACCAAGATGTGGAAGGGGTTACTGGGAGGAAAGGAGGAAAGAGAAGACGAGGAGGGAGAATGGTCAATAAAAGAATATGGTTTCAGAAAGACAGAAGACAAGCAATAATGCCACTAAGATGCAAGGGGTTACTGGGAGGAAAGAGAATGAGAAGACTTCAGTGAGGAGAAAGGACAATAAAGAACAGGTTTCAAGAAGACAGAAGATGTCAATAATGCTACTAAGATGTAAGGGGTTACTGGAGGGAAAGAGAATGGAGAAGACTTTAGTGAGGAGAAAGGACAATAAAAGAACAGGTTTCAGGAAGACAGAAGATGGCAACAATGCCACCAAGGATAAGGGTTACTGGGAGTGAAAGAGAATGAGAAGACTTTAGAGGGGGAGAGAAGACACAAAGAACATGTTTCAGGAAGACAGAAGATGGCAATGCCACAGCATGTAGGTTACTGGGGAGGGAAAGAGAACAGAAGACTTTAGTGAGGAGAAAGGATAACAAAGAACAGGTTTCTAGGTAGACAGAAGATGGAAGTAATGCCACTAAGATGGAGGTTACTGGGGAGAAAGACAAACAGAGAAGACTTTAGTGGAGGAGAAAGGACAATTAAAGAACAGGTTTCAGGAAGAGAGTTGATGGCAATAATGCCACTAAGATGTAAGGGGTTACTGGGAGTGAAAGAGAATGAGAAGACTTTAGTGAGGAGAAAGGACAATTAAAGAACAGGTTTCAGGAAGACAGAAGATAGCAATAATGCCACTAAGATGAAAGGGGTTACTGGGAGTGAAAGAGAATGAGAAGACTTTAGTGAGGAGAAAGGACAATTAAAGAACAGGTTTCAGGGAGACAGAAGATGGCAATAATGCCACTAAGATGTAAGGGGTTACTGGGAGTGAAAGAGAATGAGAAGACTTTAGTGAGGAGAAAGGACAATAAAAGAAGAGGTTTCGGAAAGACAGAAAATGGCAATAATGCCACTAAGATGTAAGGGGTTACTGGGAGTGAAAGAGAATGAGAAGACTTTAGTGAGTAGAAAGGACAATAATAGAAGAGGTTTCGGAAAGACAGAAAATGGCAATAATGCCATTAAGATGTAAGGGGTTACTGGGAGTGAAACAGAATGAGAAGACTTTAGTGAGGAGAAAGGACAATAAAAGAAGAGGTTTCAGGAAGACAGAAGATGGCAATAATGCCACTAAGATGTAAGGGGTTACTGGGAGTGAAAGAGAATGAGAAGACTTTAGTGAGGAGAAAGGACAATAAAAGAACAGGTTTAAGGAAGACAGATGATGGCAATAATGCCACTAAGATGTAAGGGGTTACTGGGAGTGAAAGAGAATGAGAAGACTTTAGTGAGGAGAAAGGACAATTAAAGAACAGGTTTCAGGAAGACAGAAGATGGCAATAATGCCACTAAGATGTAAGGGATTACTGGGAGTGAAAGAGAATGAGAAGATTTTAGTGAGGGAGAAAGGACAATAAAAGAACATAATTAGAAGACAGAAGATGGCAATAATGCCACTAAGATAAGGGGTTACTGGGAGGGAGAGAATGAGTAGACTTTAGACAAGAGAAAGGACAATAAAAGAACAGGTTTCAGGAAGACAAGGAAGCAGCATAGCCACTAAGAGGTAAGGGTTGGGAGGAAAGAGAAATGAGAAGACTTTAGTGAGAGAATAGACAATAAAAGAAGAGGTTTGAAGACAGATGATGGCAATAATGCCACTAAGATGTAAGGGTTTACTGGGGAGGAAAGAGAATGAGAAGACTTTAGTGAGGAGAAAGGACAAATTAAAAGAACAGGTTTAGGAAGACAGAAGATGCAATAATGCCACTAAGATGTAAGGGGTTACTTTGGGAGTGAAAGAGAATGAGATTTTAGTGAGGAGAAAGGACAATTAAAGAAACAGAGCCAGGAGACAGAAGATGGCAGAATGTCACCAAGATGTAAGGGGTTACTGGGAGTGAAAGAGAACAGAAGACTTTGTGTGAGGAGAAAGGACAAATAAAGAAGAGGTTTCTGAAAGACAGAAAATGGCAATAATTCCACCAAGATGTAAGGGGTTACTGGGAGGAAAGAGAAATGAGAATTAGTGAGTGAGAAATGACACTAAAAGAAGAGGTTTCAGAGATGGTGGAAAATGGCAATAATGCCATTAAGATGTAAGGGGTTACTGGGAGTGAAACAGAATGAGAAATACTCCAGAGTAGAAAGGACAATAAAAGAAGAGGTATCAGGAAGACAGAAGATGGCAATAATGCCACTAAGATGTAAGTCATCAGAGCTAAAGAGAATGAGAAGACTTTAGTGAGGAGAAAGGACAATAAAAGAACAGGCTAAGGACAGATGATGGCAATAATGCCACTAAGATGTAAGGGGTTACTGGGGGTGAAAGACAATGAGAAGACTTTAGTGAGGACAAAGGACAATAAAAGAAGAGGTTTCAGAAGACAGAAGACAAGTAAATAATGCCACCAAGATGTAAGGGGGCCATTTACAAAGAGAACAGGACTTTAGTGAGGAGAAAGGACAATAAAAGAACAGGTTTGGAAGACAGATGATGGCAACATGTGCCAACAAGATGGGCAGGTTACTGGAGTGAAAGAGAATGAGAAGACTTTAGTGAGGAGAAAGGACAACAAAAGAAGAGGTTTCAGGAAGACAGAAGATGGCAATAATGCCACTAAGATGGGTATGTTTACTGGGAGTGAAAGAGAATGGGGAGAAGACTTTAGTGAGGAGAAAGGACAATAAAGAACAGGAAGACAGATGATGGCAATAATGCCACTAAGATGTGGAAGGGTTACTGGGAGGAAAGAGAAATTTAGAAGACTTTAGTGAGGAGAAAGGACAATAAAAGAACAGGTTTCAGGAAGACAATGATGGCAATAATGCCACAAGATGTAAGGGCACACTGGAGTGAAAGAGAATGAGAAGACTTTAGTGAGGAGAAAGGACAATAAAAGAACAGGTTTCAGGAAGACAGAAGATGGCAATAATGCCACTAAGATGGTTGGGGTTACTGGGAGGGAAGAGAAATGAGAAGACTTTAGACATAGATGAAAAGGACAATGAAAGAACAGGTTTCAGGAAGACAGATGATGGCAATAATGCCACTAAGATGGAAGGGGCGGCATTGGGAGTGAAAAAGAGAATGAGAAGACTTTAGTGAGGAGAAAGGACAATAAAAGAACAGGTTTCAGGAAGACAGAAGATGGCACACGCACGTTAAGATGTAAGGGGTTACTGGGAGGAAAGAGAATGAGAAGACTTAGTAAGGAGAAAGGACAATAAAGAAGAGGGTTCTGGAAGACAGAAGATGGCAATAATGCCACTAAGATGAAGGGTTGCTGTGAGTGAAAGAGAATGAGAAGACTTTAGGTGAGGAGAAAGGGGACAATAAAAGAACAGGTTTCAGGAAATATTGGCACATGCACAATGCCACTAAGATGTAAGGGGTTACTGGGAGTGAAAGAGAATGAGAAGACTTTAATGAGGAGAAAGGACAATAAAAGAAGAGGTTTCAGGAAGACAGATGATGGCAATAATGCCACTAAGATGTAAGGGGTTACTGGGAGTGAAAGAGAATGAGAAGACTTTAGTGAGGAGAAAGGACAATAAAAGAACAGGTTTCAGGAAGACAGAAGATGGCAATAATGCCACTAAGATGTAAGGGGTTACTGGGAGTGAAAGAGAATGAGAAGACTTTAGTGAGGAGAAAGGACAATAAAAGAACAGGTTTCAGGAAGACAGAAGATGGCAATAATGTCACTAAGATGTAAGGGGTTACTGGGAGTGAAAGAGAATGAGAAGACTTTAGTGAGGAGAAAGGACAATAAAAGAACAGGTTTCAGGAAGACAGAAGATGGCAATAATGCCACTAAGATGTAACGGGTTACTGGGAGTGAAAGAAAGAATGAATGAGAAGATTTAGTGAGGAGAAAGGACAATAAAAGAAGAGGTTTCGGGAAGACAGAAGATGGCAATAATGCCACTAAGATGTAAGGGGTTACTGGGAGTGAAAGAGAATGAGAAGACTTTAGTGAGGAGAAAGGACAATAAAAGAACAGGTTTAAGGAAGACAGATGATGGCAATAATGCCACTAAGATGTAAGAGGTTACGGAGAGTGAAAGAGAATGAGAAGACTTTAGTGAGGAGAAAGGACAATAAAAGAACAGGTTTCAGGAAGACAGAAGATGGCAATAATGCCACTAAGATGTAAGGGGTTACTGGGAGTGAAAGAGAATGAGAAGACTTTAGTGAGGAGAAAGGACAATGAAAGAACAGGTTTCAGGAAGACAGATGATGGCAATAATGCCACTAAGATGTAAGGGGTTACTGGGAGTGAAAGAGAATGAGAAGACTTTAGTAAGGAGAAAGGACAATAAAAGAAGAGGTTTCGGGAAGACAGAAGATGGCAATAATGCCAATAAGATGTAAGGGGTTGCTGTGAGTGAAAGAGAATGAGAAGACTTTAGTGAGGAGAAAGGACAATAAAAGAACAGGTTTCAGGAATACAGAAGATGGCAATAATGCCACTAAGATGTAAGGGGTTACTGAGAGTGAAAGAGAATGAGAAGAGTTTAGTGAGGAGAAAGGACAATAAAAGAACATGTTTCAGGAAGACAGAAGATGGCAATAATGCCACTAAGATGTAAGGGGTTACTGGGAGGGAAAGAGAATGAGAAGACTTTAGTGAGGAGAAAGGACAATAAAAGAACAGGTTTCAGGAAGACAGAAGATGGCAATAATGCCACTAAGATGTAAGGGGTTACTGGGAGTGAAAGAGAATGAGAAGACTTTAGTGAGGAGAAAGGACAATAAAAGAACAGGTTTCAGGAAGACAGAAGATGGCAATAATGCCACTAAGATGTAAGGGGTTACTGGGAGTGAAAGAGAATGAGAAGACTTTAGTGAGGAGAAAGGACAATAAAAGAACAGGTTTCAGGAAGACAGAAGATGGCAATAATGCCACTAAGATGTAAGGGGTTACTGGGAGTGAAAGAGAATGAGAAGACTTTAGTGAGGAGAAAGGACAATAAAAGAACAGGTTTCAGGAAGACAGAAGATGGCAATAATGTCACTAAGATGTAAGGGGTTACTGGGAGTGAAAGAGAATGAGAAGACTTTAGTGAGGAGAAAGGACAATAAAAGAACAGGTTTCAGGAAGACAGAAGATGGCAATAATGCCACTAAGATGTAAGGGGTTACTGGGTGTGAAAGAGAATGAGAAGACTTTAGTGAGGAGAAAGGACAATAAAAGAATATGTTTCAGGAAGACAGATGATGGCAATAATGCCACTAAGATGTAAGGGGTTACTGGGAGTGAAAGAGAATGAGAAGACTTTAGTGAGGAGAAAGGACAATAAAAGAACAAGTTTCAGGAAGACAGAAGATGGCAATAATGCCACTAAGATGTAAGGGGTTACTGGGAGTGAAAGAGAATGTGAAGACTTTGGAGGGAGAGAAAGGATAATAAAAGAACAGGTTTCTGTGTGAAGACAGATGATGGCAATAATGCCACTAAGATGTAAGGGGTTACTGGGGAGGAAGAGAATGAGAAGACTCTTAGTGAGTGAGTAGGGGACAATAAAGAACAGGTTTGTGAAATATTGTGAAGATGGCAATAATGCCACCAAGATGGAAGGGGTTACTGGGAGGAAAGAGAATGAGAAGACTTTAGTGAGGAGAAAGGACAATAAAAGAACAGGTTTCAGGAAGACAGATGATGGTAACAATGCCACTAAGATGTAAGGGCTACTGGGAGTGAAAGAGAATGAGCAAGATTTGTGTGAGGAGAAAGGACAATAAAAGAACAGGTTTAAGGAAGACAGATGATGCAAGGGTTAATGCCACTAAGATGTAAGGGGTTACCTGAGAGTGAAAGAGAATGAGAAGACTTTAGTGAGGAGAGAAAGGACAATAAAAGAACATGTTTCAGGAGACAGAAGATGGCAATAATGCCACCAAGATGGGCGTCATTGGGAGGAAAGAGAGTGAGAAGACTTAGTGAGGAGTAAGGACAATAAAAGAATAGGTTTCAGAAGACAGAAGATGGCAAATAATGCCACTAAGATGTATGTCATTGGGAGGAAGGAGAATGAGAAGACTTTAGTGAGGAGAAAGGACAATAAAAGAACAGGCTTGAAGGAAGACAGATGATGGCAATAATGCCACCAAGATGTGGTAAGGGGTTGCTGGGAGGAAAGAGAAGACTTTAGTGAGGAGAAAGGACAATAAAGAACAAGCTTCAAGAAAACAGAAGATGGTACACGCCACTAAGACAAGGGTTACCGGGGAGGAAGAGAATGAGAAGATTCTTGAGGTGAGAAAGGAAGCAATAAAGAAGAGGTTTCGGAAAGACAGAAGATGGCAATAACGCCACCAAGATGTAAGGGGTTACTGGGAGGAAAAGAGAATGGGAGAAGACTTTAGTGAGGAGAAAGGACAATAAAAGAACAGGTTTCAGGAAGACAGAAGGATGTCAATACGGCCACCAAGATGCAAGGGTTACTTGGAGGGAAAGAGAATGAGAAGACTTCTTAGTGAGAGAAAGGACAATAAAAAGAACAGGGTTTCAGGAAGACAGAAGATGGCAATAATGCCACTAAGATGTAAGGGGTTACCAGAAGTGAAAGAGAATGAGAAGACTTTAGTGAGGAGAAAGGACAATAAAAGAACAGGTTTCAGGAAGACAGAAGATGGCAATAATGCCACCAAGATGTAAGGGTTACTGGGGAGTGAAAGAGAATGGGAAGATTCTAGTGAGGAGAAAGGACAAAAAAGATCAGGTTTCGGGAAGACAGAAGATGGCAATAATGCCACTAAGATGTAAGTGGTTACTGGGAGGAAAGAGAATGAGAAGACTTTAGTGAGGAGAAAGGACAATAAAGAACAGCTTTAAGGAAGACAGATGATGGCAATAATGCCACGAAGATGGGGTGGTTACTGGGAGGAAGAGAATGAGAAGACTTGTGTGAGGAGAAAGGGATAATAAAAGAACAGCTTTAAGGGGATAGATGATAAGTAATAATGCTACCAAGATGTAAGGGGTTACTGGAGGAAGAGAATGAGAAGACTTTAGGTGAGAGAAAGGATAATAAAAAGAATAGGTTTCAGAAGACAGAAGATGGCAATAATGCCTCTAAGATGCAAGGCAACTGGGAATGAAAGGATGAGAAGACTTTAGTAGGAGAAAGGACAATAAAGAACAATCTTCAAGAAAACAGAAGATGGCAATAATGCCACTAAGATGTAAGGGGTTACTGGGAGTGAAAGAGAATGAGAAGACTTTAGTGTGGAGAAAGGACAATAAAAGAATAGCTTTCAGGAAGACAGAAGATGGCAATAATGCCTCTAAGATGTAAGGGGTTACTGGGAATGAAAGGGGATGAGAAGACTTTAGTGAGGAGAAAGGACAATAAAGAACAAGCTTCAAGAAAACAGAAGATGGCAATAATGCCACTAAGATGTAAGGGGTTACTGGGAGTGAAAGAGAATGAGAAGACTTTACTGTGGAGAAAGGACAATAAAAGAAGAGGTTTCGGAAAGACAGAAGATGGCAATAACGCCACAAAGATGTAAGGGGTTGCTGGGAGTGAAAGAGAATGAGAAGATTTTAGTGAGGAGAAAGGGCAATAAAAGAACAGGTTTCAGGAAGTCAGAAGATGGCAATAATGCCACTAAGATGTAAGGGGTTACTGGGAGTGAAAGAGAATGAGAAGACTTTAGTGAGGAGAAAGGACAATAAAAGAACAGGTTTCGGATAGACAGAAAATGGCAATAATGCCACTAAGATGTAAGGGGTTACTGGGAGTGAAAGAGAATGAGAAGACTTTAGTGAGGAGAAAGGACAATAAAAGAAGAGGTTTCGGGAAGACAGAAGATGGCAGTAATGTCACTAAGATGTAAGGGGTTACTGGGAGTGAAAGAGAATGAGCAGACTTTAGTGAGGAGAAAGGACAATAAAAGAACAGTTTTCAGGCAGACCGAAGATGACAATAATGCCACTAAGATATAAGGGGTTACTGGGAGTGAAAGAGAATAAGAAGACTTTAGTGAGGAGAAAGGACAATAAAAGAAGAGGTTTCAGGAAGACAGAAGATGGCAATAATGCCACTAAGATGTAAGGTGTTACTGGGAGTGAAAGAGAATGAGAAGACGTTAGTGAGGAGAAAGGACAATAAAAGCAGAGGTTTCGGAAAGACAGAAGATGGCAATAATGCCACTAAGATGTAAGGGTTTACTGGGAGTGAAAGAGAATGAGAAGACTTTAGTGAGGAGAAAGGACAATAAAAGAAGAGGTTTCAGGAAGACAGAAGATGGCAATAATGCCACTAAGATGTAAGTGGTTACTGGGAGTGAAAGAGAATGAGAAGACGTTAGAGAGGAGAAAGGACAATAAAAGAAGAGGTTTCGGAAAGACAGAAGATGGCAATAATGCCACTAAGATGTAAGGGGTTACTGGGAGTGAAAGAGAATGAGAAGACTTTAGTGAGGAGAAAGGACAATAAAAGAACAGTTTTCAGGAAGACAGAAGATGGCAATAATGCCACTAAGATATAAGGGGTTACTGGGAGTGAAGGAGAATGAGAAGACTTTAGTGAGGAGAAAGGACAATAACTGAACAGCATTCAGGAAGATGTCATTTAATGTTGCATTTAAATAACTGGAAGAACGTACTTGACAGAGTATCAAGCAACCAGAATAGAGTTTCATAGGCGGAAAGCACGAGCAAATAAACTTCCAGTTTAGAACTTACGGTTCGTTCTAAATATTTCATCATTGTTGACCCTTTTTCAAAAGAACAATGACTGACGATGCGATATGTGTTGGTAACAACAATGAGGAGCGAAGGAAATCCACCGGAAAACGAAATTAGCTATGGTTAGGCTTTTCAATTGAGACGAGCACTGTTATCAGTTTGTTTGTTGAGAGTCAGCAGTCGATGAAAAGCCTCCAAAATTGGTCTTTTGGGAGGGCGTCATTTTGCATAATGTTCTACTAAGCTGACCTTACCCCTTGGTCTGACATGTAGTACATTTCCTATAATATTCTGATAATGAAAGGGTGTTCGTCTCCGGAAGTTTTTAAAGGTGACTTCATTAACCATAACGATGGCGATTTGTGAGAGAATGACATGTAGTTGCCTAAAAGTTGAGGAAAGATAGTGTATGAATCAAAAAGTCCAAACTAAATTATATAAGTTTATAAATATCTAAATATTTTCGTTGTAATTCGCATATAGACGCTAAAACCCTTAGTTTCGTAACAATAAATATTAATATAAGGCTAACGTCCTATCACGTTGAATACACCGGTTCTCGCTCGATCACCAAAGTTAAGCAACGGTGAGGCTGGTCAGTACTTAGATGGGTGATTGCCTGGGAATACCAGGTGCTGTAAGCGTTTAGTGACGGATGTGCGTTGTGGTGCATTGGATATCGACTTGAAAGAGAAATCGGTGAGCTGAGTTTGAATTCCAGTTGAATACCCTGCATTCACTTAAGCCCTAGTATCCTTGAGAATGGTATTAATCCGTCCAGTTATGGGTTAAATAACAAGGGTAGGACTTTGATACCCTGCCCTTAAAAACAAATCCCAATGAATCTTGATACTTGAAAAGGAAAAAGTATTACTCGACATAAAACTTATTTAAAAACATCAATAAACTGTTGAAAGAAAAAAGGTATTACCAGCAATAAATAAATAAAATTTCGTTGGCAATAAATGACCCGCCGAGGTTGATATGCCATAAAAACAAAACAACCAACCAACATCAATATAAACTATATAAGAATGCTTGCGTTTTAAATAATAGTGTTCTTTAAGAAGCAAGTACGCATGTTTATTATTCAATCAATTGGGACCAAATTTTTATAACTTAGTTATCGACCGGTCCTCTGTCTCTCTCTCTCGCACACGGGTTCTATCTTCCTCTTTTTCTTTCAGACATTTTTTTTTCAAATGTTAAATGAACCTTTTTGGTGATAATGTTCCATATATTTATGCACTACAAAGACTGGTTCCTGTGGTCAATACTTAATTGCATTATTGCCATGAGAATGATTCAAATAAGTGAAAACGGTATTTTTGCCTAGCGGAAATTACATCGATCAATCGAAGGGTGATTATATCTCGCTTACTCTACTGGACAAAAGTTTCATCACGTATTTATTGAGTGGAAGTGACCTGTATGTTTTTACCTTGTGTGTGTGTGTGAACAAAGAGGGTGAGAGAAATGGAGACTGAAGAAAGAATTCGTAACGAAAGAGAAAACAATTCTTAGAATTCAGCCAATTCAATAATGGTTCAAGAAATCTCATGATCATTAAACAGTCTCTCGTCGTGGAATCTTCAGATAAAATCACTGGCCTTCATTCGACCATTCCTTCAAGAGAGGAGAAATCGTTCGCTTGCTTGCAAATCAGCATTGCATACACTGCGTTTATATCGGAGACTGGATAGTAGGGCAAGTCTGAAATGATCAACTATCCCTGCCATAAAAGTTATGTGCCATACGCGATAAACGTTTGGGCGATCATGTCTCGAAAGAGACATGACTGACTGGTCAGAGAATTTTCCTTCAGTATCTTGCCATTACTTTCTGCGGTAAACTCGTTGACAAGCAAGCCTATTGAACCTATCTGTCCTCTTATTTAACCCATAACTGGGGGAGAAAAGACGGATTAATACCTTTCCCAAGGACATTTTTGTGTAAGTGAATGCAACGAATTAAACTGGAATTCGAAATCGGCTCAATATGCATGGTGCTTAAGAGTCAAAGAACTGATCATGAAGGAATTTAAATAATGTTAGATTACTTATTCAGATCTGGGGAAGTGGGTCTAGCTTAAAACATTTACTTTTTTCACTTCACTCTACGTGTATATAGAAACATGTCTGCTTTTATTATTATATATGTTTCATCGTTGATATTGAGCACCTTAACCAATAAATATAGCATATCTTCAAACTATATCTTATCATATATATTAATTTACATGTTTAAAAATATATTTAATGGATATTCTTATTTGAGTTGATACTTTATATGTTTGTAATTAAACAGCAAATTTATATATATATATATATATATATAAATATATATATATATATATATATATATATATATATATATATATATATATATATACCGGACTGAATAATCGAGAAATCTTCTTAGGAAAACATGCGTCCTTTGGCAGGCTTCACACCTTTCGTTCAATAGGTCTAGTGGAAACGGTCAATATATCTGACGTGTATGAGACAGCTTGAATACACATTAATTTTCAGTAATGCAAAGCTTGATTTAAGCCTTACAAACATAGTTTCCTGATTTTTCGTAAACTTCATGCCTGTTCTGGTTTCGTATCCTAATGAAAACAAAGACAAATTTATTTTACGAAATGAATTAACTCAGACATATTTAATGGTTTAAGCATAATTTTTCATGGAAACCCTTATTTAAGTAGATACTCAATATTTTTTATTAAACGGTATATTTACATATATTTACCGGTCTGAATAATCGATAAATCTTGTTAAGAAAACAAGCGACCTACAGCAGCCGAATATATATATATATATATATATATATATATATATATATATACCGAGTATAGGGTAGGTATGGATGGAATAATATTCCTTGTTCAAAGAAACACTATTCTTAAAAAAGTGCTCAATACAAAGTAGAGCTAATAATATTTATTGGGAAATTATAACATGGATATTTTATAATATCACTACAAAAGTAGCTATTTTGTTTCGGCACTTCTTGTGTCTTGTCAAGTGATGTGGTATATTTTAAATTGAATGGTTTTAAAAGGTTAAAAACAAGCAAAACCCCTTTAATCAGGGAGGAATTGTTGTATGTAGAATGTGAACCAATCAGACAACTAGGGACCACACAGGCATAATTTCATATGAACGTTGTTGGGCTTAGCATATATATGTATATGTGTGACGTTTTGCGCATGCATACGCATTTAATTTTAGCTTGTGTATTTGTGTAAGTATATGTCTAATTCTGCTTATATGTTCATGCAGTGAAATATGATTATGTCTGTCCCGACCTCATTCATTCAAGGCTGGTCACGTTATGAATTCGCCTTGACTGTATCCAATATGAAGCAATTTAGTCTGTGTACAATTAGAGCTTTAAAATTTAACAGACAAATTGACAAGTGAATGAAAATTAAATTTTGTAATTTGTGTATGTATATATTCGTGGGTATATTAGTCTGTATATGTATCTGTTTGCCAGTATTTGTGAATATATTCGTCTATTTTTCCATGTGTGGATATTTGTAGGTTTACTTATGTATGCGTTCTTTCTCTTCCTCGTTTATTATATGAATAAATTTCTAAATCTAATAAATTGTTAAACTTAGAATTTTCTTTTTATATTTAGCAACAATAATAAAATACATATAATAGTTAATTTATAATGCTGATCTCAATTTAATTAAATATTAATACTAATGCCCCCAAGATTATTTTTAAGTCTGCCCACATATTCTCCAAATTAGATGTTTCTTTACTCTGATTGGTCTACATTGTACATACAACAATGCCTCCTTGATTAAAGGGGTTTTGCTTGTTTTTAACCTTTTAAAACCATTCAATTTAAATAAACCGATTCACTTAACAAGAGACAAGAAATGTCGAAACAAAATAGCTATATTTGTAGTGATATTATAACATATCCATGTTATAATTTCTGAATATATATATATATATATATATATATATATATATATATATATATATATAGTACTGTGCAATAGTATAAGGACAAGAACTATTTTATCTTTTATGAGGCATATTGACAAAAAATAAACAAATAAATTAAAGTAATTTAATTTGATTTACTAAACAAATGCTTTAACAAGGAAAAATACTTCTTGCAAAATAACTTTAATATTTAGTATAATAAACTTTTGCTTTGATCACAGCCTTCATTCTGTCAGGCATTGACATTACATGCTTCTTCAATGTATCTAATGGTATCTGCTGCCAAGCAGCTTGTGTTTGTTCCCAAAGTGTGTTTTGCGACATAACATTAGATTTATCAATTCGAGAGAGGGAAATAAGAAAAGGTCAGTCATATCCAAGGATAATAGAATCATGAGTAGTTTCAAAATAACTTGTTTAATAGAAAATAGGGAAAATTAAATATAACCACTTTTTAATACATTTCTTTTACACCTATTTTTAAATTGGATTTTCACCCTGTATTTGAATTTCAGTAAGGTATTTAGGAAAATCAACCCTGTACTAATAGTTTTTCACACTGCCGTTAGTGTGCAAATGTATTAGGAGGACAGGGGTAACTTTAATTTAATAAATGATAAAATGGTTTTTAGTTACAATTCTCTTTCTTTTTTTTGCGAACCCAGACGATGTCAATTTTTTCTTTTCTTGTTTATTTGATTTTATTTTATTTTATCTTTTTCTTTTTCTTTATTTTTGCTTTTTTTTTTTAATTTCTTTGTAATCTATTTAAAAAGGAAAAGTAGACTAATTTTTCTCCAGTTTCTGAAAGGATTTTTCTGTTGCTGAGGTGATGTGTTATCCCCCGTGGGGATCTTCATATCGAAATGGCCATTCAACATCTTTGAATTAATCTCTTTTTAATATATATATATATATATATATGTATGTATGTATGTATAAAAGGCAAAATGT
>JBBBDQ010001114.1:2032500-2232500 GCA_037127315.1 Ascarosepion bandense
TAATGTAGGTAAATTTTTCGGTTTAACTGTACAGTTATAATACAGCATAACTTTAGTAATGTAAAAAAACATATATATGTACACATACAACTCACACACACACGTAAATGTGTACACATATACCCGCACACGCATATATATGTGTATGCATATATGTACACGCACACAGATACATATATATATATATACCAATGTAGTATTTCTTCAAGTTTGTATTTTATTTTGGATATATCATAGCTTGATGCCGCCCCTTCTGTGATACATTCTCCACCCATAGGACACTCATTTTTGATTCTGCAATTGCATTTAGGTGTATGACTTTCATGTCCAGCTGCATTTCTTATGTCTGGTAAATTCCGGGCAACTTTAGGGTTGCTTTGGTTAGGAGTTGCAAAACTAAGGCTGGTTCGACCAGGAGTTGTTACTCTGAAGCTGGCTTGATCAGTGGTAGTAGGTTTCGGGTTATCAATTTGGGTTTTATATCTAGATAAAGTTCTTATATTGTAGGAGCTGATTATACTTTCTATATTTTCTAAAGGGCTTTTCTGTTAAATATTCTATGAAGGGGACTAGACTAAGCGAGTCTCCCAGAAAGCAATACACTACGCCTCCTCGGCATCAGCCTCTCTTCCGAACTAAAATAGAAAGATTACATTGAATAAATAGCTAAATCCAATGCTAGGACTGTTAGGCTACCGTGTCGGAGCAAGAAGTTTTTTCAGTTGAGTCTATCTTGCACATATAAGCATCAACTATCCGCCCGTGCATTGACTACCGTAGTCATACCTGGTCAGGCGCCTCTGCTATTCATCACAATGTTCTCACGGGCTCCAAAGGAGAATCTGTAATGTGATCGGTCTAGACCTGACAGCTCGACTCGAGCCAATTTCTCACCGGCGGAATGTGACTTACCTCTGACTATTCTCTGATGCGCTTAGCTCATTGGAGCTCACTCCACAATAATTTACTCAAGTAACCAGACTGGCAACAAGATCCTTTTACATTTAAAACAACCAAATGCAGCCTCCTCTTCTACTCAAACAGCTTCTTTTCTCGCACTTCCCGCCTGCTTCCCTGATGGCTACAATCGCCAAAAATTTAAATGCAATGTCAATTCCCATCTTTTGTCCACTTGACTTCAGTCCTTCTCTCGTTCTTTCACCATCACTTCGTGCATATTGTTCTTTTCCTTTCTTACTCTACGCTGGCAACTGTCTTCACACCGGTATTCCCATACTTTTTTTGCCCTTTCTCTCACATACCCTGTAACCAGTTCATCTTTCCCCTCGCTCTCCTCCTGCTGAAACTTTCACTTTTGTTGTTTTTATATAAGTTTTGTGTCTCGTAATACTTTTTTCTTTTCTAGTATCAAGATTCATTGGGATTTGTTTTTAAGGGCAGAGTCCCCAAGTCCTACCCTTGTTATTTAACCCATAACTGGAGGGAAGAGACGTATTAATACCTTTTCCAAGAGTACCAGTGCTTAGTGAATGCAGGGTATTCAACTGGAATTCAAACTCGGCTCACCAATTCCTCTTTCTGAGCCGATATCCACTGCACCACAATATACATCCGTCACTATAAGCTTACAGCACCTGGTATTCCCAAGCGGTCACCCATCTAAGTACTGACCAGGCTCAACGTTGCTTAACTTCGGTGATCGAGCGAGAACCGGTGTATTCAACGTGATATGGCCGTAAGCCTATTTATAAGGAGTTCTCTGTTTTTTCTTTTTTTAAATCATTTCACCCCAAGCAAGGCATTCCACTGCCACTATTGCGAAGAGGGTTACATAGGGGACAGAGATTGAGAAAGAGGGGTTAGTTATAGGAAATGTCGGCAGGAGGGTGATAGACGCATGAGGATACCGAGGATGAGGGTTGGGTAGATGGGAAGAATGTTTGCCCATTCGAGATATATCGATCTACATGTGCGAGAATTACACCACTCTATGAAAAATTAGAACCAGCGAGAGAGCGTGTTGTGCGTGTGGCCAATGTAAGAATTAATACCGTTCTTTGATTGTTAGTGTTGTTGATGATACACTCTTTCGAAGCACATGAGAATTTGTAAATAATATTAAATTCATATGGGGTGGATTTTTGAGGCGAGAAATTGTTTTTTAATAATTAGATTAGACCTTTTTTAATTTTTTGAAATAGTTGATTATATATATAGATATGTGTGTGTTACTGTGTGCGTAGAGAAAAGAGTGAGAGACATAGAGTTAGGAAGAGATAAAGAAAAAGGGAAGAGACAGAGGGATGTCATACGCATGAACATTCAGTTTAGAAGCTCTCTCTCTCTTTGTTTTTCTCTCTCTATCTTTCTCTTTTTCTCTTTCTCTCTCTATCTTTTTCTTTCTTTCTCTCTCTCTATATCTCCCTATCTTTCTTTCTTTCTTTCTCTCTCTATCTCTCCTTATCTTTCTCTTTCTTTATCTTTTTCTTTCTTTCTTTCTCTCTCTCTATCCCTCTCTTTCTCTTTCTTTTTCTTTTTCTCTCTCTCTCTCCCTATCTTTCTTTCTTTCTTTCTTTCTTTCTCTCTCTCTCTCTCTCTCTCTTTCTTTCTTTCTTTCTCTCTCTCTATCTCTGCCTTTTGTTTCTTTCTTTCTTTCTTTCTTTCTATCTTTCTTTCTTTATCTCTCCCTATCTTTTTCTTTCTGTTATTCTTTCTCTCTCTCTGTTTCTCCATATCTTTCTTTCTTTCTTTGTCTCCCTATCTTTCTCTTTCTTTCTTTCTTTCTTTCTTTCTTTATCTATCTTTCTCTTTCTTTCTTTCTCTCTCTCTCTCTCTCTCTCTGAATATGCACATGCATCGAAATGAAATAAGACGTAAAAGAGAGACCATTAAACCAATTTCTGTACAAAATAGTTGGTATCTGTCTAATCGAAGCCGGAGAATTTTCACACACGATAAAATGTTATTCTTTCAGGTTTATAATTGTTTAATTTAATTTAATTTTATTTTATTTTATTTATTCACTTTTATATTTTGTATCTCGGCACAATTGAAAGAATATTTAGATAATGTAACATACCTACACTACCGGCCATAATTATTAGGTTACCCCAGTTTTTTTTATTTTAAGCCATGATGTATTTCATATTATTTTAGTATTTATTGCCAAATGAGAATAGAATGGCTCTTTTGTTATTATTACTTTGCCAAATTTAACAAGGCAAGGAAGCAAAGATGAACTCGTCCGAATCACCCTAAATTTTCTTCATTCTTTCATTGATGAAACTGCAATATAGGTAATTATTAAATATTTATAAATTCATTTGATACACACGTTATTGTGCAATATTAACAAAAGAATCATTCTATTTTTATTTACAATTATTTACTTGGCAATACATACTAAAAATAGTATGAAATAGACCACTTTTTAAACACTGGGGTGACCTAATAATTATGGCCGGTAGTGTACATCGTATATTTAGACATATATGAAACGTTTTTGATCTTTTTAAAATCTTATTGATTTCTAATAATTGCCATCTTGTGAGTGGATGTTTTTTTATTGTTCTCTCCCCAGTTAAAATGGATATGTTTGGAAGGTTTATCACCCGGGAGAAATAAGAATGAACCCATCGCATGAAAACCATTACTTGATTGCTTGGTTTAAGCGACCATCTCAGTTGAAAACGCGGTGGTAAGGCTTTTATCCAAGTCTCATTAGAGACGAGATTTGCCAGGCTTTCCTAAACTATTTTTTTTTTACCCGAGAGAATGGTTAAATCAATAAATAAGAGAGATTACGTGAGAAAGCGGGAAAAAAAGAAACATGGAATTGGTAAAATCAGGGAAAAGGAAAGAGTGGGTGTGCCTGAGGGTGACGTTGCGTATAACGGGTGATCGGTTTAAATGAATGTCGCATCAGGACGATAGTCACGTCAAAATGACTGAGAGCGAAAAGCATATGGCCGACAAAACGTTAATAGACGATATTTGCTGCTCGTAATTTTTACAAATACCGGAAATTAATCAGGGTTCCCCGCTTCCAGAAACTATTGAGTTTCAAGGCAATTCAGGCCATCTTTGTTGCACTTCGATTTAATAATTATATTAACAGATGACTTTTTAACGCATTAATCCTGACTGCTACAAGAGTAGAATATTTGTTATGTCTAGCATGTCTTAAACAATGGTACGAGTACTTCATAGATCATGGGTACTCTCCTACATTTCCCTGTTAACAATAAAAATACCCTCGTTGAGTGGAAACACTAGAATGGGTTTTACCGCCAGTAAGAAGAAGAAGAAGAAGAAGAAGAAGAAGAAGAAGGAGGAGGAGGAGGAGGAGGAGAGCCAGGGGAAGATGAACAAGAAGAGCAAGGGGAAGACGAAAAAGGAGAGCAAGGGGAAGAAGAAGACATAAGGAGAGCAAGGGAAAGGAGAAGAAAGAGAGCAAGGGGAAGAAAAAGAAGAAGACATAAGAAGAGCAAGCGGAAGATGAAAAAGGAGAGAAAGGAGAAGAAGGATACATAAGGTGAGCAAGGGGAAAGAGAAGACAGAGAGCAAGGGAAAAAAGAAGAAGAAGAAGAAGAAGGTATAAGAAGAGCAAGAGGAAGACGAAAAAGGAGAGCAAGGAGAAGAAGAAGGAGACATAAGGAGAGCAAGGGGAAGGGAAAGAAAAAGAAGAAGAAGAAAGTATAAGGAGATCAAGAGGAAGATGAAAACGGAGAGCAAGGGAAAGATGAAAAAGAGAGCAAGGGGAAGACAAAAAGGGAGAGCAAGGTGAAGAAGAAGACATAAGGAGAGCAAGAAAACGAAAAAGAAGAAACCATAAGGAGAACAAGGGGAAGAAGAAAATATGAGAAGTGATAAAATGTCATGAAGTGAATGAAGAACAAAAAAAAAAAGAAAAGGGCAGTAGCAAGATGGCGGAAAATAAAAATAAAAACAAAGCGTCAAAAGAGAGATGAGCTGAGAAGAAAAGGAAGCCATAACGGAATAAAAAGAAGAAAAAAAGACAAAATTGAAGAAGATCAGAGGAAGAAAAAGGAATATTCATAGTAGTAAGATTCACTATTAAAGAATAAAAATAAAAAAGAACATTAGTAACAGCAGAAAAATAATGAGAAGAAGAAATGTTGAAGGAAGAAAAGGTAGATAAAGAAGAAGAAAAATAAGAAGATAAAGAAGGAGAAGAAGAAGAAAGAAACAGAAGAAAAGAATGAGAAGAAAAATTCAAAGAAGAAAAGGTAGATAAAAAAGAGGAAAAAAATAATAAGAAGAAAATTTAGCTAAAGAAAAAGAAATAGAAGTAGAATGAAAAGAAAAAGAAGAAAAATAATGAGAAGAAGAAAAGTTGGAAGAAAAAAAGAAAAAGAAAAAGAATAATTATAATAAAAAGAAGAAAAGGTAGATAAAGAAGAAGAAGAAAAAAAAAGAAAAAATGACAAGAAAAGTTGAAAGAAAAAAGGTAGATAAAGAAGAAGAAGAAAGAGAATAATAAGAAGAAGAAGAAAAAGAAGAAGAAGAAGAAAAGGTAGGTAAAGAAGATGATCAAAAAGAAGAATGAAAAGTTAAAGAAGAAGAAGAAAAATGAGAAGAAGAAATGTTGAAAGAAGAAAAGGTAGATAAAGAAGAAGAAAAAGAATAATAATAATAAACACTCCGCCCACATCTATTGAACAGGTGAAGAGGCTCATCCCTTGTTCCCTGTTTAGGATGTGGTTTCCGGCTTTCTCTTTTCCATCTTTTTCCTCTTTTCTTTTTTCTTTTTTTTTTCAATTGTAGTAGATAGAGTAAACTATCGCCCGGTTCACACTCCACCCTCGTCTATTGAACAGGTGAAGAGGCTCATCCCTTGTTTCCTGTTTAGGATGCAGTTTCCGGTTTTCTCTTTTCTAATCTTCTCACTCTTATGTAGCCCCCTGAACATCAGTGGCGTTACCGCCTTGCTTGGGGTGATATGATTAAAAAAAGAAGAGGAGAAGAAAACTTAGATAGAGAAGAAAAAGAAATAGAAGAAGAATGATAAGAAAAAGAAGAAAAGATAGAAGAAAGTCGAAGAAGAAGAAGAAGGTTGAGAAGAAGGAGATGATGTTGAAGAAAAAGAAGAAAAAGTCGAAGAAGGAAAAGTCGAAGTAGACAAATATCGAAGAAGAAGGCGAAGAAGAAAACACAAAAGAAGAAAAAGAAAAAACGGTGGAAGAAGAGAATGTAGAAAGTCGAAGAAGAAAAAAATAAAGAATGAGAAAAAAGAAGTTAAATTGAAAGTCGAAAAATGTCTAAAATGAAGAAAAAAAACAGAAGTAGAATAAGGTCGAAATTGAAGAAGAACCCAAAAAAGAAAAAAAAAGAAGTGTTATTCATTTTTTTTTCTTGCTTCAAATGCTATTTGGCTGCTACTGCTCATTTTGAATCATCAGAAATCGATGAGTGAAAAACATTTTCTCAAGCATAGTCTTGGAGAAATGATACTAGTACAATGGCATTGAATGTCATACTGAACACCGGCAAAAATGCAAGCCGCCTGCTGCAAGCAAGAAACCTGTTATATTGTCATTCTAAGCCGATGACCTCCATATTGCTGTCCAGCCATGTTAAGCAAACCTACCCGCAAGGTAACCATGGCTGTCAGTCATCGACAGCGCACCGATTTCAGTGAATTATTCAATTAACCGCGCTACAAGAATCCTGATATTGTTGTCTTAGATTAAGAATAAGAAACAGAGGCTTATCTTAAAAAGCAGACAAATTTTAGCCCCCGGTATAGCACATGAGATAACCAACGCATAATTAAAAGTTAACAAATGGACCCAAAAGAATAAATTGTTTTGTTTATCAGAATAAATTTTGCGATTATATCGTTCGGGAAAAGAAATTTATTAAAAAGTTGTAAAGAAAAAAAAACCCACAACGCATGAATAAAAGGCAGACGATCATAATTAAGTATTCCGTTTATTTGATACAATTACACAAAAGACATTCCCAAGCAGATGCAAAAGTAAAGTAACTCCGAGTAACATCCCTGGAAAGTTACTTATAAAACACAATGAAAAGCAATTCACGTTTTTAATACTATTTGAACTAATCGGGTATAAAGCCAGCCATATATCCAAATTGAAAAGGGACTAACTAAATTTGGAAACCAAGGAGAATCATTATATATATTTTAATGCAAACTATTTTCATCATCTTATTTTTTTTTATCACGTTTCTGGTATTATATATAACCCCGGTATTCGTCAGAATGTCGAACGAGCGGAGAAGTCCTCGACATATGTTAGGAGCCTAGAACATATTTGGAATTAGACCAAAGGCCTACCCTCCATAGCAATTCAATGGTAAACTTAAATATGATGAGCTTGTATACAAAAATAATTAGAGATGATGTCCTAGTGGTTCCAAACCTGTTAGCATTCGAAAGCCGGAGCACACAACGACCGGAAAGTTAAAGGTGACAACAACTAAGATGGTGATTTTCTAAGCGTTGTTTAGGTGTGGCACAAGGCCAAAGGTAAGGGGTATCCAGTAAAGATCGAACTCACTACTAAGTTGTAATAGGTTATAGTGAGACAAGCATTCTAACTATTAGACCACGTGCCCAAACAAAAAATTATTGAGAGCAATAGTTCAACTATAAATAAGGTAATTAATAATAACCTTTCATCCAAGAAATTCAGACCGAAATAAAAAAAAAATGAATTAGTAAACTTTTTAATAACTGCATATATTAATACATAGTCGACGCTCATTTAGCCTTCTTTGGTTACCTTCACCCTGTCGGGTATATAAGTTTCCTACTCGGGGATACGTCTAATAAAGTGTAGGTATATTCAATAAGGTTCCTTTGCGGTAAATGACTTGTCCGTCGTAGAACCCGTACAATATTTTGATCCCGCCATACTCAAGTTGCTTCTGAAGCATTTCTTGCGTGAAATATGTGATGTCTGGAAAGAATGACCTAAAATGGTCTTCTACTTGTTTTTCTCCGTTTACTACAACTTCTACTTTGTAAAAAATAAATATATTTTTCAGTGTGTGCGGTGTGGTCCAGTGGATATCGGCTCGGAACGAGAAGCCGGGGAGCCGAGTTCGAATTCCAGTTGAATCCATTGCATTCACTTACGCGCAAATACCCTTGGGAAAGGTATTAACCCGTCTATTCCTTCCAGTTATGAGTTAAATAACAGGACATATTGGGTTCTATAGCCTTGGTCGGCAACCAGTCTACCGCAGAAAGCAATGGTGACCTACTGCGGGATAATCTTCTGCCCAGTCAGTCATGTCTCTTTCGAGACATGATCGCCCAAGCGTGTATCACGTATGACACTTAACTGACTGACTGAATATAATAATTGAAAACATGATTAAGGCCTTTTACTAGGCATAAAGTGGGGGATCAGTTTTATAGTTATGATGTAGTAAACTGATCCCTCACTAATTACTACTTAATAATATAATACATCTCTTTCCCCCCGCTAGCTATGAGTCAAATAACAGGACAGATGGGTTCTGTAGACTTGGCTGGCAACCAATCTACCGCAGAAAGCAATGGTGACCTACTGCGGGATAATCTTCTGCCCAGTCAGTCATGTCTCTTTCTAGACATGATCGCCCAAGCGTGTATCGCGTATGGCACTTAACTGACTGACTGTTACCAAAGAAGAGCGACTAAGTGCCCTAATCGCTCCATAGCCCATCATAGAATATCTACTATTTTTGTCAGTGGGTTGCTGACAGTTCTTGGAAAACTCTCGGTTGTGCTTTATCCAAATTCAGTAATGTCCACTTCCAGGGAAATTAGGCGAAAGCATGTTTCGTTCGAGAAGATTACACCTTAAAAATATGGACTTTTTTTTGGATATGCAACAACATAATCCGTTTCTGCTTTTATTGTTGGCTGAGGAGAGGGGAAAATGAAGTCCCCTCTTTAACTCTGAAACCTTATTTACTATTTTTTATTTGTTCTTTTTTCCTTGAAAGGAGTAGATAGGTTTGCTCTCTCCTTCCGTGTCTTGTAAAAACTTCTCGTTTTCTTTCCCTCCCTTTAGTCTCTCGCGTCATTGTGACATTTTTTTTATTAAGAAATTATATAAAAATGCCTTGTACCCAACCATAGTCGATTTTCACGACAAAAAACTTAACTATGACTTGTAAGAAATATATTCATGAACACGTTAATATGAGGACGCTTCCTAAAGAGATGGCAAGTATTCAAACTGGAATGATTTCAATAATACTTGATGATTAGTGAAGCCTTTACCACATAAACTTGCGTACATTTTAATAGCATTTTATTTTAACAGCGTCTTATTTTTTTCTGACATGTTTCTAAAAAACAAAAAAACGTGTGATTATTTCTTTTTTTATCCAATCGGTGTAGGTCCTAATCTTTTTAAAAAAACAACTGTTTAGTTCTCTTCATGACAGGCACGAATTGCCTCTTTTATTTTTCAAAAGCTATCTCGTTCAACGAGTAATAAATCGTGTTGTTATCAAAAGGAAAGGGAAAACAACGATTTTAGGATATCAGAATGCATGGTTGTCAGCAAAAGAACAGTCTAATATGCGATCTCGAATTTGGAGACAAGACAATCAAGCAAGTGAAAGAATTTAAATATCTAAAGAGTGTTTCACATAAAATAGAATATCAGTCGGTGAATTACCCTTCGGGATATACTCTTAAGCAATCGTATCTCTTTTGAAACGCGACAGAATATGGAGAAGATTTTTTTTCGCAGTAGGTTACCATTACATTCTGCGGTAGACTGGTTGCCAACCAAGGCTATATCTGTTCTGCTATTCGACTCATAACTGAAGGGCGAAGAGATGGCTTATTACCTTTCCCAAAAATTATTTTTTGTGTAATTGAATGAAACGAACTCGACTCTGCAATTTTTAATTCCAAGGCGTTATCCATTGTATCACAACAAAAAAATCCAAAGGCGTATTAGAATAGCGAAAGTGGCCTTCTAAAAACTAAACAGAGTATTAAGAAACAAGAAAATTCTTCAGAAACAAATAGGGAAATATTATGTAATATTTGTTCTCCTATAGTTAATGCTACCCAAAAATGAATAGACTCGGGGAGTGCAAAAATGTGTTTCTACAGGAGGATGATTTGAATCCCTAACCGGAAAATGTGGAAAGGAAAAAGATTGAAGGAAAATAGAAACAAAAATATCTTTTTGCATCCAATCGGAAATAAAATTTAAGTTTATAAACGCATAAGAAGAACAAGACTTGGAGTATTTGACATTTTCATGAATGTAAGAGAAACAGAGACAAGCAGCAAATAACCTACACATCAGTCCTTAATAAGAACCGCAAAGGATAACAATTTGTGAATCGCACATATCCTGAGGCGATATTGCATATAGAATAAGAATGTCCTTGTTTTTCTTCTTTTTTTTTCTTTTTTTTCTTGGAGAGGTCTTTGAGGGCGAACATTCAATTCTAGTCCATTTTTAATACGTTTCTTTTCAGCAAAAAGCGAGGAAAATTTACTTTCGGTCAAGAACCCTATTTCTTGTTATTGTTATTCAGTTCATTTTCGTAATGAAAACGAAATGAAATACAGTTTTTGGTTTTGCTCTTAGGCTAATTCGGATTTCTGATGTTTGGCTTAAGCACACACCCTGGCGTCTGTAAGAAATAGTCCAGCAGATTTATTTCTTTTGTAAAAATCTCAAAAAATCTGGCACAAGGCCAAAAAGCGGGGATGGAGAAAGGATGTTTTTTTCTGTCTTATAATTAAACTAGCAGTGTAGCCCGGCGTTGCCCTGGTGTAATGAAAGTTGAAAACTAACCCATGGTCCAGGAGCTCAGACTCTTTGGACATTGGCACCAAAGACTAGAAAGCAATAATTGTTACCAGTTAAAGCGAAACCGTAGACTGAAAGAAAAATGAATGGATGTAAGTCGAATTTTGATTTCCTGGTATCGTTATCAAATAAGTTTTTTCGTCGTAAACTGAATTTTGAAAGCTAAATAAGTCCTCTGAGTAAATGGTATCATGACTGAGACTAAGAACTACAATTATACCTACATAGAGCCAAACTCGAAGCAAAAACTAAAATAAGCCTTTCATTTATAAATCACTAACAGTATAACCCGGCATTGTTCGGGTGTAATGAAAGCTTTAAAGCTAATCCATGGTCCTGGAGCTCAGACTCTTTGGACGTTGGCACAAAAGACTAAAAAGCAATAGTTGTTTCCAGTTAAAGCGAAATCGTAGACTGAAAGAAAAATGAATGGATGTAAGTCAAATTTTGATTTCCTGGTATCGATATAAAATTTTCTGCACTACTGTAAGAATAAAAAAATTGGATTTGTATAAAGGACATACAGACAGATACACAGACACACACAAAAACATCTTGCCTTATATATATATATATATATATATATATATTATCGATTTTCTGCACTATTGTAAGAAGTGCAACCTTGAAACTTCTGAATATCGTTTCTTATGTCTTTGTCTATGAGTGTATCAAATTTGATTAAATTCGGACCACTCCTTCTATAACTCAATTTTTTCGATTTTCGATATTTAATGGGGGTACCTCGACACAAAACCTAGCTAAGAACACTCGCAGACGCTTATAGTACAACTGTGTAAATTTTCAAGAAAATCGGTTCAGCCGTTTCGAAGTCTATAGGTAACGGACACACAGACACTGACACCGACACACACACACACAGACAAAGTTCCATTTATAAATAAGTTTTGATTTACAAAGCAACAATCACTCACCCAAACAGAGCAAATTATTCCTTCTACACATTCTTGCTTACAATTCTTACCACATTCTCTGTAAACCTCAGATTCTACATGAAATCCTAATTTGTCTTTATGTGCACAATTCTTGTTTCTAGTGGAAGGGGAGTAAAACCACAACTTAAAACTCTAAAACCAATATGGTATACTATTTACAACGGAGAATCTGTAATGTGATCGATCCCGACTTGGCAGCTCAGATACAGACACATTCTCACAGACGCAGTGTGGCTTCCTTGTATCTCTTCTACAAATACTTTCACAGCTTCTGCTCCGATGAACTTAGCTCACTTGTACCCCCCCCCCCATATATATGAATTTCCTCGAGCCACAAGATTAGAAACTAGGTCCCACTCTTTTACTGTGAAACCAATAAATTGTAAACGCCAATTCTACTCCATCAGTTTCTTTCCTCGCACTTCCCGCCTGTGGAATTCTATTCCGCTTATTTGCTTTCCCGACAGCTATGATCTTCAAGAATTTAAATGTAAAGTCAATAGTCATCTCCTATTTCACTAACCTGCATCGTTTCTCTCATGCTCCTTTCTCCGTCCACTCCACTCTCATCTGTATTCTCATCCTTCTCAAACCCTCTTCCTGTTACCCCCTCTAACCGGTCACTCTTTCTAATAATATTCCTCCTATGTAACCCCCTGCACAACAGTTGCTGTAAAATGCCGTGCTTGGAGCGATATGATTATTAAAAAAAAAGAAAAAAATTCTATGCTTTTATAATATGTATATAAAGTGGGGGATCAATTCTATATTACAATGAATATATAAACGGATCCCTCACTTTATGGCCATAGTAATCCTTCTCTCAAGCACTTCATGACGCCCCTTATAACCAGTCACTCTTTCTCATAATTTTCCTCCTATGTAACCCCCTGCAAAATAGTGACAGCAAAATGTCTTGCTTGGGGCGACACGATTATAAAAAAAAAAAAGAAACTAAATAAAATAGTGTTTAGTATTTAAATAAAAACCCACAATCCTTAATTGTGGTAGGAACAGGGTGAGGCATACACAAATCGGATCTAGTTGCAAAAGTAAGGTATGAAACCGGCTTCTGAAATGACAGCCTCCAAAAGCCGACAGTCAGCCCTATCAAATACCTTGGTCTTATTTAACGTGAACAGCGTAGCATCCCTGTCACCTTGCTTGGTGAGTAAGCGTAGCATATGAAAGTTTTTTCTGAATAGGCCCGCCCTTCACAGAACAAGTTCGGAACCAATCAGACTAGAGATGACAGCTTTGAAATGGCTGGCTAAATTCTTGTCTAAATTTTTTAACTATGCATCATCAGCCGAAATTTACCTATCCTGTCCCCACCGTTTTTGTTTTAGAGCTTGTTACTTCTTGGTAAGCAAGGAGTACAACTCTACTCAAGCTAAGGCTACTTGGCCACTATTACGGGACATAACCGCCCGCCCGATTAAATTTTTCTTCACCTGCCGTTTGTACTGCTAATCTAACTAGAGTAAGTCAACGACTACAATCAGAAGCAAACAACCTAATTTCCAATTTCGGATTATAATTTATCTAACCACATAATCCCAGCCTTAGTCACCGTCGATTCCCGCTGTCGTATACGTAGCAGTTGGTCTTGAAAATCTCACTCACAAAATAATGGGTCCTGGGTATGACGGTAAACTGCATCCGGCAGCAAGGCTTCTGATTGGGAGGCTGTGAGGAACATGGGACCACCTCTCAATTGCTGTTGTTCCCAGGTTCACCCTTACCCTAAGTGGTAGCACCTGTTATGGTCCCAGCTATGGGCACATAGTTAACTCCCAAACTGGGGTCAAAACACTATGAAAGTATAAAACTAGACTTTTATAGAAATAAATACATAAAAATAGACTTTTATAGAAAAATACGCATTTTTGAAGGAAAAATCGTAACTCTAACTCACTTTTGAAGGAAAAAATTATTCTCAGCAAAACATTTTTGTACACAAAACTAGAAGACATTTTCAGTTTTTTAAAATAAAAAAGAATAAAAACAAAAAATGTTCATTAAAATCAGACTAAATCAACCTTCTCACTGTAACAGAAGATTAAAAATGATACCTTAAAACCTCACATTTTTGGCATTAAATAACCAACAGTGTTTAATACGCTGTTAAACAAACCTCAAAATATTTATTATGGGCATATTTTTCCTGTTACATAGTACTAATAATTATTAATGAAAACACAGTTAATCGAGCTGTAGTTTTACACTGAAATCCTCAATTCATTGAAAATTGTATATCCAAATTTTTTATTCGACTTGGATTTCTAGATTAAATAAAAACAAAAAGTTTCATTAAAATCTGGTTAAATCAACCTTCTCATTATAACCAACTCTTTAAAAAAGTAACTTAAAACCCCATCTTTTTGGCATTAAATAACCCACAGAGGTGTTGATATGCCGTTAAACAAAACTCAAACTCAAACTCACAAAATAATGATACGTTCAATTTTCAGTAGCCAATCAACTTAACCTCAGGCTTAGGCTTATCTAAATCTACACGAACCCGGACGAGCCCATGATTTGAGTAAACTATCGAATGAAAATATAGACAACGGTATTTACCCACCTTCCCACGTAAGGCGAGATGTGACACAAGGTTTTTTTTTTTGAATGTGGGTCGTCCCAGGCATATAGCCAAGCCAAAAATATCTGTCTATCTTCCCCCAGTCGTGATTCTACCCTTCGGCGGAACCACGACTGGGTTAGTGCTCTCCACCCGAAGGCATAGAGCTGACAGTGTCATAGTAGCAGAGGCAAATGCCGACTGCGACGGTATTTACCCACCTTCACACGTAAGGCTAGATGTGACACAAGGTCTTTTTAATGTGGGTCTTGCCGGCCATATAGCCTATCCAAAAATATCTATCTTTCCCCAGTCATGATTCTACCCTTCGGCGGAACCACGACTGGGTTAGTGCTCTCTGCCCGAAAGCAGAGAGCTCTCTCCACCCGAAGGTAGAGAGCTGACAGTGTCATAGTAGCAAAGGCAAATGCCGACTGCAACTAAAAAAACATAGACAACCTATGATCAGTACATTGACTCTCTTATTTGAGAATCGGTCGAGGTAGATAGAACGCACGGCCGTAGACGAGTCGCACCTATTCTTCCAAGTCCACACAATATTTATTGTACGAAAAGTACAAAGTTGGCACTAGGCTTAAAATGAGGATGTAGAAATTTGGTCATCATCTGTTTTAACCTTAACATAGCTCGCCACAATCGTTGACCCCAACACACTACAATAATCCTTACACCAAAATGCCACATGCTTACTTACCATTCTTACTATACCCACCATAATACCTCAGTGACTCTGTGATGTCCTATTTCCCATATGTACAACTTTTTCTGAAGGGCACGGGCAAAATTAATAATTTTCAAATATTTCCCCAATGAATATATAAAATGATAAATAACAATGTGTACACGAAAGAAAAGAAAATCGTGTTAGCAATAAAAGCTCCCACAACGCTTAGATTGTGGCAGAAACATCAAAATTAGTGCGTAACTTTCAACAATCATTCGATTCAAAAGACTCACTCACACATTTAAACACGAAAACAAAAACGAAAAAGCACACTCGAAAATACGAAAAACGTTATGCATTCGCCAGAGAACGGACATTGGAGAGAGGGTGGGGAATTAAACTAACAAAATGGGGACAAACAAAAAGTGGCCAATGAGCATACATGTCCTAGCTGAGTTAACTTGTAAAAATAAAAGCAAAATGCAGCTTAATCTATCCTACTGGGACAGGGCTGCCCATGTTTCCCCCAAACTCCCAAAATAGCCACATTCACTTGATAGAGTGGCGCAAGAATTACTCACATTTTACTAAATACCTATGGAGGGGATCATTTCTTTTCCGTCCTGATCTTAACTTTAAGCTGATGACTAAAGTATAAGATCAGTTGGGAAGACGTAAACTTCTCATCCCGATGGAATTCATTTCGTCGCGTTGTCCAAATTACGACTCGCACAACGCCTAGCAAGCAGATGTACAAATAGTGCTCAGTCTCAGTTAACGGGGTACGACATTGCTACACAGAACTGGCCTGGAAGACAAAAAACATAAGTGCAGCATACGAACCCTGATGCCTTCAACAAATTTGCACAACGGAACAACAATGCTGCAGTAGAAGAAGGGAAGTTCGACAGTCTTCGTCGACTGCCCACAAAGCACGCAGATTGAAACTGTGTAGGCCCGCTACATAAATTTTCTTGCCTACCGAGAGGGCATTACGTATCATCAGCCAGGTGAGTAATGCTTTATCGTTGGTGAGACATTTCAACCCGGGCGCCAAAAGCCGTATAGAGCGAGCCTCGTGCTTTGTCATACCAAGCTCGCCCACCAGTTCATCCTGTATGCACCCCCGAATACTCAATATAACGCCTTACATGCCAAAGCCTGAACGTTCTGTTACTCGCAAGAGGAACTTGAGAGCCAACCGCCATCGTGATAGAAGCAGCACTCGCCTCTCGCTTCACGACCGTCAACTTCCTCGAACGAGTGCACACTTCTCAAGGATGGAAAGTTTTTTAGGGACGTCTTTCTTTTAGAAGGTGACGTTCTTATCCGGTTGCATACACATCCAGTCTAAGAACTTGATGCGAAGATACGTACCCTCCATTACGGGATTTAATTATCCGGTCAACGTTATCCTCACATTCGATTGTGCTGCTAAATTCGCTTCATTAGGCCGACGAATATAGTCAGCAGCAAACGTCCTAAGTTGTAATTTTAGGGAGGCCCACAACTTATTTCCAACCACAGCCTCTATCATTTCCCGCTGTAGTGTTAGTAACAACTGGTCCCGAAAATCTTGCTCATCAAACAATGATGCGTCCAGTTTCCAGTAGCCAGCTAATTTAAACCTAGGATTATTTACGTTTACACAAACCCGGACGAGCCTATGATCTGTGCATACTATCGAATGGAAACTTGGACAACCTCCGCCAACTCTCTTAACCAAAAACTCGGTCGATGTAGCTAGAACGCACCACCGAATCTGAGCCGCTCCTTTTAAGACCGCACTATCTCCGGGAGTTGATCTTTACGATTTGTATCTACAAGAATAAACTAGTCGATAAAATACGGAAATGTTGCTCATTCCGGTTTTAGCACCCGATTGTGGACTGATACTCTCTTTGTCGGGGACAAAAATGGTATACCAAATCGCACGCTAAAATGTCACGATGTCGTTAAAAATGGCTCGATCCGCCGAAACCAATCAGGCCACTCAATATAGTTATTTGGTGGATATATAACAATTAGACGAAGAGCCATTTCCAAATGATAGCAATTACGAATTGGAATATGTTTATTTGCATATTTATGTGCTTATTCAATAGATTTTCGTCTGCACAAATATAGAGAAATTAGTTTAAGATTTAATACAACGATTAATATTAATGAGCTTTACGCAAGTGAAAAGCTTTTCAATAACCCGCATTCTGTTTACTCATTGATTAACGCAAGACAAAACAGATTCAAATATGGTAGCTCAGACATGAATAAAATGTTTTTTGGTGGCATATCAACATCTCTATGGGTTGTTTAATACAAAAATCTAACTATTTGTACGCAATTTTATTTTAGAGATAATAATCTTTTCGGTTATGTAGATCTTACTAATTAACCCATAGATAGGGAGAAGATGAATTTCCAATGAATAATCCTGTCTCTTATTGAAAATTCATGTTCTCCCTATCTATGGGTTAATTCTCTCTCTTTGGGTGTACGTTGTGGTGTATTAAATATCGATTCGGAACGACAAATCGGGGTGCCAAGTTCGAATTCCAGTTGAATTAACTTGCATTTACTTACAAACAAATACTATTGGGAAGGTATTAAGCCGTCTCTTCCTTCCAGTTATGGGTTAAATAGTAGGACATATTGGGTTCTATAGCCTTGGCTAGCAACCAGTCTACCGCAGAAAGCAATGGCAATCTACTGCAGAATAATCTTCTGCCTAGTCGGTCATGTCTCTTTCGAGACATGATCGCCCGAAGCGTGTATCACGTATGGCACTTAACTAACTGATTCCTGTCTCTTAATACTATATTCAGCTTCGGAAACTCATCCTTGGTCATGTTAATACGCCTTCGGATGTCAGTGGCACACTTTTCGTTCTCTTCTTAGGACACTTCCCAGGTATTTAAATTTCTGTACCTACTTGATTTTAGTCACCCTAGCCAGTAGTTGGCATTTCGGGCTCCTCTTTTTACTGATGACCATGCATTCAGTTTTCTTGACCTTTATATGTAGACCTTTCTTTGCACTTTCTGTAACTACTTCCTGTAGGAGTTCATATCCACCAACGCCCACCATATTGCCCTGAGATGTCTCCCTCGGATTTTCATTTCTCCCGGTCTCTACAGAACAAATTCTATGACAAAAAATTGTCTGTACACTCAGTCGAAAAATAACTCCCAAACTTCTTCCAGCAAAATGCACAAAATGTTTACAAAAACAGCATAAAAACCTTTGTAGAAAGATCGCAGACAATTGTTAAAAGCAATGGAGACTGTGGAGATAATTATGTTTTTTCTGTGTAATATTTTGGTTTTCATTTTCTAATCTGGTACTTTTGCAATGATATGATATGATATATATATATCATGTCATGGACTCTCTAGTCGATTTCGACATATGGGCGTCTAACTAGGACTGCCACACAAAGAATTGTTTAGAATGGTGAAGGCTTGTGTAGCACCATGCACACTTTTTGGAACTGATGATAACAAACAATCGGTGCAGAAGTTCGTCACAGATCGCGCGAACAGCAGACCTCAGTTATTTAACCCATAACTGGAGGGAATGGGCGGATTAATACCTTTCCCAAGGGTACCAGTGCGCAAGTGAATGCAGAGTGTTCGACTGAAATTGGAACTCGGCTCACCGATTTCCCTTTCCAAGCTGATATCCACCGGACCACAACGCACATCCATCAATAAACGCTTACAGCACCAGGTATTCCCAAGCGGTCATCCATCTAAGTACTGACCAGGCTCAACGTTGCTTAACTTCGGTTATCGAGCGGGAACTGGGGTATTCAACGTGATATGATCGTTATATATATATATATATATATATATATATATATATATATATATATATACTGTGGGCATCAACACGGAATCATGAGAAAGCATAGCAGTCAAGCGGTTCAAATGGAGAGGAACCATGGTTCAACAACTTAAATCAAGGGAGGAGCAACTAACACAAGTCACCATGGAGAGGTGGGTTCGCAGGAAGCAAAATGACAGCTCCGACAGGCCAGAAACAAAACATTAATGCAGCCTCTGCAACAAAGACTGTCACCCCAGCATCGGTTTCTACAGTTCCAGACGCCAATGCTCCAGCTAAGCAGACAACTAGGATGCTACCCATGGTCAACCCTGACCGAAGGAGGCCTACTACTATATATATGCAAGATAAATTTCGCGAAAGCAACGGTAATGAGGCAAAAAGTTAACAAAGTAGGGATAGTGTTCAAATGTAAACGGGATACAATCAAGGGATTGTAGAATTTTGACTTCAATACAAGAAGGAACAACAATATGGCGGATGGGACAAAAAGGAGTCCATTTTTATTGTTTAAGGGAATTGAACATTCTACAAAAGCTAGATTGAAGTTAAAAAAATGTTTAATCGCCATAACGTTAGCGGAACCAGCCACAATATTTTCTATATTTCTAACAATGTTAATGGCTAATTAAAAACTATAAAACCCACATTAATAGCGATATATATATATATATATATATATATATATATATATATATATATATAGGGTGTTTCAGCAAAATTCCAGACTTGACAAAAAGAAAACTAAATAGGCATTAAAAACAGAAGTTTTTTTAATCATATCACCCCAAGCAAGGCGGTAATGCCACTGAAGCGCAGGGGGCTACGTAAGAATGAAAATATTGAAAAAGAGAAAGCCCGAAACCACATCCTAAACAGGGAACACTTGTTCAATAGACGTGGGTGGAGTGTGAACCGGGCGATAGTTTAGTCTATCTACTCCAATTGAGGAAAAAAAAAAGAGTGAAAAGAATGGAGAAGAGAAAGCCGGAAACCACATCCTAAGCAGGGAACAAGGGATGAGCCTCTTCACCTGTTCAATAGACGTGGGTGGAAAGCCGGAAACAACATCCTAAACAGAGACAAGGGATGAGCCACTTCACCTGTCCAATAGTCATGGGTGGAGTGTTAACCGGGCGATAGTTAAGTCTATCTGTTCCGAAAAAAATGTTCAGAATGGGGAGTTAACTAAGTTTTAACTTTAGCTAAAGTCCAATCAAAGAAATAGAAAAAAGGACAGCAAAATAAAAAATAAAAAAAAAAAATTAGAATTAAGCATAAATAAAAAATCATGACTTACTAAAATTTCCAAAGGTCTAACCAACACCTACACACATGCTTGCTTACTGCTAGTTGACAAAAGAAAGAAAAAGTTATTTTATCTAATGGCCAGCAGAGGAATGGATTTGTGGGTAGGTTGGATATTCAACTAGCTAAAAAAAAAAAAATACACAGGAACAAGGAATTTAATATGCAGAAACCCGAAATAGTTAGAGTAGCATAGTACATTATTTTTAATGTAAAGTATGATCCACACAATACTAAATTGCTGTTCTTAATGCTATATAACTAAGTATGTAGCAATTATTTAATCCTAAATCTGACTTATACTCAGAGATAGTCATAAAAAATCTATTGTTCAATAAAAAAAACTTAAAATCCACCCTCCTGATTAATATTAATGTCTACCCTTTAATAAATCTAAAGCACAACTTTGTATCTTACCCAAAATTAAAAAGTGACATGTCCAGATCTAAGCCACTTTCCTAACCCAAATGGGTTACATAATTCTAAATGCTGATTGGACTGTTTGGACACACCTATGGTATTTCCTCCATCTACTACTCCCTAATTTTCTAAATAACCAGAAATTCATCTTATATTTTCAAAAACAAATCATTTTCCCATTTATTTTAACAGCAACAGTTTTCTTTTGAAACATGAAAATTTTTGTGTATATATACTTTATAAACCATTGTGATAACAAAATTAAAATATATATATATATATATATATATATATATATATATATATATATATATATGGGTTATGTCTTGAAGGCTGTCACAATGCGTTGAGTACAATAAAGGAAGGTAAAGAAGTGTTTGGTTATTACCTATTTATTAAACATTAATATTTCGAGATCAAAATCTCATCTTCAGAATGGCAGAAAAGCTTTTGTCCGGGTATCTTCACGGCCTTTCAAAGAATAGCTGTTCCTGGCTGTCTGCTGCTGTGTGTGTGTGTGTGTGTGTGTGTGTGTGTGGTTGGGGCCTTTTTGGTCAGAAGATATCAGTTTGCTTGTATGTGTGGTTTATCTTAGTGTGATCTGACCGTTCTCTTGACTCTTATATTGATTGTTTAATACTTAGTTTTTGGTGATAGTAAGGTTAGACCGGACCAGTGCACATTTGTATTAAAAAGTGTTTAATACAATTATATTGTAGAAATTTTGAATATTTTCCATTTTTAAACGAGTTATTTCGCTACCTAGGTTTCTACCCCGAGTAGTGTCTTCAGACGATTTTTATTAAACCACTTAGAAACCTAGATAGCAAAATAACTTATTTTATTTTTTTAATTTTTAAAATCCTTTCTAACACGTTCGAAATTTTCATTAAAATTTCATTTTTAGTTTTGCATCAACGATTCACGCTATATTTAAATAAGGCGACTATTAAGAAAATGGAGTCGGTCGAGTAAAATGATTTGGAGGCGAGAAAATTTTCCCTCGCTCTCGACCACCGAAAAGTTTATGTTTAAAATGTAGATTTATTTTTGCTATTATTATAATTATTACTTGCTTTTTGTATGATATATTAAGTGTCCATAAGGGTATTTGTGTCGCTACACATGTTTCGAGTCTAAAGATAATTCTCTTCAGGCGAATTAGCTTGTGACATCACATGCCGTGATCTTTTTGCTTTTCTGATGGCCAAGGTATCGTGTATAAATAAATAAGTCAAGTGGTAAGTACATCGAAAGTTCATAAGCGCGCGTGCTTGTTGTTTTTTTTGTTTGTTTTTTTTCACGCTCGCATGTTAAGTTTCTTCTGTCGCCTTCGTTGACCGCAAAAGTCTTTCACTGATTTGCGAAATTTCATTTCCTCTTTATATTTATATATATATAGTAGTTTTCTTATTATTGGAGTTTATAATAAAAATCTCTTTTCGCGGCACACACACCATCAGGCGATATACGGTTTTAAGAATTAAAAAATTATATATATATATATATATATATATATATATGCTAGTATCATAGCCCTGCGTTGCCCGTGCAACTCAGAACATTTTAATAGTAGGAGAAGGTGGCACTTTTTTTTTTTTTAGAAATTTTGAATGGCGTAGCTTAAAAAATGTAGGCGTGCATAGGGAACAGTCACACACAGACTCACAGATGAACTTTTATATATATATAGATATAGATATATAGAGTCATCCGCAGATAGGAACAGATTTAGATAGATAGATAGATAGATAGATAGATAGATAGATAGATAGATAGATAGATAGATTAGTAAATGACCGAGAGACCTACTTGCTAAATTTGCTTTGAATTAGGCTCCTTAGTTTCGAAGGCTGGTATAGAATGCCATGGTGATACCAGAGCACGTGTTCGCTGATCAGAATTCATTTTACCTTGTTAGGTGATCTAGGCAGACAAAATTACGACGTCACCCTCTCCGCAAGGTATTTTAGGTTTTAATTTCTATCGACATTACCTGTTTTATGGTTTTACAGCAGTAAGAAAGCGGACATGAACCGATATCACAATATGGGAGTGAATTCGGGAGAACGTTACGTTTTTCCTTAACCGAATCCAATGCTTTCAGACTCACTCAGAAATGAAAGATAAAATATGGAGTTATCGACGAAAACGGAAGCAAAAACAGAAAGGAAATGAAAAGTGGACGACTACAAGAAAAAAAGCTGTAAATGAATGAAAATTGGAGAAAAATAAATGGCAGTAAGACAAAAACTACCATATTTTCAGGGGGGTAGAAACGTGTTGAAACGAGACGCGATCTCTCGTAATGTATTCGTAGTATGGAAGCCTTTTAGCGATGTGCTATGACAGAATCATTATTAGTGAAGGTAGTTTGGGTGAGATAAATTTCACATAACGTTAAGTTACATTCAATACTTTAGGAAAGTGAGAAAATCTGGACAGAGCTGTAAAAATTAACGTCCGATCTGACTTCGAGCGGAAAAGTTAAGATGTGAATTGATAGATTGTCGAGTCAGAGAAGGTACCTAACGGTGATGTAATGCTTAGCAAGATTGTCTTGCTTGAATCATTACAATTGAGTAGTGAGTTCGATTCTCACTGGGGGTCCCTTACTTTCGGCCGTGTGTCACGTCTAAGCTACGCTTAGAAAATCACCTTCGTCCTGGTTTGGAGATTGGGCCCACGGATAACAACCGTGCTCCCTAAAAAAAAAGTTTGTTACGGAAACAGCAAAACGCTAGCCTACAGAAAAATAGGGTCTCCCAAAATTTCCCCGCCCTTTTAAAATATGTTTAATCTTACTTGCACACCTTATTTCTTTTCTTTTCTAAGCATTGCTTAGATCTGACACAAGTCTGAAAGTCTGGAACACCTAGTGACGATCAGACATTCTTCTTCTTCTTCTTCTTCTTCTTCTTCTTCTTCTATGTACCTTGTCCTTTCAGGGCGTAGGCAAACATGGCCTTCCACGTCTCCCTATTCCGAGTGACTCTGAGCACACTTTCTCCTGTATCACCACGTAACCCTCGTTCTGTCATCCACCTGCTCAGGCCCTTTAAATATGTTATCCGCTGCTTTCCGCTCTCTCTCTCTCTCTCTCTCTCTCTCTCTCTCTCTCTCTTTCCCTCTATCTGGCCTGTTAGTATCAGGTTCTCCAAGCTCTCCTTCCTCATTGCATGTCCCAGGAACTTCAGTTGTCTCTTCCTCGTGCTCACTATTAATTTTCTTTTCGTTGGCATTCCTTCCAACACCTCATCGTTGCTTGCATGCTCAGTCCACGATATCCGCAGCATCCTTCTGTAGAACCACATTCCCGCCGCTTCCAGTTTTGTCCTCATTTTCGGTGATATTGTCCAGCCTTCACTGCCGTATTGAAGAACTGACATCACATAGCAATCCAGCACTCTTTTCTTTGTTTCTAGTAAAATTTTCCTGTGTGTTAGTACTTTACTCAGCTTCTGGAACGCATCCTTTGCCATGCCAATTCGCCTTCGGATTTCTGTATCGCACTTTCCATCTCCTGTTAGAACACTTCCTAGGTATTTAAATTTTTGTACTTGTTAGATTCTGGTATCCCCCACCTGTATTTGGCATTTTGGGTTGCACCTTTTACTGATGACCATGCATTCAGTTTTCTTGCAGTTTATTTGTAGTCCTTTTTTGTCATTCTCCACCGATACCTTCTGTAGGAGATCTTGTAGTTTCCTTTCCGTGTCTGCAATCAGCACTGTACTAATCGTTAAAGATGCTGGGAAAAGGAACAGTTCCTTGTAGCCCTCTAGTAAATTACCTCAGCGCTGTTGCTATCGTCTTCCTTTGCAAGAGCCAGATGAGGCCGAAAATGGATTTCTGCTGCCATATTCAGCAGTTTTCATTTACCAATCTCGAGTCCAAACGCTTTTTATGAATAATTCACCCTTTCCCTAGAGACAAATCGTTGCAAGTGTTTTGCTGCTTTGTCACTATTTCTATGGAAAGTGTTCCCAACCTTGTTTGTCCCGTTTATCCTTTTTCAGTCACTTATTCACTTGTGGACCCCCTGTGGACCCCTACAACGGAATAAGTTAAACCAGCAAAAGTAAAAGATTTTTCTGTAAAAAACATATATTCATGCAAAATGCCCTGCGTTATTGTGCTGATTAAACTTTAAACTTATTCATATAAAATCAAAAAAAGCATTTCATTCAGCCCTCCTTTATTTAAGTAAAACACCTCGTAATAATGGTATGTTAACGTTGTTATAGCTGTAAGTATTGTACACAAAAACTATCTTTATAAAACTGACTTTATTTTTGAGCTTACGAGCGAATGTATGAATAAAATATAAAACCTGTATAAATGAAACGACAAACATCACCACCTCATTCAGCACAACTGTATGTGTTGTCATGGAAGCAAATCACACGTGAGTATTGAACATATAAATAAAGCCTGCGATTAAAACATAAGCATTACTTCATTTGACACAACTGTATATGATATTTCATTCGTCTTATTGATGACGTTGATATTTGCACTGCCAATGGGAAGAAGTATTTTACAAGTACAAGAAAGCAAGTTTGAAACTCTGGATAAAATTATAGGGTGCGTGATGCACATCTAGCACATTATGAGTATACGCCGATACGAATTAGAATCGTTTGGAACCCTTAAAATTCTTTCATGGATCCCTAGGGTTTGGGGACTAAGAGTTTAGACGAACTACATTCCAAAATTTCTCCAGTTCTAAGCTTCACGGTTAGGACCCGCCATCCTATCCCGTTGTAGTAAGCCACACGCATTCCCTCTGCATCACATTGATAATATGAAAATGACACTCGAGCAGCTTCTTCCCACGAACTACAGATCAGTGAAACTGTATCCCAAGAGGATGCTTCCCCGATCATTAAATTCGTAGCCTATACAGGTCTAAAGTTAACGGTCATCTTTCCATCATATTCGTACAAACTCTTAGTGCATTATTCTAGGTCGAGTGGCTCCCAGTCATTTTACTAAGCGAAATTCACTGTAACAGAAATATCTATCTATCTATCTATCTATCTATCTATCTATCATCTATCTATCTATCTAATTCTGTTCTTATCTATCTATCTATCTATCTATCTAATTCTGTTCTTATCTATCTATCTATCTATCTATCTAATTCTGTTCTTATCTATCTATCTATCTATCTATCTAATTCTGTTCTTATCTATCTATCTATCTATCTAATTCTAATTCTATCTATCTATCTATCTATCTATCTATCTATCTAATTCTGTTCTTATCTATCTATCTATCTATCTAATTCTGTTCTTATCTATCTATCTATCTATCTATCTATCTAATTCTGTTCTTATCTATCTATCTATCTATCTATCTAATTCTGTTCTTATCTATCTATCTATCTATCTATCTATCTATCTAATTCTGTTCTTATCTATCTATCTATCTAATTCTGTTCTTATCTATCTATCTATCTATCTAATTCTGTTCTTATCTATCTATCTATCTATCTAATTCTGTTCTTATCTATCTATCTATCTATCTATCTAATTCTGTTCTTATCTATCTATCTATCTATCTATCTAATTCTGTTCTTATCTATCTATCTATCTATCTATCTATCTATCTCATTCTGTTTTTATCTATCTATCTCATTCTGTTCTTATCTGTCTATCTCATTCTGTTCTTATCTATCTATCTATCTATCTATCTATCTCATTCTGTTCTTATCTATCTATCTATCTATCTATCTCATTCTGTTCTTATCTATCTATCTATCTATCTATCTATCTATCTCAGTGTATTCATATCTATTTATGTTACGATGTATCTATCTATCTCAGTCTGTTATACGCACGCACACACACACAATCATATATATATATATATATATATATATATATATATATATATATATATATTGCAATAGTTGTTACAATGGTTTATAAATTCATAGTATCACTACACAAAAATTTTCGCGTTTCGAAGCTACCTTTTTTTTTAGGTGCTTCTCATCGGGTGACGAGGTTGGAATTTATAAACCATTGTAACAACTATTACAATACAACGGTCTACGTTTGTATCGAACACTCTTTATAAAAGTAAATGCATGAACAGCAAGTTAAAAAACCTACGAGTCACACAACTTTGTTACAATATATATATATATATATATATATAGTGATGTGAATTAATAAATATATATATGCAGTTGCACATATGTATAATTATTATTATTTAGGTGTTAATAAAACAGTGCTCCATGTTTGAACAAATTTTTAATATATATATATATATTAAAAATTTACTTGTTGTTCTACGTCTAGTGCCATAGACATAGAACAGGATGTATATTTATTAAAACATATATATATATATATATATATATATATATATATATAATCATTATTGACAATGATAAAATTATCGATCAACACACAGATATTCGACGCCTTAAAACTTTGAAGCACTGAATATCAGAAGTGATAAACCTCTTATCAATTGCACAACTTACCAAATTTCTTGACATATTCTTTAAATATAATTAAGGTAAATAATTCTCACAATTATTTTCCTTGAATTTTTAAAATCACTTATTTTTTTTTCTGGTATTTAAAATTGTTTTTGCCACTAATTATTCCACGTAATCAGATAATTTACGCCTCCACGAGATCACATATTTTCACGCCTCCACGAGATCACATATTTTCACGCTTGCACGTGATCACATTGTTACTTCCCTTGAATTTCAAAAAAGAATTTCTTAACGTTTATTTCTTTCTTCAAAATTTCCGCTGCAAGGCAATTGTTGATGGTTAAAAAATGTAAAACCGTAAAATTTGGATCCTGATGATGAACAATGACGTTCGAAAGTACTCGGTTAACATATGAACAATATTTGTATAAATATAATTCGGAAATAAAAAGCCTCATTAGAAAATATGAGAAAATACAAAAGAAAATCTGCAAGACTAAGTTGTCTCTATCGCTTAATACAGTCAGTCAGTTTAAGTGCCATACGTGATACATGACTGACTGGGCAGAAGATTATCCCGCAGTAGGTTGCCATTGCTTTCTGCGGTAGACTGGTTGCCGACCAAGGCTATAGAACCCAATCTGTCCTGTTATTTAACCCATAACTGGAAGGAATAGACGGATTAATACCTTTCCCAAGGGTATTTGCGCGTAAGTGAATGCAATGAATTCGGCTGGAATTCGAACTCGGCTCCCCGATTTCTCGTTCCGAGCCGATATCCAATGCTCCACAACGCACATACAACATGTTTAAAAGAAGGGATGTTGCCAAAATACACGTACTAAATATATATATATATATATATATATATATATATATATATATATATATATATATATATATATATATATACTCATGTTTTCTAACTACTGTTTTAACGACGTGTTAATTTATCCATTAAATTCAATGCTGTTGTAAGTGTCTATAGACGCAACATATATTAGATACATGCAAATCTGTATTCTGATGATGAGGGAGCAGAGGAGAGGGTTATATGATTCATTCCGCTGTGTAGTAGATTTTTCTTTTACCATGGTTTAGATGAATTGATTAAAACAATTCTTACTTGTGGAACCCTCTGGTGTTCATTTGCTTCCTTGGTAAATACAAACTGCAAAAATTTCAATGCAACGTCAATCACCATCTTCTGACTTCTTGAATCCCGTTTATTTTTGTTCTCTCTTCAATCCTTCCTATACCCATTGACGTTTCTGCCATGCTAAATGGGAAATGGTTAAAAAAAAATAATCTCACTTGTGAAATTTGTTGACCAGGTCCACCATAGTTTATGAATATAGAATACAACGCAGCACGTAATCTGACCAATGAAACAACGTCAAAGATTAACACTCACGAGGCAGACACTCTACTGAATTGTACTATATCGACAATACTCGGGAAAATATGGTCGCCGTTTATACACATCGCATTGAATATTTTGAGCTTTCTGATTGGTTTACCCTTCTATCGGTGAACAATAAAACGAGTCAGTATATTGCTGGTTCACTGGTATACATAAATACCCACATTTTTCATTAAATGTTTTATATTGTATATACTATTTTACATATTATATTATATTGTAAATTTATTTTATATTGTATATAAATACATTTTTATTGTCATGGGTTAATTTCCCCCACTTTTTAGTTGCCTCTTGTAAGTTTCTGGCATTATGGTGTATGAAGGAGTGGGAGTTGATGCATGGGTTCTTGTGGTGATTGTGCAAATTGTAATGAGTGAATGGGTCGTGATAGTGTTTAGCTAGGTATAAGATAGTTCAGTGAGTACCAACCTTTCCCCCTCCCCTTTTAGGCCTTGTGCCATAATTCTGTATTTTTTTGTACAGAATAAATACAGTATACATAAATACCCACATTTTTCATTAAATGTTTTATATTGTATATACTATTTTACATATTATATTATATTGTACATTTATTTTATATTGTATATAAATACATTTTTATTGTCATGGGTTATTTTCCCCACTTTTTTAGGTACCCCTTGTAAATTTGTGGCATTGTGGTGTATGAAGGAGTGGGAGTTGATGGATGGGTTCTTGTGGTGATTGCGCAAACTGTAATGAGTGAATGGGTCGTGGTAGTGTTTAGCTAGGTATAGAATAGTTCAGTTCTTCCCCTCCCCTTTTTCGGCCTTGTGCCACAATTTTGTATTTTTTACAGAATAAATAGGGTATACATAAATACCCCAAAAATCCAATTCCATTCAGAACTGGACACCGTCGATTAACCAATGCCGGTTGCATTTTGTTAAATTCTTTTCCTCCATTTGCTAACAGTAAGCATCGGCAGTGATGCCTTGTGTAGATTATAGAAAGCTTTAATGGATAATATCCATGGTGGAGAACCAGACACTCACTATAATTTTCTCTGAAATCAATTTTAGTTCTGTAAAATCTTTTGAGTCCTTGGTTCTCAACCCATTAACCTGTTAGCTTACGATTGTCAACAAGGATTCATTCCTCAACACAAGTTGCTAATCGATGAAGAAACGGATCATTCGAATTCTATAAAGGCGGCATTGAACACACATAAAAAATCTAACTCCTTGACTTTGACTGAGTTCATTTTTTTCATCGTTTCACCCCGAGCAAGACGGAAATGCCACTGATGTGCAGGGGGCTACATAAGTGTAAAAAGATCAATTAGAAAAGAGTGAAGAGGAAGACGAACCAGTTAGAAAGGAGCAATAGAAAGCTGAGAATTCAGGTGTGATGACAGTTTCAAAGGTGGAGTGAAAGGAAAGGATATACGGGGTGGGGAGAGAGCTAGAGTCAAGTGGTTAATAGATGAGTATTGACATTGCATTTAAATTCCTGGAGGTTGTAGCCGTCAGGAAAGCAAGAATATGGGAGCGAGTTCCACAGGCGAGAAGTGCGAGAGAAGAAGCTGCATGAGTAGAATTGTCGTCTGCATTTGGCTAACCTAACTGTGAATGGGTGGGACTCAGTTGCCAATCTGGTTGTACGAGTAAACACCTATTGATGAGGCACCAGTGACTTAAGTTCGTCAGAGCAGAAGCCATATTGTAATATTGTGAGGAGGCACCAGTGACTTAAGTTCGTCAGAGCAAAAGCCATTTTGTAATATTTTGAGGAGGCACCAGTGACTTAAGTTTGTCAGAGCAGAAGCCATTTTGTAATATGTTTATCGAATTTCTTTCCACTGCCAATTTTCCTGAGATGATCCAATAATATTCATATGCCGGCTCCCGTTATCCAAGATATTGACACATTCACGTGGGCTTCGTTGATTAGCGTTTTCTGATGCTGATTGTTAATTGGAGATAGACGATGTCTTCAACCTTGATCTTCAAGACTCGTATTTCACTGTGGAACTTTAGAAATCAGCTCCGTACTGTCTAATCACAAGAGGATGTTTCACCCAACGTTCTGGTAATTTTTGCAGTTATTTGAGTAGCATTATGACCAAGCTTTAAATCATGCAAAGATGAGTAAACGCATCTCTTTTTCCTCTTCCTCTTTTTTTTTAATGTTCAAGATGAGCGTCATACAAAATTTTACATTAAATTCGGAAAGGGGTTGATATAAAATTAAGAAAGACGACTCATTAATCCTTAGTAATAAGGAATATATTTCTCTGTAACTGTTATAATAATATATTGAAACAACATTCAAAGATATTTGCCTAAATTTCTGAGATAAGGCACTGTAATTATTTATACTATTTACATGGTTCGGTCTGTTGTCCTTATCTTTGTTGACGTATTTACGACGTTTCGGCCGTTGTAAGCTACGGCTTTCTTCAGGATCTGTCTATATTTCTGAGATAAGTTATCGTAACTATTTACACTATTTACATGGTTCGGTCTGTTGTCCTTATCTTTGTTGACGTATTTACGACGTTTCGACCGTTGTAAGCTACGGCTTTCTTCAGGATCTGTCTATATTTCTGAGATAAGTTATCGTAACTATTTACACTATTTACATGGTTCGGTCTGTTATCCTGATCTTTGTTGCCGTATTCACGACGTATCGGCCGTTGTATGCTACGGCTTTTTTCAGGATCTGTGTATATTTCTGAGATTACGTTTTGTAATTATTTACCCTGTTTACATCGTTCTGCCTGTTGTCCTCATCTTTGTTGCTATATTCATGACGTTTCGACCGTTGGACGCTCGGGCCTTCCTCAGGATCTGTCTATATCGCCAACATGAGTTATTTTAATGATTTACACAATTTTCATTGTTGTCTACATCTTTGTTGCTATATTCACGGCGTTGTCTTATTCAACAGTCCGAACAATGTAAATAGTGTAAAAAAATTAAAGGTGTATTCTAAAATCGGCCATTATTCCCCGAACAACCTAGTATAGATGGCTGGTTTCATCGTTTTCAAAAATTTCTTTACGTTTATAGAATCTACTAGCAGTTGCTCGGGTGTAATGAAAGCTTTAAAACTAATCCATGGTCCGGGAGCTCAAATACAGCCTAAAGAATATGTGCGTGAAGTTTGGTGAGAATCGGATAAAAATTGTGGATTTGTATAAAGGACATACAGACTGATAAACAGACACATACACACACACTTTTATATATATATATATATATATATATATATATATATATATATATATATATTATCGATTTTCTGCACTATTGTAAAAACTGCAACCTTGAAACTTCTGAATATCGTTTCTTATGTCTTTGTCTATGAGTGTATCAAATTTGATTAAAATCGGACCACTCCTTCTATAACCCGATTTTTTCGATTATCGATTTTCGATATTTATTGGAGTTACTTCGACACAAAACCTAGCTAAGAACACTCGCATACGTTTATAGTACAACTGTTTAAATTTTCAAGAAAATCGGTTCAGCCGTTTTGGAGTGTATAGGTAACGGACATACACACACAGATACACACAAAGTTCTATTTATATATAAGTTTAGATTTAAATAATGAAGTATTACGTTCATACCTGAAAATATTTTATTTGATTTCAATTTTTCTAAAATTCTTTTAAATTCTCTCACAGAATGTTGTCTTTGTCTTCGAAGATGTCGTCCTGGGCATGATAATAGCAACGTCCCTTAGCAAGGCTTTTGATGGAGAGATTTTGAGAAACCTGGTACAACCCCTTACTTACCGTTGTTCTCAAGACCACCCTGAAACTCGAGATAAAACGTGAAAATATAACAATACATTAGAAAAAGTAGCTGCCATACATTTTCATAGTAATGAAGAATAAAAAAATTCTAGCAATGCATTTTAGAAAAAGAAATATCGAAGCCCGTAAAAAAATAATAGTTTGCCTTTAAATAACACCGAGGAGGCTGACTTTGTCAGATTTTAATGAAAATGTTTTGTTTTCTTTTTTTTTAATTTTAGAAAACTAAAAATATCTTCTAGTTTTGTATTTAAAAATGTTTTGCTGAGAATTTTTTTTTCTTTCAAAAAATGTCTTACGGTAATTTTTTCTTCAAAAATATATTGTTTGTAATATTTTTCTTTCAAAAATGTATATTTTTTATATATTTTTATAAAAGTGTATTTTTATACTTTCATAGTGTTTTGACCCCAGTCTGGGAGTTAACTATTTGCCCATAGCTGGGACCCTAACAGGTGCTACCACTCCGGGTCAGGGTGGACCTGGAAACAACAGGAATTAAGAGGTAGTTCCACGCTCCTCACAACATCCCAATCAGAGGCCTTGCTGCCGGATGCAGTTTAGCGTCATACCCAGGACCAGAAAGAGGATCTGGAGGATTGTCAGGAATATATAACACTTTCACTTTGAGATCTATCTAAGGCGATATCTTTAAAGAGTATTTATTTTGATTAGCTTGAGATTAGCACAGAGAAAGGAGAGAAAAAAAGACCCACCTGGGAATTAACATCATTAGCGAATCCACAAACGAGATCAGCCTATTAAGTGTCATTCACTTGTAGTTGCTTTATCTATTTTATCGGTTTTACAATGAGACAAGATCTTTTGAGTATCGATCAAAAGTTGAAGGGTGGCCATTAATGAGTTACAAATGACCGAGTTATGAAGCGGGCGGCCTGTGGATTCGTCATATGTGAATGCTATCGAAAGTCTTTCGAGAGTCATCAATGGGCGATTCTATTCAGACGCCAATCTATTTTCACTCAAGGGAGCAAAATAGTTTGCAAATCCATCACTCCTGAAGAAATTCTAAATTTAAATTCTATGAAAAGTACTTATTTCGAAGTAATTAGAAATGTCTAAAATTATATCAGTAAATCTCCCTCTCTCAATCTCTCTCTCTCCCTCCATATATATATATATATATATATATATATATATATATACTGTAATATGTGCAAAAGTATTAGGATAAGAACTATTTTATCTTTTATGAGGCATCAAAATAAAGTTTATAATCACCCCTGTCCTAACACTTTTGCACACTACCTGTAGTGTGCAAACCTATTAGGACAGGGGTGGTTTTCCTAAATAGCTCACTGAAATTCAAATACAGGGTGAAAAGCCAAGTAAATTGCTAATAAATATTGATTATTTAAAACTAGGTGTAAAAGAAATGTATTAAAAAGAAGTTATATGTAATTTTCCTATTTTCTATTAAACAAGTTATTTTGAAACTACTCATTATTCTATTATCCTTGAATATGACTGACTTTTTTCTTATTCCCCGCTCTCGAATTGATAAATCTAATGTTACTTCTGCATTTCTGTTTTTCCTTCTGACATCATTCATATCATAAATATTGCACTTTTCGTTCCATCAGAATCTTCAAAAGTTTAATACAACGTCAATCGTCATATTTAAAGTTTTTATTGTCTTTTCGCCTAAGCAACTTTTTTCTCATATTTCTTCCCTGTTCGTAAACTATTTCGTTATAGTGGATTTATCGCCTTACTTTGAGTTTATTTCATCGACCATCTGACTCGAATATGATTCATTAACTATTTTTAACGAGAGAAGACTAACAGGTCAAAATAAAATTTTGTTTATTACGCTTCTTTGATGAAAAGTGTGGTCGTCACGCTACAGAGGTTTCATCAGTAATCATGGATTGTGCAGCGGTTTCTGGCTAAGGACACGATTTCCAGACAATCAATATATTTCTAAGATCACACCCTTTCCGATTTTTTTCCTTGAAAGGAAAAGGTTTTGCTAGATATTGTATAAATCCTAGAGGATGTGACTAGGCAGCTGCTCGCTATCCACAAGAATGAGTTCCAGGAATGCTTCCATAAAATGAAACGAAGCTGAAGAAAGCGTGTGGTTTTAAAAGGCTACTACTTTGAAGGAGATTAAATGCCGGATTGATATATGCTGTAGTTTTTTTTTTTGTATATCTCCACTCCCGATACTTATTGATCAGCCCTCTTACACATATTCAAACGAACCTTCTTTAATGTTAAACGTAAGAAGCCCTTATTTTTCTTACACATAAGAAAAATTCTTCAGTATCAACATCCCTTTTGGAAGCATAGCATTTCCCAGGTCCAACAACTAACATATTGCTCAGATGTCACCTCTTGCAACTTTTTCATCTTCAGAAATAAAACCTTGCTTGCAAGTTACAAGGTTTTAAGACGTTGTGTAAATCCAAGATAATGCGATGAGACAGTAGCTCGCTATTCCCAAAAAGAAATGATTCCATCAAAGAAAACTTCGCTTGATAAAGTGTGTGACTTTAGAATGGAACTTCTTCAAAGGAGATTAATTGCCGAATTGATATGTGTTGTAGTTTTCTTTTTATAGCACCAGTCCCGATACTGATTGATCATATCTGGTATATCTTATTTCAATCTTTTTCTTATAACATGCTATATCACGTTAAAACACCGGTTAAGCAACGTCAATCCTTGTCAGTACATATATGGATGACCACTTAATAATACCAGGTACTGTAAGCTTGGATATACGGCTGGTGTAATGGATAATGGCTCTGAACTAAAAATCGGACAGCCTGAATTTCAATAAAAAATGGATCAATCATGTATATTTCTACATTTTCTTTGCCTTATTTTTGTCTTGCAATTTCTTCTTGCTAATCAATATTTTCCATTTACTCCCTTTCATAAGACATTATCATGAAAACAATATGAACGTGGATTAATAAATTTTTAGCCTATGATATACACGCATACATAAACACACACACGCACAGAAGGACACGCAAACACACACACGTCTTTTTTTATTTGTTTGTTTAAACATTATTTTTAATCGATAAGTAGAGATTCTGTTTTTAATCAAACAGTAGATTTATATTTATAATTCTACCGGCCTGAATATTTATGAGAAATTTTGTAAGTAAAATGTGTATCATTCGGAAACAAAGCCAAATCAAATATGTCAGTTATTAATTCCACTTCGTTAATCTCTGGAACTTTCCGTAATAATTTCAGGTTACATTTGTTTATATTACGATACACATTCAAAACAAAAATGATTATTTAAGAAAAATCGGAAAATTGTGTATATAAGGATTGATTTGTCTTCGTTTAAACAGGGAAATCATTAGTAGTCGAGCGGTTAAGACGTAGCAGATCAATTGATGTCTTCCCCTATATTGTTAGGGCCCAACTGTTCGAATCTTACCGAATCACACACATTTTCAAAACAAAATTTCTCAAAAGAATATTCAGGCTAGTAGAGTTATATGTATAAATATAGTGTTTAATTAAAAACAGAATATATATATATATATATATATATATATATATATATATATATATATATATATATATATATGTCATGAAACTTTATATGAACAGCTTCTAAAAACCATAAATGTTCAACCGACCATGCCGAGTTCAACACACAATAAATCTTTCTGCAGAAGTTTAGTACGAAAAGAACCTTTTAAAGGAATGCCTTCCGCTATTTTCGGGGTACAATACGGTTTGCTTTCTGTTGTGGGTCGTCGATCTTTCTAACAAGATTTTCCGAATATTCAAATCGGTTGATGTAAATAAATAAATATATTTTTAATATTTAAAGAAAAAGCATCTACTCAAATATGAGAATACATTTTTCTTGTGATAGTCTTTAGCAAGGGAAAGGGTAAAATTTATCTTATATACACTCATTTAGTCAATCATTAAAGTGCCATACTTGATACACGCTCAGGCGATCATGTCTCGAAAGAGACATGACTGACTGGGCATAAGATAAGGTTGCCAATTGCTTTCTGCGGTAGACTGGTTGCCAGCCAAGGCAATAGAACCCAATCTGTCCTGTTATTTAACCCATAACTGGAGGTTATTTGCGCGTAAGTGAATGCAAGGAATTCAACTAGAATTCGAACTCGTTCTGAGCCGATATCCACAGAATCACAGCGCTACCAGATATAATTATTAGACCACATATGTTTGAAAAAAAATTATGTATTTCATACTATTTTAGTATTCATTGCCAAATTGATAATTCTAAATGAAAATAGTTGTTTTGTTAATACTGCACAATAACATGTGCATCAAATGAACTGTTCTGGTGTCCAGTTTTTGTGCTCTCTTCCTCATGCTAGTCTCTTTTTCTTATTGGCTGACCGAAGCAAAGGCTTTTTAAAAGCTTTTTCATTTAAAAAAATTAAAAAAATAAATAAATAAATAACACTGGTGACCTAATAATTTTGGCCGGTAGTATACACTCCTGAACAAAATTTTAAGACCACTTAAAAATCTTTACAAAGAAATATGTTTTTTACGGATAGATTTTAAACTCATCCCACTTAAGGTTATCAATACTACAATCTAAAAGGTTATGGAAACAAAAATATACATTCCAAACATTTTATTTAATTAATAAGAGCTGATCTCTATTCTAATCAAATATGAATGTTAATACCCCAATAAATTATTTTTAGTGTCTGTTCTTATATTCTTCAAATTCGAAATTGCTTTGTTTTGATTAATCCACTGTCTATGTACAAATGCCTCCCTGATAAAGGAGGCTTAGCTAGATTTAAACCTTTTAAAAGTCTCCAACTTGAAATAAACCTCATCACTTGATAAGACACAGGTAGTTTCGAAACAAAATGGCTACTTTTGTAGTGATATTATAAGATATTTATGTCATAAATTCTAAATAAATAAATTTAGATGTATATATAATTTATAAAGGAAAATTCAACACGTCATATCAGTTATAAACTATAATTCATTTCAATGAGTTTAATTAGCTCATACCATCAGACCTTACAATATATCCTCCATCTGGTACAAAATTTCTGTACCAGATGGAGGATATATTGTAAGGTCTGATGATATGAGCTAGTTAAGCTCATTGAAATGAACTATAATTTATAACTAATATGACGTGTTGAGTTTTCCTTTATAAGATGTCATATCGCTCTGGTTAACACCCATCGAGCTCTCTATATGGATTTACCTATTAATATTTTATATTAAGATAATCTTGTTAGATTATCCTCACCGTTTACGGACTGACACCTATATATATATATATATATATATACTTCTACATCCACTTTTTGTCTCTTTAGTCTATTTAAGTCTGCGGACTTAAATCTTTCTCCTTTATTTGGTGTGAGTATATATTCTTTATATTTTTATATACGTGTGTAATTCAGCATATACATCCCGTCAGTTTGCATTTTTTTTGCGTCCGTCTAATTCAATTTTTTTTGCGTATGTATATATTGTCTCATAAGATTTGTTTTTGTGTATGTTTGAGTAAATATATGCATTCCATTGTCTGTATTATGTTAAATGTCTGATGTATCTATTCTCAATTTAATTCTGGTTTACATAATGCAAGCTTCACTTCCTCTGTTAAAAACGTATTTTTTTAAATATTCCGAGTGAATTTATTCATTTCTCAAGGTTCTGAACGAAAAATTGTATGTTTACACAGTCGAAATAAATCCTGATTTATAAACGGCTAAATGTGTTGGGCGTTCCTCTGTCTGTCTGTCTGTCTGTCTGTCTCTCTCCCTCTCTCTCTCTCTCTCTCTGTATATATATATATATATATATATATATATATAAAACAGAAATTTCGATATTAAATCCGTTGGCTAGCCATTTCTACGAGGAAATCCTCGCTTCTTCAGCAACGGCGAAACGAAAATTTTATTTACTCATTATTTAGTCGTCTCTCCCAGTAGGGGCAACATATGACACATGGTCAGTTTATATCTGGGCTTTCCGGGCTATATGGTCCGGCCAAAAAATGTCTGCCTATTTTTGCCCAGTCGTGCTTCCATACTTCGGCGGAACCACGACTGGGTTATTGCTGTCTGCTCGGAAGCAGAGAGCGCCCTCTACCCGAAGGCAGAGGGCTGACAGTGTCGTAGAGTCGTCAGTCTAGTGACTCTCTACTACTCATTATTTAGTCGTCCCTCCCAGTAAGGGCAACATATGATACATGGTCAGTTTATATCTGGGCTTTCCGGGCTATATGGCCCGGCCAAAAAATGTCTGTCTATTTTTGCCAAGTCGTGCTTCTACCCTTCGGAGGAACCACGAATAGGTTATTTTATACCGGTAGAAGTCCAAAAAACAGCATCCATACACAGGAAAATAAAATGGGGTAGGATTAACAATTTTTTAATTTAAGGAAGTAAAAAGGGGAAAGCAGACAGACACCGATGTCTCATGTTAGAAGTCATATCCTCCCCCATACAAGAGTCAAGAGTTTAAAAGTAAAAATTTATCCATGTCAGAGGGATAGAAGTGGTAGGGGGGTGGAGGAAAAACAATTAAAATGTATATTTGAAACAATTAAATATATATATATATATATATATATATATATATATATAATCGTTTCACCCCAAGTAAGGCGATAACACCACTGATGCGTAGAAGGCTATATAAGAGTCTTGAACCTTTTATAACTCTCCAACTTGAAATAAACCTTATATAGATAGTTTCGAAACAAAATGGCTACTTTTGTAATGGTATTATAAAATATTTATGTCATAAATTATATATATATATATATGTGTGTGTGTGTGTGTGTGTGTATGTGTGTGTGTGTGTATGTGTGTGTGTGTGTGTGTGTGTGTGAAGAGAATTATTAAAATATCTTCATTTTTATTTCAGATTAAACCGAGCAAGTAAAGCTAGGCAAATACGGATCAGCTGAGAAATGGAAACGATGAAGGATTTAAAAAGTGAGTCCGACAATAATCCCTTTTTATTTTATTTACATTATTACATATAAATATTTCAGTAGTTGTTTTATTTTTTGGTCTATTTTCAAAACTTTTTCGGCCAAATCATTGGATTCAAACAACGCTTTTATCCCCTAGGCTATGTCTTCTTCAGATTACCAGTGCATAATTTGGGGGAGGGGCTTCTAAACAAGGGGTTGGGGGATGATATCAACTTACTCTCGATTTCTGGTTAGCTACGCCATAGTTTTTTTTTTATTTCCCCTCGTGTTATGGCCTTGTAAGAAAAATATTAAGAGCGACAAGGGGAAGGAGCAAGAGGAAGTCCTTGATCGCCTACATCCTGAAGAAGAAGGTGTTTTTGAGGTCTTATCTTAAGGGGCAACCCGTTTCTGCGTTATATTTTTTACAACAGCTGCAGGGGATGATGTCATGTTCGAATCTATGTTAGGTCTAACTCGAAGAAACCACTTTTTATCGCGTTGTTAGATACAACACAGATATTTTCTATTTTTTTCGATGATCCCTTGCATTGTCGTGCAGTGGATATCGAATCGGAACGAGAAATCGGGCAACCGAGTTAGAATTCCAGTTGAATTCATTGCATTCACTTACGCACAAATACCCTTGGAAAAGGTATTAATCCGTCTGTTCCATCCAAGTTATGGGTTAAATAATAGGACAGATTGGGTTCTATAGCCTTGGTTGGCAACCAGTCTATCGCAGAAATCAATGGCAACCTACTGCGGGATAATCTTTGCCCAGTCAGTCATGTCTCTTTCGAGACATGATCGCCAAAGCGTGCATCACGTATGGCACTTAACTGATTGACTGAATATAACAGTTGGTAACATGATTAAGTCTTCTATTGGGCATAAGGTGCCGGATCAGTTTTATATTGTTATAAAGTAATAAACTGATCCCCCACTAATTACTATTTAATAATATAATACATCTCTTCCCCCTCTAGTTGTAATGTATAATGCCTTTTGTGCGTTGTAGCACAGTGGATATCGGCTCGGAACGAGAAACCGGGGAGCCGAGTTCGAATTCCAGTTGAATCCATCGTATTCACTAACGCGCAAATACCCTTGGGAAAGGTATTAATCCGTCTCTTCCTTCCAGTTATGGGTTAAATAGTAGGACAGATTGGGTTCTATAGCCTTGGTCGTCAACTAGTTTACCGCAGAAAGCAATGGCAACCTACTGCAGTATAATCTTCTGCCCAGTCAGTTATGTCTCTTTCGAGACATGATCATTCAAAGCATGTATCACGTATGGCACTTAACTGACTGAATGAATATAATAGTTGGAATCATGATTAAGACTTCTACTGGGCATAAAGCGAGGGATCGGTTTTCTATTGTTATAAAGTAATAAACTGATCCCCCACTAATTACTGCGTAATAATATAATGCATCTTTTCTCCCGCCAGTTATGGGTTAAATAGCAGGACAGATTAAATTCTATAGCCTTGGCTAGTAACCAGTCTACCGCAGAAAGTAATGGCAACCTACTGCGGGATAATCTTTGCCTAGTCAGTCATGTCTCTTTCGAGACATGATCGCTGAAAGCGTGTATCACGTATACCATTTAACTAATTTACTGTTTTAAATGATAATAATAGAATTGTTAAAAAATAAGAAAAAAATAATTTTCAAAACTAAAATAACCAAGTATAAAATGATGAGTTTATATATTTGATGATAATTTAATATTTTTATTCTACCAAATCTACAAATAATCTTGCATGATGTGCTGAAAATAATCAGAATCTTTGATTTACATGTTTAATTCCTATGGATTAAACTAAGGATTTTATCCATAAGACCAACACAAATCTTCCCTAGATTAAATCAAATTTATCTTATTATTTCGCATTTTAGGCAAAATTAATAGAAATAAGAAAAACTTGTTTGTGCCTACATTTTTACTAATTAAACCTTCCATATTAGAATTTTAATTCTGCGTCTCTGAAAATTTGCAACGTATTGATTTTCGCATATATTTTTTGATAAGATATCGACTGATGCATGATTTTTAATTCATTTATTTTCTCATTTATTTACATTGAAGATTAAAGAATCAATTGACCCCCGTTTTTTACCTGAAAGAGCCACGTTTTATCTGAATTATTTTCGTCTTCTGATTTAATTAAATTTTCAGACTGTTGTCTGGATTTATATAACTTCCATATATCGTGATTATCGGCTGACCCTGGATGTTAATTAAAATTCATCGATTTTTACATCTTTTTTTATATTAAATAATAGTTGAATAAAATTCACATTTTGAGATAACTTGATTAAAATTTATTAATATTTTATTAGTATCGATTTGTTATCCATATAATCAAAAAGACCAATATAGTTTAATACGATTTATTGATTTGAACGAAACCATTACATGACAGATTTCCTTTTTACTATTGTAACAAGTCTCAAGATCCACTCAAGGTAGAAGGGTTACTAAAAGAGGTTGTTGTTTGGCTGACATCAAAAGATACAAACTATGAGCATATGTCACAAAGTTTGTTTTTTTTTAATTTTGGGCGTCATATCCCAATTTCTGATGAAGAAATTTCCACCTCGCACCTGTATAGTAAACTAGCAGTATAGCCCAGCGTTTCTCTAGTGTAATGAAAGCCATAGAACTAATCCATAGTCCTGAAGCTCAGACTCTTTGGACGTTGGCACTAAAAAGCAATAGTTGTTTCAAGTCTAAGCAAAACCGTAGATTGAAAGAAAAATGAATGGATGTAAGTCAAATTTTGACTTCCGTTATCGATGTCAAGTAAGTTTTCCGTTGTAAACTGAATTTTCAAGGCTAGATAAGTCCTCTGAGTAAATGGTATCATGGCTGAGACTAAGAACTACAATTATACCTACTTAGAGCAAAACCCGAAGGAAAAAACAAAATAAAAGGGCTGAAAACCTGATTTTGATCAGACCCGATAAGATATCGGGATATAAATTTCCAATAACGGAGTCAAATAAGTCATCCAAGGATAAACTAACCTAAGTAAGTCCATGAAAACTTATCGTACCCATCGGGAGTAAAATTGGAGAAAATGAGCCATATTGATGGCTGATTATCGGTTTTTGATCCGATTCGATAGAATATAGGTGATATTGATTTTCAACATCGGGGAAAATGAGTCGTCTGAAAAGATCTAGTAATGTTTGAGACTGAAAACTATAGTTTTCCAAGTTAGAGCAAATCCTGCATCAAGAATCACGATAAAAGGGCTGAAATTCTGATTTTAATCAGACCTGATCGGATATCGGGGTATCGATTTCTGATATCAGGGGGAAATCGGAAAAAATAAGTATCTCATTACCTGACCAGAACTCTAAAGAATATTTGTGTGAAGTTTGGTGAGAATCGAACAAACATTGTGCTTTTGTATAAAGGACATAGAGACAGAAACATACACACACACACGCACATGCCCACACAAACAAAAATCTTGATTTATATATATATATATATATATAGATATAGATATATAGATAGATAGATATCCTATATCTGGGTGTATTCGGAAAAAATAAGTAGCCCATGACCTGACCGAAAGATTAAAGAATATTTGTGTGAGGTTTGTTGAGAATCGGATAAAAATTGTTGATTTGTATAAAGGACATAGAGGCAGACAGACACACACAAAAAAAACATCTTGCCTTTTATATATATTCTAAATAATATACTGATGGGTAAATTATGTTTTTGACACAATTTTTTCCCCTTGATAATTTCGAGATGGCCAACTCGAGAAAAAATAGTTTTATATTAAATAAGATTATTCTAATTTCATTTCTCAATTGTACAGGTAAAGTTTTTTGTTTTTCTTATCGGAAATATCTGAAAACAGTTATATTTCGTCTGAAGAACTATTTAGATGTTAATAATCTATCTTAAATCTATAGAAAATAAAATTCTTTGTTTGCGGGATATTTATATTTTATCTCTGATACTGTATAACGTTTTTACCTTTTCTGATCTGGCTGCAGCCGTCTGAATGCTTGAAGAAGTTTTAATTTTAAATGCGAATTGTTTTTAAAATAAAATCCTTCGACTTCTTCAAATTAGCGGAGAAAAACTTTGAAGCAAAAGGGGGATTATGGACTGTCAATAAATAAAATCGTTTCATTAAAATAATTATTCGTAATCTTGGTATTATCAGATACGTAAAAAACTTAATTCAACCCAGAGGTAACCCACCGACTGAAAGGTTAATAAGTTCTCAAATATCGACTTTCTTCTTTTATGTGACATGTCCATTCAGGACGTAGGCGATCAAGGCTTTCGATATTTCCCTGTCTGTGGTGGCTTTTAGCACGCTTTCTCCTGTTGCACCATGTAATCTTCGTTCCGTCATCCACCTGATTAAGTCCTTCAAATATGTTATTCCTCTGTCTCTTTTCCCCTCTATCTGCCCTGTTAGTATCAGGTTCTCCAAGCCCTCCTTCCTCATTGCATGTCCAAGAAACATTAGTTGTCTCTTCCTGATGTTTAATATTAATTTCAATTTCGTCTCCATGCTTTCCAAAATTTCGTCATTTCTCACATGCTCGGTCCAGCATCCTTCTGTAGAAACACATTTCAGCAGCTTCAAGTTTTTTCCTTCATCGTCGAAGATATTGTCCAACATTCACTGCCATATTGAAGAACCGACATCACATGGCAATCCAGTACTCTCCTCTTTGTTTCTAGTGAAATTATCCTGTTTCTTCATACTTTACTCAATTTCTCTTATAGAATGTAAACAAATATGATTTCATGACGTAGGCGATCATGGCTTTCCACGTCTCCCTGTCCCTGGTGGATTTTAGCAAACTTTCTCCTGTTACACCATGCAACCCTCGTTTCGTCATCCACCTGACCAGGCCCCTTCAAATAGGTTATCCGCTACTCTCCCCTGTCTCTTTTTCCCCTCTGTCTGACCTCTGAGTATCAGATTCTTCAAGCCTTCCTTCCTCATCACATGTCTCAGAAATTTCAGCGGTCTCTTCCTGATGATCAGTATTAATTTCCTTTTCGTTTCCATCCTTTCCAAAATCTCATCATTGCTCACATGCTCGATCCATGATATCCGCAGCATCCTTCTGTAGAACCACATTTCAGTTGCTTCAATTTTTTCCTTCATCTTTGATGGTATTTTCCAGCATTCACTGACAAACCGACATCAGATAGCAATCCAGTAGTCTTTTCTTTGTTTCTAGCGAAATGTTCCTGTCTCTTAATACTCTACTCAGCTTCTGGAACGCGCCCCTCGCTATGCCAATTCGCCTTCGGGCCCAAAAAGCCATAAACAACAAATATGACCGATGCGATACTGGTTCCCAGGATATTTACTTTTATGTCCGGAAACAGACGCTAGTCAGATGATAGACAAATCAGGTGAATAGGGAGGGAGGTCAACGATTTCAAAGCTAGAGTCATGCAGGTGATTCTCAGGTCCTTTTGAAAGAAGAACGAAGGCATGACGTCCTTTGAAAGAAAGAAAGAATTAAGGAAAGAATTTAAGAAAGAATGAGATGAAAAGAATTAAAGAAAGAAAGTATTAAATAAAAAAAAATTCATGAATGAAAAAATAAAGAATAAAAAAATAAAGACTTACTTAAAAAAAGAAAGAAAAAATTAAAGAAAGAGATAATTCCTAAAAGACAGAAAGAAAGAAAGAAAGAAAGAAAGAAGGAGAAAAATACGGGGAGTAAAACCGGAATTATAAGCGCGACAGAAGAAAATCGATTAAAAGAAAAATGAAGATAACAAATACGAAAGAAAGAAACAATGGCGTTGATCGATGAAAGACAAAGAAGAAAAGACAATGAGAAGTGAAAGGAAAGAAAAGGGGAAACGAATAGAAAAAAGGTGAAGTTAAATGAACTTGTAAATATATTAAAAGTAAAAATACCTCGAGAAAAAATCATTGAAAAATTCAATTTAAAGTCAAGAAATCAAGTTATGAAACGTCACGCCAGGTCATTACTTAGATGGGTGATCGGTTAAAAAGTTCAGGACCTAAAGCTTGGATATGTGGGTGGATTAATGAATTGCTAATTCGGATGCCGAGTTCAAATTCTAGTTGGGTTCGTCATATTTACTTACGCCCAAATAAGTTTGAGAAAGCAATGGATTTACCTCTTTTCATTTTTGTTTAAAAGAAAATGACTACACCGTTGAATCTCTCCGTTAAAATGTGATTTTCTTTCTTTTTGTTCAAAGAAAATGACTGACTCCACGATGTCTTAAATTTCAAGACACATATTGAGTCTCCATTCAAAAGGTAATTTTTCCTTTTTTGTTTTAAAGAAAATGAGCGAGTAGACCGTAACTTAAATTTAAAAGCACATTTTGACTCGTTCGGTTCAAAAGAGGATTTTTTTATTTTTGTTTAAAAGGAACTGACTGGCTACACCAAGTCTTAAATTCGAAAATATATTTTGAGTCTCCCAGTTCCAAAGGTGATTTTTTTTTTGTTCCAAAGAAAATGAGTGACTACACCTTGTCTTAACCTCCAAAACACATTTTGAATCTTTCTATTCAAAAGCATATATTTTATTTTTGTTTAAAGAAAATGTCTAAATGCACCGTGTCTTACCCTCTAAAACACATTTTGAGTCTTCCCGTTCAAAAGGTGATATTTCCGATATGTATGTTTAAAATAAAATGACTGATTACAATGTTTCAAAATCTCTAAAATACATTTTGAGTCATCCGGTACAAAGGGAAATTTTTTATAGTTATAGAAAATAATAAGAGTGACTACTTTATGTCTTTACTATCAAAAGACATTTTCAGTCTTCCCTTTCAAAAAAGAATACATTGATTTTGTGCAAAAGAAAATGGCTGACTACACGGTATCCCCTATTCCTAAAGTATAATTTTATTCTTCGGGTTCAAAAGGGGTTTTTTCTTTTTTCTTTAAAAGAAAATGTTTTGACTACACCGTGACTTAACCCAATAAAACACATTTTGTACTTCCCTGTTCAAAATGGGATTTTTCCTTTTTATCAAAAAGAAAATTAACTTCCAAAACTCATTTTGAATCTCCCCGTTTAAATGGAATTTTTGCTTTTTCTTTAAAAAAAATGATTTACTACACCGTGACTTAAGTATCCAAAAGCACATTTTGAGACTTTCGTTGCAAAAAAGGTTATTTCGTTTTGTTTAAAAATAATGATTGACTACACTAAAATTCAAAACATATTCTCATTCTTTCCGTTCAAAAGGGAATATTTCCTTTTCGTTTAAATAAAAGTTGTTTATCTTACTCTACAAAACATATAATAGTCTCTCCATTGAAAATGTTATTTTTCATCTTTGTTTAAAAAAATGACTGGCTAAACAGTGTTTTTAACCTCCAAAACTCATTTTGAATCTTCCTGTTCAAATGAGTTCAATACTAGTCTACAGCAGAAGTGAACAAGTAACTTACAGGGTTAGAGGGAGATAACTCATGATTACCAGGAGAAGAGGTTCTACGCAAGGAATGAGGGTGATATACCCCAGTGAAATTCCTAGCCCCTGAAGAAGGCCGGAACGTACAACGGCCGAAACGTCGTACAAATGGCAACAAAGATGAGGACAATAGTCCGAATAATGTAAATACTGTCACTACAACGCGTCTTAACTTCCAAATTACCTTGAGTTCGAAGATGATTTTTCATATTTATTTAAAAGAAAATAACTGGCACCACCATTTCTTAACCTTGAACATATCTGTCTTCCTGTTTAATAGGGAATATTGCTTTTTGAGTACACTCTGTTTTCACCTACAAAACACCCGAGTCTCTCCGTTTGAATAGTGATTTTTTTTCTTCTTGTTTAATAGATAACTGATTGCACTTTTTCTTGACCTCTAAATGACATTTTGTTCAAAAGGCAATTTTTTTCCTTGTTGAGAAGAAAATGTCTAACTACTTCCATAACACATTTTGAGTCACTCCATTTGAAAGCTGATTTTTTTTTCTTTTTACTGGCAGTTTCCTGGTTGCTGCTTCCGACTGGTTATTAGGAACCCGAACTCTTGCGTAGCATCTTGAGAGACTGCTCTGATCAACAGTTGAATAGTATCGGGATTTCTTGTAGTGCTATTTTGTGCATGGATGGGTGTCCCTGTACGTCCCTCCGGTGGGCAACCCTGAGGCCACATTATTCTGCAGTCTGCGCCATTTCCTTCCAACACATGTTGCATTTGACTACCGACTGATACTACTAAACTAGGCCTCTCCTAACCAAAAATTCTAATCACACAAATCAAGAATTCAAATTAAACCAGCTAAACAAAAATCACCTAAACCTGTTAACATCTCTTTCTCAAACATCCGTGGTATCCTCCAGAGTAAACTCACTTGACATCTTAGCTCTCTGTGAAAATAACCATCACCCTTCTATTCCTTCCTCTGATTTCCATATCCCTGGTTACCTAACTTTCTTTAATAAAATAGAATATTTATCAGTATTTGCCTATACATCTGAGATGAGGAAGTATTTATTCTATTTACATTATTTGGACTATTATCCTCATCATTGTTTTCATTTTTACAACATTTCGGCTGTTGTACGCTCTGGCCTTCTTCAGGTGCTAGGAATTTCAAAACAAACCCTTTATTAGAGAGTCTGGTTAAAGGGGGATAACTAATGACATACCAGAAGTGGTTTTACACAAGGAATAAGAACAGGAGCCGAACTCTTGCATAGCGTCTTGACAGGGTGCTCTGATCAACAGTTGAGTAATATCGGGGTTTCTTTTAGTGCCATGAATGGGTGTCCCTGCAAGTGCCTCCAGTGGGAAACCCTGAGGCCATATTATGCTGCAGTTTCCTTTCTACACACGTTGTATTTGACAACCGACTGATACTACTACCCTAGGCCTCTCCTTATCAAAAAATCTCCAATTATGACATCACACAAAGTAAGAATTAAAACTAAACCAGCTAAACAAAAATCACTTAAACCTGTTAACATCTCTTTCTCAAACATCCTTGGTATCCTCCGAGTAAACTCTTCTGACATCACAACTTTCTGTGTAACTAACTGATGTAATGAATAGGTAATGAATATGTATACACCTTGGTTCTCCTTAACTGTAACGTGATTGGCTGATGTCAGCCATACATATAGACTAAGGCAAGGACGTCCAGAGATCTTTCACTAGAGGTCTATTGGCCTACCACTATTGCCTTAACCACTTAACCTCGAATGATATCCCTTTCCGGGACATATCACTAACCTTTACCTTTCAATTACTTTCTCTCATTTCTTTATCTCTGGTGACCTTTTCATCTTTAAGAGGGGCTATAATGTCCATATGCGTGGAATTATCGTTTATGTAAGTGTTGTGGATTTATTTTTGCAGTGGAGGCTAGTATTTGTGCTAAAGTCGGTCCTAATAGTTTCGACATACAAAACGTTACGAACTTGATATATGTATTACGCAAGGTAATTTTGCCAGGTCGCTGACTACTTTCGTATTCGACTAACTGTCGACTACTATCGTCCAGCATCGACTGACCCTCGTTCCTCTTACTACTCCTACTTAAATTAAATAGGAGAGTCTATTCACTATACAATAGGTGTGCTTCATCATAACAGTCAGCGAACATCTCTCTCTATCTAGGGCGTTTTCTCTTAAATCTTCACGTCATTCCTACATGTGTATCCGTTTCTCTCTACTAAGCTCGGTTAGCTTTTTTTCTTCCTCTACCGCTCCTTTTCACATCCTGACTGTTCCATATTTGACAGCATCTCAAGCAATATAGATACGACAGTTTCTTCTCATCCATTTGCTCAAATATTTGTGTTCGAGTCTTAAATGCCTACCACGACAAATAACTGGAAAACTCTGTCACAAATCTTGTTCATACAATGAATTTTTCAATCACTGAATCCCTTACGCAAGGGGTGGATCTCCCCGCGCATTTTATTAATAAACCTAATGGAACTGATTCACTGTTAGATTTCTGGTTCACTTTTTTCCCTGCCTCTTGCACATATCATGCAGCTTTGCTCTCCTGGCAACTCTGATCATGCTGTGGTTTCCGTTAATATCTCCTTCCAATTCCCCTTCCACCAGGAATTTCCGACTAGCCAAATATCTTACTGCTGCCAAAGAGCAGACTAGGAGTCATTCCGCGATTTCCAGTATGACGTCCCTTAGAAAAAAGTTTTTGCACTTCCCGTTATAAATTATGCATCCGAGGTTTCCTCTTAGTTAAAGCTGGCACAAAGACTTTCATCCCAGCCAGGAAGTTACGATTTAAACCCCATTTGCCCCGCCGGTTCACCCCTGCTTGCTCGGCCGCTATTGCCCACAGGAATCATTTCTTCCAGTTTTATCGAAGCCGCGCGTCTGACCATAATAGGCGCCTTTTTATCTCTACTTGTAATGAGTGCAAGAGGATCCTTTATAATGCTAAGCCGTTGTTTGCTGAAAGAATGAAGCAACGTATAGCATTCCGCAAGTTCGGTTTCAAAAAATACTAGCCGCTCTGTAAAAATGTGTTAAATATCATCAAGCATTTCAATCCTCCATTTACTCAATAGATTTGAAGTCAGACAAGGCCGAGTGCTTTGCTCACAGATTCTCCACCAACTCAACATTTGATTCGTCTGTGGTATCCGCATCCGACTTCCTACCTAGAACTGAGGCTCAATTGTGTGACGTTAACATTACCTTCTCGCTGGTCTCTAACATAATTTCAAAGCTTGACCCCCATAAGGCGAATGACGGTGACGGAAGCCACATCATTGTTCTGAAGAAATGTGCCCCTAAATTCTCTTCTGTCCTCTTCAAATTCGACATCAACTGTTTCTCTGCTTCTTGCTTCCCTGTCTACTGGAAGTCCGCCTCTGTATTTCCCGCATTTAAGAACTCTCGAGAACCATCAAACCCCTCTAATTATCGCCCTATTGATTTTTGGTAAAGTGTTCGTGGTTATTATCAATGCTGAAGTGGTTATCACAGCCCACAGCGTCTTCTCCGATAAACAGTATGATTTCCGCTTCAACAGTTCTACTGCTGATATCCTAACGACCATCACAGTGTATATATGCCAGGTTCTCGATAAGAAAGGTAAAGCTCGAGCTGTTGCCCTAGATATCTCCAAAGAATTCGACACGCAGGTTACAGGGCTATGACATAATTAGACGCTTATTTGATCTAATCCAGTCATTCCTTTCAAATGTAGGTAGTATTGAATGTACATGCTTCCAGATAATGTCATACGAACACGGGTGTCCGCAAGGCTCTTTTCTATAACCTACACTTTTCTGATCTTCATCAACGATCTCTATAATGTAATTAGATCCCATGTAGGCATCTACACTGACGACCCCACCATTTACTCCCGCCTCGATAAGAAATCTGACGAGGCTGACTGAGCAAATATTGCTGATAATCTTGAAAAGGTCTTCCAATCTGTGGTGGATTTTGGTAAAAAATGACTCGCGAATTTTAATGCTTCCATTAACGGACACACACCCAGACACACACAAAGTTCCATTTATAAATAAGTTTAGATTACTCAACATTCATTTTCTGTATTACAGAATGTTAATAGATATCATAATGAACAGGTTTTGATTAATACTTTTTTTATCGATTAAAGATATCGATTGTGTCGTGTGTAGTCAATGATTATTGTAGGCAAGAGTGAATGAAGTTTTTGACTGAAGAAAGAAAGTCTTTTCAATCTGTGAAACAAGAATGAATGACGCATGAATTCTTAAGCTCTTAGAAAGTTTTTGTGTGAAAAGTAGCGAGCGAAAGAGAAGTGCGGCTAGTCGAAGTTGCTGAGAGCGGCCAGCATGGAATCGTTTGGCATTGGTGGGTACACTGATGATAGATCCAAAAATGTGTCTTATATACATTTTGGGAAATCAAAATAGGCTCTAGATGGGCTTATCAAAATCTGGCGCCAAACTCAGTTTTAACCAATCAGATTGCAAAGAACACGATCTGAGACCGTGATTGGTTAGTCTCGTTATATTGGATTATTCCAATATATGTTGGCCTGAAACTGGGGTGGACAGCTTATGCTATTCCTACAACTCTTTAGGAACTAATTATCCAATCCTACAAACGCCGTTCTTTCTGGTGAAGTGATTTAAATAAAATAAAAAAAACAAAATAAAAAAAAAGTGTGTTTAAACATTGATGCTTTTTTCAAATATGTTTTATTACATGATACCGACGAAGTATTTATCGAATCCATCCGGGTATTTTCGACTGTCATCTCAATTGATTATAAATAATTACGCGTTATTAGTTTTACGTGTTAGCCAGTCAGGACGCTTTTTAGCTGATTAAAACCAATCACAAATCACTTCAAGATGACGTCATTTATGACGACATCAACTAAATTTATAGGTGACATTTTTTCTTTCATAAAACTTCATTATACGATAGAGAGAGAGGCCCTTTTAAATGTTGGCTGTTTCCTTTATATTAAAATAGATAACTCCAATTTTTGAATGAATTTTTAAAAGAATTATTTTAATTTTTTTTTATTATAATAATTCATAAAATTTCAAAAATGTCTTAAAATCTTATAAAGTAGCGGTGAGGATATTAAGTTAGTAAGTGAAGACTATATTTACTATTTCGAAAATACAAATATCCGAGCCATCGCGTTTCTAAAATAATTTTTAATTTTTTAATTGTTTGTTTTGTGTATTTGAAGTTATTTTTATTGTAATTTGTGTGTGTTTCACGGTTTCTTCCTCTTACAAGAAAAACATTTAACAAATATGTCAGTTCTGGTCACCACACAGAGTATTTCTCCCCATCTCTCAGTAATCGTACGTCAGTCATTTACGCGAAAATGTCAGAGATCAACGCTTCGTTATTAAGAAATAGTTTTATTCTAAATTTCATGCTTATAAATAAGTAAGGGTTTTGTAAATCAGATTAATTTAACTTTAAATTCGCTAATTTTCCAAAGATAACGTGTCACAGATTTATATTTAATTTTTGAAAGATTTTAAATCTGAAAACCAACTTTTACTTCAAATAGTTTCAATCGCTTAAAAATGGCCAAAAATGTGAAAACTTTTTAAAAAATTACAAAACTTTAGATTCTAATCAATATAATTTCTGTTTGACATCGTACATTTAATCTTTCAGTTTTGTTTTGTTTTATAAGCGTTTCACCCCGAGCAAGGCATGTCACTGCCACTACTGCGCAGGGGGCTACATAGAGTGGAAAAGGATGATTAAATATAGGAAATGTCAGAGGGTGGGTGATAGGCGGGTAGGGATACCGAGAATGGTTAAATATAGGAAATGTCAGAGGGTGGGTGATAGGCGGGTAGGGATACCGAGAATGGTTAAATATAGGAAATGTCAGAGGGTGTGTGATAGGCGGGTAGGGATACCGAGAATGGTTAAATATAGAAAATGTCAGAGGGTGGGTGATAGGCGGGTAGGGATACCGTGAATGGTTAAATATAGGAAATGTCAGAGGGTGGGTGATAGGCGGGTAGGGATACCGAGAATGGTTAAATATAGGAAATGTCAGAGGGTGGGTGATAGGCGGGTAGGGATACCGAGAATGGTTAAATATAGGAAATGTCAGAGGGTGTGTGATAGGCGGTTAAAAGCTTCAGCAAAACATTTGTAATTCTAAAAATTCAATTCAAAAGTTAGGTATCGAAAGTGATTGGAATTATTTATATTAAATCAATTTCTAGAATTTCATGTTTTTCTTTCGATTGCGTCCTATTAAATATTTTGATTTTATCAAAATTTCTTTTATGTTAATATTATTTTGCTTACTTAGGATATGTTGATCTATATGCGCACGAATTTCACCGCTGTATAATAACAAGTTTATCAACGAGACAGTGTAATGTGTGTATGACCAATGTATGAAGTGATTACGTTTCTTGAATGTTAAAGTTGGTGCTACAATTTTTCAAAGCACATGAGAATTTGTAAACAATGTTAATTTTAAAAAGGGTGGATTTTTGAAATGATAATTTTTTTAAAAAGAATTAGATTAGGTCTTTTCATTTTTTGTTATAGTTGATTATATATTTTATATAGTTTTTTTTATAACTTCCAGCGAAGTTCTTTTATGTTTTTCATAGTGCGGCAGATCATGGGCAGCCACATCTTCCTATCACTTATAACACTTAATTAGTTTTGTTGTTTTGTCATTTCTTCCAAAACCTATTCTCTCATCCATTTTCTCAAGCCCATCAACTGTTTTCCCTTGTTCTTCTTTCTCTCAGTCTCTCCTGTGAGTATGAGATTTTCCAAGCTCTCTTTCCTCATTACTGTATTTGTTGTGTGTTGCGTGCAGGAACACAGTTATCGTTATTGTTGTTGTTCTTCTTCTTCTCCTTCTTCACCCACTAACAGTCCATCTCCTTTAACTGCTTGCATGTCCACTGCAGACTGTCAAATCGAGACTGTATTTACCTCTCTCGGGCTGTCCACGATTTTTTCGGTTCTCCTGCGCACGCGCACAGACATTCCAGGCCTCGCCGCCATGTTGCTGGCCTCGTCCAGCATCTTCTCTGCGGCCACAAAAGACGCAAACAACCCTAAACCTCTTGCTTCGTCTAGGATTGTGTTCACCACAATTACGTTCCCGAAAGATTTCAACAGCCTGTTCCTGATGTTATGTGTAAGTTTCCTTTTTTTATTCCATTTTCTCCAAAACAAAGTTCCGGTTCGGTTCATTGTATCCTCTGAATCTATCTGTAGGACGCAATTCTGGTGCCTAAAATCTCTTCTTCATCTTTGCCGAGATTATCCAGAAGTCGCTGTCATATAGAAAGACAAATATCGCGTAATAGTTCTGTTATAGGTTGACACTTCTGAAACACTGTCAATGATGGACGTGCCAATGGCATAAAATGGTGTTTTTAAGTAAAGAATTGAAGCATTCTTGTAATATTCGAGTGTCATTCGGACTGATTCCTTCGGCGACTATTGCGATCTAATACTCCGCCTCTCTGTGTTGTAATTCGTCTTGTCTGTCATTGTAACTATTGCACTCTTCTGTGCATAGCCGCGGATATTGTGCTGAATAATACCGTAGCACACTTCTCTGTGTATCATATCAGCCTCGGCGTTCAACAAGTTCAGTAGTCTTTTCTTTGTTTTTAAAGAAACCTCTATGTCTGGTAATACTATACTTAGATTATGGAATATATCCTTGACCAGTCCAATACGTCTTCAAATCTCAGTGTCGCACTTTCCCTCCTCTGTTAGAAGATTCCCCAGATAATTAAATGTCAGTATCTGTTTTATTTTAGTATCCCTAAACTGTAATTTGGGGTTCTCTTTTAGGCTGATAACAATGCATTTTTTTTTTCTTTTTTTTTTTTTTTAATAAGCCCTTTCTTCTCGATTATCTTCGATGCCTCTATAGAAACATTATTAGTTTCCTTTCGGAGTATACAAATCAACTATCCGTCCGTATGTGGAATACTGCAGTCATATATTGTAGGCACACCCGCTGCCCATCTCAATGTTCTCGACAGGCTCCAAAGTAGAATCTATAATATGACAGGTCCCGACTTGGCAACCCGACTCCAGCCACTTTCTCAACGGCGGGATGTGGAATCCCTCTGTCAAATCTACAAATATTTTCATGGCTTCTGCTCCTACGAACTTAAGTCACTTGTACCCCCGCCACAAGAATTTACTCGTGCAACCAGACTGGCAACTAGGTCCCACCCATTTACATTTAGATCAACCAAATGCAGCCGACAATTCTACTCCATCAGCTTCTTTCCTCGCACTTCTTGCATGTGGAACCCTCTTCCATATACTTTCTTTCCTGACGGCTACAACCGCCAGTAATTTAAATTCAATGTCAATTCACTTCTCTTATCCACTTGACTCCAGTTCTTTCTACATCATCCGTTAAAGCTCATTTCTGACATATTTTGATTGTAATACGCGAAAAATTATCCGTGAGTATGAACGGATTTTATTTTTAAAAAAAGCTAACATACTGTTTACAATTTATTTAATCTGACATGTTTAAAAGAACATTTTCTGCCCAAATACACAATATCCTGCCTGTCGACAATAACGAGGCAGCGTCAGCTCAGTGCATTTTCTTTACTACCATTTATTAATTTACTATCACTTCTGAAAGTTCTTGTTTATTTGTTCTTTAACAGTGTCTTATTTTATCTTTTGCAATAATTATGTCGCCGAGTAATAAAGTATATATATATATATATATATATATATATAAACCAAACTGGCTAGCCACAATTGGAGTAGATAGACTAAACAATTGGAGTAGATAGACTAAACTAATTGAAGTAGATAGACTAAATTATCACCCGATTTACACTCCACCCACGACTATTGAACAGGTGAAGAGGCTCATCCCTTGTTTCCTATTTAGGATGTGGTTTCCGGCTTTCTCTTTTCCAATCTTTTCACTCTTACGTAGCCCCCTGCTCATCAGTGGCGTTACCACCTTGCTCGGGGTGATATGATTTAAAAAAAAACGTGAGGAAATTAAAATTGAAAAATGGAAAAGATCCTGATATAACTTGGAGTATAGTGAAAATGACCAAACCATACAACAGTGGCAATATATGTAGATTGTGCCAGGAGTTAAAATTAGCTATTTCAGTGTTCACAAAGTGGAAAAAATTACTAAATGAAAGATCAGAAATTATGTCCAAATGTAATCATACCTATAAATACTTACTAGACATAAATAAATCTTTTGTAAGATCCGAGAATAGCTCCTTCATAATTTTGATAATTTTCGGTTGTTTGAAGATTCCAGTCGTGTGTTCGTAAAATAACCCTATATGTACGTCATGAAAATAGTAGATCATGTCTTTTTCAAGACTTTCTATGCAGAAGACTTTTCCGCACTAGGTTGCCATTTCTTCCTGCAGTAGACCGGTTGCCAACAAAAGCTATAAAATTGAATCTGTCTTGCTATTCAGTTCATAGCTAAAGGAAGAAAGGATTGATTTATACCTTCACCAAAGGTATTTGTGCGAAAGTGAATGAAATGGACTCGACTAGAATTCGACTAAGCTCGCTGATCTCTCATTACGAGACGATAGCCATAACACTACTATATATATATATATATATATATATATATATATATATATATATATATATATATATATATTCAGTTTATGGAAGCTGTAGATATTTTTCTAAACACATCCTGTTAAATATAAGAGACAATGAATGTCTATTATGTTTAATCATGAGCCGTTCTTAACATCGTATTTTTGTTTTAGAACCAACTTAATAAAAAATTATCCAAATGTTAGAAAACCTTCACCTGATCAAACATAATAGACATTCATTGTCTCTTATATTTAACAGGATGTGTTTAGAAAATTATCTGCTGCCTCGATACACTGAATATATAACTAAACTTTTTTAGATATATTTTTTTTTAAATTTAAACTTTCTTAGATACATTAAAAAACTTTTTTATCTAAAACAAATTTACAAGCATTATTAAAGAAATGTTTACGTTTAGAAACATAATTTTTTAAAAATCTGTCGCTTTCAGCGTCACTTGATGGAAAAACAAAAACTCTCTCCACAAACGCGTCACGTGATGTAAACAGACTCTTCACAGACGCTCTCGCGAAATCTCGCGAAATCTCTCGGAATACGTTAATAATTCAAATTTTAAAATCATTTGTTTCTGATGAAGGACCGAGGGCGGTCTGAAATATAAAATATAATAGTAGAAATGAACAAATACTGTCAAAAAAACACATTTTTAAACTCAAAACGTTTTAATATTCTTTCCTATACATATTAAAACAGTATACGTGGTTCATCACTGTGCTCTCTCTCTCTCTCTCTCTCTCTCTCTCTCTATATATATATATATATATATATATATATATAGTAAGTAGCTAACCTAGAGAGCCAACGAAGCTACCAAGGTTTCACCAAATTGGATTTTCAGGAAAAGTTGGAGTCAACGTTCCCTGAAGATCTAATTTAGTGAAACCTTAGTAGATTCGTTGGCTCTCTAGGTTAGCTACTTACTTTGTTTGCTCTGCTATTGTATTGAGCCCTTTACATGTTAGGTTTCTCGTCTCGGGGTTTTTTTTCTTTCGACTCGTACTTTGACTAATGCTCAAGTGCTTAGTTCGTTTCTTTTTTTCTTTCCATTTTTTTCCCTCCGTGTTTATACTCGGCGGGTTTTTCAAGACGTGTTCAAAGACAAATTTACAGTTATATATATATATATATGTTTCTAAATAGAAGAGACAACAATCACGCTCTCCCGTTTACTTATCTGTCACTTTTCTGATCAGAGTTCAGTTAAACAACATTTCTTAGAAAAACATCGGAAATATTAGTAGATAATGTAGATAATATCAGACAAATTTTAGTCAAAAACACAATAATCATCACTCATACACACAGTAAAAAAGAACCTTCAAATATTGGAGGCCATCTACATTAAATCCAAACAACCCACAATTAATAAAAATCCCGTTCAAATCTGGTCATAACACATTACATTGCATTTAAATATATGGTTCTGTTATCATTTCGAGCTCTCACGCGGTGTGACGTCATAGAACCGCATTACAAATTTACGAACTGCGTTTGCTATTTTTGATAATTGCTATCGTTGCTTAGCAAAGTTTTTATGCCAACAAAAGATAAAATCTTCTTTGATGGTGGAGGTTTTTATGTTAACGTGTTTGTAATATCTCTGAAGATGGCTCATGGGAGCCGAATGCTTAAAACAAATTTAATAAAAAATATCCAAATTTTGGAGAATTTTTGTCTTTATTTTCACCTGAAATTAAAGCCAAAATACCATGTTTAGAATGGCTCATGATTAAACATAATAGACATTCATTGTCTCTTATATTTAACAGTGTATGTTTAGAAAATTATCTGCTGCCTCGATACACTATATATATATATATATATATATATATATATATATATATATATATAATAAATATAAAAGACAATGAATGTCTATTATGTTTAATCATGAGCCGTTCTAAACGTCGTATTTTTGCTTTAATTTCAGTTGAAAATAAAGACAAAAATTATCCAATATTTGGATAATTATTTATTGTTTTTTTTCTAAACTTTCGGCTCACATGAGCCATCTTCAGAGAGGTCGTTCAAACTGAAATATTATAAAATCCACCATCACCGACGATTTTATTTTGTGTTGGCATAAAACTCCGCTTGGCAACGGCAATAGTTACCAAAAATAATAAACGCAGTTCTTAAGTTTGCGATGCGGTTTTATGACGTCACACCGCGGGATAGCGCGAAATGACAACAAAACCGTGTAGTCAAATGCAATGTAATATGTTATTTCCTGTTTTAAAGTTGATTTTATTGAGTGTTGGTTGTTTCGATTTGATGTACATGGCCTCCAATATCTGCAGGTTCCTCTTACTGTTGGAGAATTTTTGTCTTTATTTTCAACTGAAATTAAAGCAAAAATACGATGTTTAGAACGGCTCATGATTAAACATAATTGACATTCATTGTCTCTTATATTTAACAACATATGTTCAGAAAATTACTTGCTGCCTCGATATACTATATATATATATATATATATATATATATATATTATATCTCTTACTATCCTTTGTATACCTTCTTGTGAACGTACTGACATGCGCACATCTTTTATCTCACACAAACACATGCTTCTCTTCACACTTACTCACTTTTTGTCTCTTACATACACACACGATGACTCAAAAACAACCAGAAATCAGGGTTTAGAATATAGGTTGTTAAATGGACTTGAAACTCGACCGTTTATACACGTAGGACGTAAGAAAGTGTCTCATCAACAAATGGTCACATCATTCAAAGCTGTCAGAAAATGGACAACAGGAGACACTTTGATATTTCATGTACCGTTTTATTCAAACTGTCCGAAAGATGGTCAAATATTCGTCAATCATCGAAAGTTAATATTTGCAACGCCATGTCCAGAAGTGTGGGAGGTTCTGTTCCATTCCCAGATATGGAGTGTAACCCGATAATTTAATTTCTCCCTGTTTCTGGTTTGCATTTGGATACGAGTGTCTACTTTTAAGGGCAAATGATTGATTGGTCCCCAGAATCTTTCCCGGAGATAAATTTACGCTTCGCCTGCTATCAGTCCTTGAATTTCCTGTCCGATCCAAGAGAGGGGAAAAAATTCTCGAGGACTGCATTCTAAAGTCAGCGATCGATAAATCACTCATACACACGGAATCACAATCCTTCGAACATACACAACGGTACATGCGCACATAATACTCATGCACACATACACTCAAACGCACCAATATATATATATATATATATATATATATATATATATATATATATATATTATAATTGTATCACCCCAAGCAATGTATTTTACTGCCACTGTTGTGCAAGGGGTTACAGAAAATAAAAGTTATGAGAAAAAGTGACAGGTAAGGTGTCAGGAAGTGGGTAAGAGAAGGATGAAAATAACGATGAGAGTGGAGTGAACGGAGAAGGGAGCATAAGAGAGAGGATGCAGGTTAGTGACATAGGAGATGACTATTGACTTTACATTTAAATTATTGGAGACTGTAGCTGTCGGGAAAGCAAGTAAATGGAAGGGAATTCCACAGGCGAGAAAAGAAGCTGATGGAGTAGAATTTAGGTTTACACTTTATTGGTTTCACAGTAAAAAGGTGGGACCTAGTTGCTAATCTTGTGGCTCGGGAAATTCACATATATATATATATATATATATACTCTGACTCCGCTAATTATCGCCCTCTCAGCCTCCTACCTATCTTTAGCAAAGTGTTCGAAGCCCTCATCAACGCTGAGGTGGTACAACAACTCTTAGTTCACAGACTCTTCTCTGACAAACAGTATGGTTTCCGCTTCACCAGGTCTACTGCTGATATGCTTACAACCATCACTGAGTATATACACCAGGCCCTCGACAAGAACGGCGAAGCCCGAACTATTGCCCTTGACATATCCAAAGCGTTTGACATAGTCTGGCATGCTGGCCTTCTATGCAAGCTGCAGGGCTATGGTATAACTGGACAGTTGTTTGGCCTAATCCAGTCATTCATTTCAAATCGTACAATGAAGATAGTATTGAACGGACAAGCCTCCCAATAATATCACACGAACGCGGCTGGCCCTCAAGTCTCTATTCTAGGCCCTATGCTTTTCCTTATCTATATTAACGATCTCAGAGATGTAATAAGATCCCAAGTAGGCATATACGCTGTCGACACTACGGTTTACTCTCGTCTCGATCAAAAATCTGCCGAGGCTTGACCTAATCCAATCTTTCTTAAATAACAGCAAAATGAAGGTCGGCATGCCTCTTCATCCTACAGCACGAATGCTGGTGTTCCACAGGGCTCTATCCTGGGCCCGACGCTCTTCCTTATTTTCATCAACGACCTCCCAGATGAGATCAAGTCCCAAGTAGGCATCTACGCAGATGACACTACAATATACTCCCGCACTAGTAAGAAACCTGTCGTGTCGGACAGACATGATCTCGCTGCTGACCTTGAACGGGATCTACACTCTGTGGTGAACTGGGGCAAGAAGTGGCTTGTCAACTTCAATTCGTCTAAGACCAAGCTGTTGTTTGTCAACCATTACAGGCAACCTCTCCTGCCTCCCATAAGCATGGACCAAGCTATTCTCCCTGAGAGCAATACACTCCGCCTCCTCGGCCTTACCCTGTCCTCAGACCTCAAATGGAACCACTATATTGAATCCATAGCAAAATCTACTGTTAAGAAGGTTGGGTCACTATGTCGATCCAGGATGTTTTCCCGCCTGAATCCATCCTGAATATATACAAGTCAACCATCCGTCCGTGCATAGAGTACTGCTGCCATTTATGGTCAGGCGCCCCTGCCGTTCTCCTCAGTGTTCTCGACAGGCTCCAAAGGAGAGTCTGTAATGTGATAAGTGCTGATCTGGCGGCTCGACTGCAGCCACTTCCCCACCGTCGAAATGTGGCCTCCCTTTGTCTGTTCTATAAATACTTTCATGGCTTCTGCTCGGACGAACTTAAGTCACTGGTGCCTCCTCAACAGGTGTTTACTCGTGCAACCAGACTGGCAACTGGGTCCCACCCATTCATAGTCAGGTTAGCCAAATGCAGACGACAATTCTACTTCTGCGGCTTCTTCTCTCGCACTTCCCGCCTGTGAAACTCGCTCCCATATTTGTGCTTTCCTGACGGCTACAACCTCCAGAAATTTAAATGCGAAGTCAATATTCATCTACTAACCACTGGACTCTAGCTCTCTCCCCACCCCCGTATAACCTTCCCTTTCTCTCCACCTATGTTTCTGTCATCGCACCTGCATTCTCAGCTTTTTATTGCTCCTTTCTAACTTGTTTGTACTCCTCACTCTTTTCTATTTTTTTACAGTTATGTAACCCCCTGCATATCAGTGGCATTTTGCCTTGCTCGGGGTGAAATGATTAAAAAAAATAGTCTGAATCATGTAACTATTTTAATTGCTACCTCTTCACAGAAATATAGACAAATAGAATGATCTATTATTAAACGTCGTACAAATGGCAACGTAGATGAGGACAATAGTCCGAATAATGTAAATACTGTAAATACTACCTCATCTCAGAAATATAGACAAATAGAATGATCTATTATTAAACGTCGTACAAATGGCAACGTAGATGAGGACAATAGTCCGAATAATGTAAATACTGTAAATACTACCTCATCTCAGAAATATAGACAAATAGAATGATCTATTATTAAACGTCGTACAAATGGCAACAAAGTTAACGACAATAATCCAAATAATGTAAATACTGTAAATTCAATGCATATTTCAAAATATTCAAACTGACGACGAATTCAAAACGTGAGTGCTTTTTGGGGGAGATCCCGTCTATGGATATGTATCTGCCTATCTGTAGCTCTTCAAAATGTGATCGTTGTCATTATTGTTGCCTATTCTTATCTATCTCGCTACAATCGTTCTATTCTATCGATCGATCGGTCACTGATGTTTATGACTGTCTTGATTCTCTATTTGTTGTAAATACGTTACACGTGCCAGCGGTCAATTCCTTAGCCAAGAAAAAAAAAAAGCCGCCAGCATTTTGAATACTGATTCTTTAGTCAGCTAAACACCCTTGGGGGTTGTCTGTCAGCCCGCCCCAAGCTGATATTTTACAAGCGGACACTCCTTCTCGGATTAAGCCTCAATTTCTGGTTCTGAATAGAAGATCAGTTCGATTTCCAAAATCACAGGAATTGTATCTTCAAAAACACGCTCTGATTTTTACAGCGATTGTCTAATATTTGGTTTTTTGCATTAATCACAGTGGATTATGAATTCGTCTTAAGAATTCTTTCCTGTGTTTTTGGATAATATACGGACATGGTAAAATTATTATGAACTAGCGGAACCCGTCGAATTTCCACGGATTTCCTGAAAAAAATTTACTTTGTCATCCTACAAATGATAGTAACGTCTTCAAACATAAAGGTATTGGATTATAAAATAACGATAACACAGAGTGTAATTTTATTAAAATATCTATAAAAGAAATGTCCATAGAAGCTACTTTACTGTGAAAGATTTTTAAAGAGAAAATGTTTTTTTTTATTACTGACAAATCATGGCTCCTGTGTCCATTGTAAACATTTTTATCAAGGTTTTTAATAAATAATAATTTCAGAAATAATTTCCTTCATTTGTGAATAATTTCCTGATAGTTTCCTTAAAATCCGACAATTATTTATTTTCGCGAGAGTGTGTGATGCAATCATTACATTTCCATTGTAAAACAGTCGTAATGTTTCTTTAGCCGCTAACTCAAATCAAAACAAAACTTTCTGACAAAATTTCAAAAATGTTAGAAGGGATTCGAAAATTTTAGAAAAGACCAATTAAGTAATGACCAAGGGTGTAGAGTCCAGAAATTTCGTTATTAGGTTGTGGGATACGAGAACAAACCTATTTTCACCATATTGTACAGTTGTGGTACAGTGGATGTCGGCTCGGAACGAGAAACCGGGGAGCTGAGTTCGAATTCCAGTTGAATCCATTGCATTCACTTACGCGCAAATACGTTTGGGAAAGGTATTAATACGTCTCTTCCTTCCAGTTATGGGTTAAATAGCAGGACAGATTGGGTTTATAGACTTCGTCGGCAACCAGCCTACCACAGAAAGCAATGGCAACCTACTGCGGGATAATCATCTGCCCAGTCAGTCATATCTCTTTCGAGACATGATCGCCCAAGCGTGTATCAAGTATGACACTTAACTGACTGACTGAATATAATAGTTGGAATAATGATTAAGGCTTATATTGGTCATAAAATGGGGATCAGTTAATTACTTACTAACAATAGGAAACCGACCCCCCCCCCCACGAATTACTACATAATAATATAATAGATGTCTTTTCCCTTTACCTATGAATCAAATAGCAGGACAGATTTGGTTCTATAGCCTTGTTCGGCAACCAGTCTACCGCAGAAATCAATGGCAATCTACTGCGGGATAATCTTCTGCCCAGTCAGTCATGTCTCTTTCGAAACATGATCGCCCAAGCGTGTATCACGTATGGCACTTAACTGACTGACAGTGCACACACATATACACTCACACAATTAATCTACAACCACCGGCTTAAGCTGCTACCGATAAGATAATGCTATAAGCTCTCTCCTTCTACTCTCTCACTCTTTACTACCCCTCCGTTTGGCAAAGGTGAGAGAAAGGCTGAGGAGAGTAAAAACATAGAGGGGAAAGAAACGCTTGTGTAGAGAGTGCGGTTTAACGGACAGAGGAACAAAGTAACAAAGGAAGGAACAAGCAGAAACTAATCTAAACCTATTTATAAATGGAACTTGGCCTGTGTGTGTTTATGTGTTTGTGTTTGTGTGTGTCCGTTACCTATAGACTCGGAAACGTCTGAACCGATTTTCTTGAAAATTTACACAGTTATACTATAAACGTCAGCAAGTATTCTTAGCTAGGTTTTGTGTCAAGGTACCCCCGATAAATATCGAAAATCGATAATCAATAAAATCGGGTTATAGAAGAAGTTCTCCGATTTTAATCAAATTTGATACACTCATAGATAAAGACATAAGAAACGATATTCAGAAGTTTCAAGGTTGCAGTTGTATCCTTGGATGGCTTATTTTACTCCGATATTGGAAATCGATATCCTGATATCCTGCCGGGGCTGATCAAAATCAGTTTTTCAGCCATTTTATTTTAGTTTCTGCTACGGATTTCGCTCTCAGTAGGCATAATTGTTGTTCTTAGTCTCAGCCATGATACCATTTACTCAGAGGACTTATTTAGCCTTCAAAATTCAGTTTACGACAAAAAACTTATTTGATATCGATACCAGGAAATCAAAATTTGACTTACATCCATTTATTTTTCTTTCAGTCTGTGAGTTCGCTTTAACTGGAAACAACTATTGCTTTTTAGTCTTTCGTGCCAACGTCCAAAGAGTCTGAGCTCCAGGACCATGGATTAGTTTTAAAGCTTTCATTACACCCGAGCAACGCCGGGCTATACTGCTAGTGTATATATATATATATATATATATATATATATATATACTATATATATATATATATATATATATATATATATATATATATATATATATGCGAATGGTAAATTGTCGCAATTATTTTATTAGGTGCGATTGGTAAATTGTCGCAATTATTTTATTATTTCAAGTATTCTTTAGGCTGAGTCTGAGCTCCAGGAGCATGGATTAGTTTTAAAGCTTTCATTACACCCGAGCAACGCCGGGCTATACAGCTAGTTATAATATAGATGACAGTTTTATTACTATCTTAAAAACATCCTCTTTTTTCTGGATCGAATTTTCGTGTATAATGTTTCGGAATTATAATTTTTCTCTTTTCACCAACTCTTCCCGCAAAAATGTTCTGTTATATGTGGACAACTGGACATGGTATAATGGTTAGCAAGCTTGTCTCGCTATAATCTATTACAACTGAGTAGTGAGACTGGTCATTATTGGGTGCCCCATACTTTCGGCCTTGTGCCACATCTAAGCTGGGCTTAGAATTTCACCATTTATGTTATATGTCTGGAGGACTCGACTGTGTTTACTTGCTTCCCAGATATCTACAATCACTAAAAGTTAAATTTTTTTTTTTTAATCATTTCACCCCAAGCAAGGCATTCCACTGCCACTATTGCGCTTGGGGCTACATAGGTGTAGGTGAATAGGAAGAGTGGTTAGATATAGGAAATGTCAGAAGGGGGTGATAGATAGTTGGGTGGGTGGGAAGAGTGTTTGAAAGAATGGAAGTTAGTTTGTTAGGAGGTGTCTATTGACCTTACATTTAAACTCCTGGAGATTATAGTCGTCGGGGAAGCAGTCATATGAAAGAGAATTCCACAGTCGGAAAGTGCGAGAAAAGAAACTGTTGGAGTAGAAGTTGCAGTTGCATTTTATCGGTTTCACTGTAAAAGGGTGGGATCTAGTTGCTAATCTAGTATCTCGTGCAAATTCGAACCTAGGAGGCACCAGTGATCTAAGTTCATCGGAGCAGAAGCCGTGAAAGTATTTATAGAAGAGACACAGGGAAGCCACGTCGCGCCGGTGAGAGAGAGACGGCAGGCGGTCTGCTAAGTCGGTATCGATCACATTACAGACCCTCCGCTGTACCTTGTCTAGAAGCCCAAGGAGAATAGCAGGGGCACCCGACCAGATATGGCAACAGTATTCAATGCACGGGCAGATGGTAGATTTATAAATGTGCAGGATAGATTCAGACGAAAAAAAATTTAGCAATGGATTCGATATAGTCATTCCACTTGAGGTTCACTGAAAGTGTGAGACCAAGGAGGCATAGTGTTTTACTCTCTGAGAGGCAAGCCTGGTCCATGCTAATAGGAGGTAGGTACGATTGTCTATGATGATTAATTGATAGTAGCTTCGTTTTAGAAGCATTAAAATTTACGAGCCATTCCTTACCCAAGTCCACTACGGACTGGAGGTCCTTTCCAAGCTCGGCTGCAAGGTTAGCTTTGTCGCCCACACCAGATTTTTGATCGAGGTGAGAGTAAACTGTGGTGTCATCGGCGTACATACCTACTTGGGATATTATGGAATCAGGGAGATCATTAATGTATATCAGAAAGAGCGTAGGACCTAGGATAGAGCCTTGAGGGACACCTTCGTTCGTATGGTAGTTCTTGGAGGCATGTCCGTTTAATACCACCTTCATTGTGCGGTTAGAGAGGAATGACTGGATTAGTTCAAACAAATGTCCAGTTATACCATAGCTCCGCAGTTTGCATAGAAGGCCATCATGCCAAACTCTGTCGAACGCTTTAGAGATATACAAGGCAACGGTTCGGGCTTCACCATTCCTGTCGAGTGCCTGATATATGTACTCGGTGATGGTCGTTAGCATATCAGTAGTGGATCTGGTGAAGCGGAAACCATACTGCTTGTCCGAGAGGAGCCTGTGTGCTGTGAGATGCTGAACCACCTCGGCGTTGATAATGGCTTCGAACACTTTGCCAAAGATCGGAAGAAGGCTGATAGGTCGGTAATTTGCGGGGTCCGAGGGTGGCACCATATATAGTTGACATTCTTCCATGAATTTCAACTGGTTTGATTTGGCAATACATACTAAAAATAGTATGAAATATATAATTTCTTTAAAAAAAAAACTGAAGTGGCCTAATAATTATGGCCTGTAGTATATATATATATATATACTATAGTCATCCGCACCAGATTTTTGGTCGAGACGAGAATAAATGCAATATCAATTGTCATCTTCTGTCCCTCTAATTCTCATTCATCTATCATTTCTTCGACATCCGCTTGTACCTTGTATTTTGGCTTTGTTGCGTGTTTGTTTGTTTTTTTCTGTCACTCTAACCCCCGCCGCACTAGTGGCGGTCCTATCTTGCTTGGGGTGAAATGATATATATATATATATATATATATATATATATATATATATATATATATATATATATATATATATATATATATATATATATATATATATATATATATATATATATATATATATATATATATCCGAACGCCCATAGCCCATGGGTAGAGTCGCCGACTATCGCCATTTCGGTCGGGTTTCAATCCTGGGTAAAAAAGCAATCGGAGTCTAACCGAAATGATGAGCTGTGATACGGCGAAACAAATCTGTCTGCGGATGACAATATATATATATATATATATATTTATTTATTTATTCTAAACATATACTGTTAAATATAAGAGGCAATGGATGTCTATTTTGTTTAATCATAAGCCGTTCTAAATATCGTATTTTGGCTTTAATTTCAGGTGAAAATAAAGACAAAAATTCTCCAACATTTGGATAATTTCTTATTAAGTTGGTTCTAAGCTTTTGGCTCACATGAGCCATCTTCAGAGAGGTTATAAGAAAGTTACTACAAATACATCCACCTTCAGCGAAGATTTTATCTTGTGTGGACATAAAACTTTGCTAAGCAACGGCAACAGTTACTAAAAATAGTAAACGCAGTTAGCAAATTTGTAATGTGGTTGTATGACGTCACACCGCCTGAGACCTCGAAATGATAACAGAACCATATATTTAAATTATTTAGACGTTACACTTTCTTAAAATAAAAGAGCGATCCTAAATGAACCCTAAAAATTCAATATTCACATTAAAAATTATTAAAAAGGGTTTCAAATGTGTCTACCTCAAGTGATTGTAAACATTTGAGTACTGCTTGATTTCTATATAATGATTAGCGACTCAAAATGCAAAGTCGAAGATCCGAGTTCAAATTCCATACGAATTCGTTACATTCCCCTATGAATCAACCTCTACTTTCCCAGATTTTGATTAAACAGCTTAGCAGGCCAGTCTTTCTAAACTTGAAGGAAGACAAATCTGAAGCCTTGGGACTAAATCACGCACTGTCTTTTGTCAAGGCATAGGGCCCAGAAGACATCTCGGCTAGATTGAGTCGTTTGATAGGGTCAATAACAGGATAGAAAGAGACATGTTCGCTCAATCGTGTACCACGTATGGAACTTAACTGACTGACTAAATATAATAGTTGGAATCATGATTACGGTTTCTACTGGGCATAAATTGGGAGATCAGTTTTATATTGTTATGAAGTAAGAAACTGATCCCCCACTAATTACTACTTAATGATTTAATACATCTCTCCCTTCTAGCTATGGGTTAGAATAATAAGACAGACTGGGTTATATAGCCTTGGCTGGCAACCACTCTTCCGCAGAAAGTAATGGTAACCTACTGCGGGATAATCTTCCTGCCCAGTCAGACATGTCTTTTTCGAGACATGATCGCCCAATCGTGTATCACGTATGGCACTTAACTGACTGACTAAATATGATAGTTGGAATCATGATTAAGGTTTCTACTGGGCATAAAGTGGGAGATCAGTTTTCTATTGTTATGAACTAAGAAACTGATCCCCCAATAATTACTACTTAATAATCGAATACATCTCCCCCCTCTAGCTATGGGTTAGAATAATAGGACAGATTGGGTTCTATAGCCTTGGCTGGCAACCAGTCTACCGCAGAAGATGATGGCAACCTACTGCAGGATAATCTTCTGCCCAGTCAGTCATGTCACTTTCGAGACATGATCGCCCAAAGTGTGTATCATGTATGGCAATTAACTGACTGACCTAATATAATAGTTGGAATCATGATTAAGGCTTCAACTGGGCCTAAGGTGGGGGATCGGTTTTCAATTGTTATGAAGTAATAAACTGATACCCCAATAATTGCTAGTTAATAATATAATACATCTCTTCCTCCTCAAGCTATGAGTCAAATAATAGGACAGATTGGGTTCTACAGCCTTGGCTGGCAACCAGTTTACTGCAGAAAGCAATGGCAACCTACTGCGGGATAATCTTCTGCCCAATCAGTCGTGTCTCGTTTGAGACATGATCGCCCAATGCGTATATGACGTATGAGACTTGACTGACTGACCCAGTCGTAATGGTTGTAACGAGACACACTTGGTAACCATTAAAATACGGCGGGAGGAAAATGATTTTCTAAGCGTAGTTTAGATGTGGCACATCCTTTAGAAATTAGAATTGACATTGAATTGGATTGGTTTCTCGCAAGGGATCCTTCACACTGGACGATGATTAGGATATAATTATTCGGAGTCTGATCAGAAACTTCGGGATGCCATACAATATCAACTTGTGTCCACTGATATATGCGCAACCGAAGCCTTTATAACGACACACGAACTAGTTCGGTAGTAGCTTGTTAATTTCGCGAAAGTCTTATCAATTCTAGCATCACTCTCCTGCCGTCGCAGTGCAACTTCCTTGTGCTTTTTCTATAAATACTTTCATGGTAATTTTGTTCTCTTTATCATTAAGGCTGATATATCCCGAAAAGGAATACAGTATAAAAAGATCAGTTGAAGAATGGAACTCCACACCAGGAATAAGAAATACAGATTTATTGTACTAAGGTACAATATAAACTTATTTATAAATGGAACTTTGTCTGTGTATGTGTCTGTGTGTGTGTGTGTCCGTTACCTATAGACTCCGAAACGGCTGAACCAATTTTCTTGAAAATTTACACAGTTGTACTATAAGCGTCCGCGAGTGTTCTTAGATAGGTTTTATATCGAGGTACCTCCGATAAATATCGAAAATCGATAATCGAAAAAATCGGGTTATAGAAGGAGTGGTCCGATTTGAATCAAATTTCATACACTCATAAACAAAGACATAAGAAACGATATTCAAAAGTTTCAAGGTTGCAGTTCTTACAATAGTGCAGAAAATCGATAATATATATATATATATATATATATATATATATAAGGCAAGATGTTTGTGTGTATGTCTGTTTATCTGTCTGTATTTCCTTTATACAAATCCACAATTTTTATCCGATTCTCACCAAACTTCACTCAAATATTCTTTATGCTGAGTCTGAGTTCCAGAACAATGTATTAGTTTTAAAGCTTTCATTACACCCGAGCAAAGCCAGGCTAGACTGCTAGTTAACAATAATACACATATAGGCAAGCCACGGGTTGAAGCGGAATCGACTATCGAATACTGAATGCCTTCGCCTAAGACCTTTCCCATCGTCGTACCGCTCGTTACCGTCTTTTATAAAGTAGAGCGTTCTATTTTTCGACGGATGACAGGTTGTTTCACTATAACAAAGGCAAAGGTTAACAAAATTTCTCTTTAATGAGCCTATCGAAACGTTTTGCAATCAATCCGAAGGCTCCAACTACAGTTTTTTTTAATAATCGTGTCGCGCAAGCAAGGCATGTTACTGCCACTGTTATGCAAGGGGTTTACATAGGAAGAAAGTTATGAGAAAAAGTGACATGTTACAGGGGGTGTCAGGAAGAGTGTATGAGAAGGATGAGAATGTTGATGAAAGTGGAGTAGTCGAAGAAAGGAGCATGAGATGTAAGTTGGTGAGATAGGAGATGACTATTGACATTACACTTAAATTCTTGGAGATTATAGCTGTCGGGAAAGCAAGTACACGGAAGGGAATTCCACAGTCGGGAATTGCGAGAAAATAAGCTGATGGAGTAGAATTTACGTTTATAATAATCGGTTTCACAGTAAAAGGATGGGACCTAGTTGCTAATCTTGTGGCGTGAGTAAATTCATATATAGGGGGAACCAGTGAGATAAGTTCATCGGAGCAGAAGCCGTGAAAGTATTTGGTAGAAGAGACACAGGGAAGCCACACTGCGTCGATGAGAAAGTGTATCCTAGCTGCCAAGTCGGAATCGATCACATTACAGATTCTCCGTTGGATTTTGTCAAGGACCCCCAGGTGGATAGCAGGAGCACCCGACCAGATATGGCAGCAGTATTTAATGCACAGGATGGTGGTAAGAGAAGGATGAATGTGGCCATAAAGTGAAGGATCAATTTATATATTGATTGTAACCTAGAATTGATCCCCCACTTTATATCCACATTATAATATTATAGAATGTTTTTTTTTTATAATCATATCGCTCCAAGCTAAGTTCATCGGAGCAAATAACGTGAAAGTATTTGTAGAAAAGACACAGGGAAGCCACACTGCGTCGGTGAAAAAGTGACTGTATCTGAGCTGCCAAGTCGGGATCGATCACATTACAGATTCTCCGCTGGATTTTGTCAAGGTCACCTGGATGTCTTCATGTGCAACCCTTTTTAAGATTTCCACTACAAGATCATTGCAATTTGATAGTTTTTTTTGAGATCTTCAAAAACACATTACAAGTTGAAAGAACTGACATGTCAATAATAAAATACATTGTTTTTGCGGTCCCTAATCACGGTGTCTAGACGATTAGCTTTGATAGTTCTGTTTGTGTGTATTGTAAAGTCCTATAAAGTTGTTTGAGGTTCTCTGCCTATAACCCTGTCTGGTGGTGTTTATACCAATTTCCTGTATTTTCTTTCCGTAAAAGTTGCACTTTTATTAAAAAAAAAAACATTGGCTTATTCTATCAAGCCGACTTTCAGATTCAATGAGTAGTGGTGCAGTGGATATCGGCTCGGAACGAGAAATAGGACAGCCGAGTTCGAATTCCAGTTGAATTCGCTGCATTCACTTACGCGCAAATACCCTTATGAACGGTATAAATCCCTTGCTTCTCCCTCCAGCTATGGGTTAAATAACAAGATCGATCGGGTTCTATAGCCTTAATTCGCAGCAATTCTTCCTCAGAAAATAATGGCAATCTTCTGCCCAGTAATTCATGTCTCTTTCAAGACATGATCGCCCAAACGTGTATCACATATAACACTTAGCTGAATATAAAAGTTGAAAACCCAAGTAAAGCTTCTATTAGGCATAAAGTGGGGGATCAGTTGCTGTTTCCATGATGTTATAAACTAATTCCCCTAGAATTAGTACAAATTAATATAATTGCAAACGAATACAATTAAAGGTTGTGTTGAACCTTAAGTGGTGGGGATCTACTTTGTATTGTTATGAAGTAATAAACTGATCCCCCACTTATTACAACTTATTAATATAATAATATAATATAATCTGTAGCAGCACAGAGTGGGTTATATAGCCTTCGTTGTTAATCAGTAATGGTTACTTACTGCGTAGTAATGGCAACCTACTACGGGATAATTTTCTGCCCAGTCAGTCATGTCTCGAAATGGACATGATCGCCCAAGTCTATATCACTTGCAAACTGATAAAAGATGGTCAATTGTATCTGATATTTATTACAGAATCTGCATTTCCGGTTAATACACTTTTTATTATTATTATTATTATTATGTCATTTTTCATCATATTTCGATTTCCGCTTTGGTCTCACTACCAACCAAGTCTGCGGGGAGACCTAAGGCAGGTAGTGGCGTGTTGTTATGGCTCCATTTCATGTTTTTCTATCTTCCCTATCATCCCTAGCATTACATAGATAAAGTTTTCCTTAGTGTGTGGGCTGTACTTAATAAGACAATTTTTTGTATATCTCTTAAGCTGGGGTTTCCAGGGATTCTTTCAATGTGTTGTTTTGTTCCATTTTTTATCATTCCAAGTACACCTACTAACACTGTCACGATTCTTGTTTTCAATTTTCACATTTTTTCTATTTCAATTTCCAGGTCTTTATATTTTGACAGTTTTTCAAATTCCTTGATTGCTATGTTACAATCCGCTGGACAAGCCATATCAATTAATAGACAAGTTTTCTCCTTCTGGTTTTTAACAATAATGTCTGGCCTGTTTGCTTCAATTTTTCTGTCTGTGTAGATGGTGTAGTCCCATACAATGGTTACATCTTCTATTTCTGTAACCGGTGCTGGGTAATGTTCATACCAGTGTTTGTTGACAGATTTTCCATAATGTTTGCACGTTGCCCAATGTAAATATTGCCCAACTCTATCGTGGCGATTTTTATATTCATTTGGAGCAAGCACAGAACAGCCTGAGATTAGGTGGTCTATTGTTTCTTGGTGTTTATCACAAAACCTGCATTTTGGATCCATATTATTATGCATAATATTTGCCTGAAAGTTTCTAGTGAAAAGACTTTGGTCTTGTGCTGCAAGAATAAAGCCTTCAGTTTCAGACTTTAATCCAGATGCACGTAACCATCGATGAGTATTAACTTTATCAACATTGGATTTATTGGCACGTACTGGATATTGGCCATGCAGAGGTTTGTCTTGCCAGCGCTGTTTCATCTGTTCAAGAGCTTTATCTTTGGCTTTCATTTTCATATTTTTTGCCGCAATAGTTGGTTCTTCTGTTTTGCTTTTCTACAGAATCTACTAACTGTAAATCTTGTTTGTATTTACTGCCTTATTATTATTATTATTATTATTATTATTATTATTATTATTATGTCATTTTTTATCATATTTCGATTTCTGCTTTGGTCTCACTACCAACCAAGTCTGCGGGGAGACCTAAGGCAGGTAGTGGCGTGTTGTTATGGCTTCATTTCATGTTTTTCTATCTTCCCTATCATCCCCAGCATTACATAGATAAAGTTTTCCTTAGTGTGTGGGCTGTACTTAATAAGACAATTTTTTGTATATCTCTTAAGCTGGGGTTTCCAGGGATTCTTTCAATGTGTTGTTTTGTTCCATTTTTTATCATTCCAAGTGCACCTACTATCACTGGCACAACTCTTGTTTTCAATTTCCACATTTTTTCTATTTCAATTTCCAGGTCTTTATATTTTGACAGTTTTTGAGATTCTTTGATTGCTATGTTACAATCCGCTAGACAAGCCATATCAATTAATAGACAAGTTTTCTCCTTCTGGTTTTTAACAATAATGTCTGGCCTGCTTGCTTCAATTTTTCTGTCTGTGTAGATGGTGTAATCCCAAGAATGGTTACATCTTCTATTTCTGTAACCGGTGCTGGATGATGTTCATACCAGTGTTTGTTTACAGCTTTTCCATAATGTTTGCACATTGCCCAATGTAAATATTGCCCAACTCTATCGTGGCGATTTTTATATTCGTTTGGGGCAAGCACAGAACAGCCTGAGATTAGGTGGTCTATTGTTTCTTGGTGTTTATCACAAAACCTGCATTTTGGATCCATATTATTATGCATAATATTTGCCTGAAAGTTTCTAGTGAAAAGACTTTGGTCTTGTGCTGCAAGTATAAATCCTTCAGTTTCAGACTTTAATCCAGATGCACGTAACCATCGATGAGTATTAACTTTATCAACATTGGATTTATTGGCACGTACTGGATATTGGCCATGCAGAGGTTTGTCTTGCCAGCGCTGTTTCATCTTTTCAAGAGCTTTATCTTTGGCTTTCAATTTCATATTTTTTGCCGCAATAGTTGGTTCTTGGCTACTGTTTTGCTTTTCTACAGAATCTACTAACTGTAAATCTTGTTTGAATTTACTGCCTTCTTTTATTATTGAATATTTTTTTTTCTTTCTTCATGTTGCCTTACTAATTGTAACATCCAATCCTTTGTTGTTTCTATGTATGTTAGTAAGCCAATAGTTGTTGTCTTGTATGACAATTCCAGCTGAATAAGACCTCTTCCACCTTCTTTACGGGGTATGTATAGACGATCTACATCAGACTTTGGATGATGCATCTTATGCTTAGAAAGAAGCTTTCTTGTTTTAGCATCCATTCGCCTGATGTCGTTTAGAGTCCAGTTTAAGATGTTAAAGCTATATTGGACAACTGGGATTGCAAGGCTATTAATGGCCATAACTCTGTTCTGTGAATTTAATTCAGTTTTTAATATCATTCGTAGCCTTCTATAGTACTCTTTACGCACTATTTCTTTCATTTTTTTATGGTGAATGTTTTCGCTCTCATTTACACCTAGGTATTTATAAGCTTCTTCTGGTTTCAATTCTTTTATTGTTACAGCAGGGTCTAGGCTAATTGAGGATGTTTCTTGTATTGATCCACGTTGAGGATGTTTCTTGTATTGATCCATTATTATTATTATTATTATTATTATTATTATTACAATGTCTTACTCATATTAAATTGTGTCTCGTTGAAAATTAAGTGACAACACACTGCCATTAATACTTTAGCACCCACTGCTGATAAATGACATCAACAGTTCTCCCAATCCCACACCAAGTGCTTTCAATCTTAGGCAAGAAAGATTGGCCAAGTGAATTGAATAACACAATTGTATCGATTGACAGTGAATAATATATCGATCGAACTAAATAATTACATGCCCTGTCACAGCAACACTTTAAAGCCGATTACTGACAAGGTACACGTCTTTCACTTCCACATTTTCTGCGTGTGACAGCAACGATTTATCCCGTCAGACGTCACACGCAAACTAGCCATGAATCCAGTCATTTGATGCCAAGAAGTTAAATAAGTGCGCCAGACAGACATTCAGAGATAGATAGGTAGAAATCTAAACTTATTTATAAATGGAACTTCGTCTGTGTGTGTGTCAGTGTGTGCGCGTGTGTGTATGTGTGTCCGTTACCTATAGACTCTGAAACGGCTGAACCAATTTTCTTGAAAATTTACACAGTTGTACTATAACCGTCTGCGAGTGTTCTTAGATAGGTTTTGTGTCGAGGTCCCCCGATAAATATCGAAAATCGATAATCGAAAAAATTGGGTTATAGAAGGAGTGGTCCGATTTTAATCAAATTTCATACACTCATAGACAAAAACATAAAAAACGATATTCAGAAGTTTCAAGGTTGCAGTTTTACAATAATGCAAAAACTCGATAATATATATATATATATATATATAAGGCAAGATGTTTATGTGTGTGTCTGTTTATCTGTCTGTATGTCCTTTATACAAATCCACAATTTTTATCCGATTCTCACCAAACTTCACACAAATATTCTTTAGGCTGAGTCTGAGCTCCAGGACCATGGATTAGTTTTAAAGCTTTCATTACACCCGAGAACCCGAGAGCGCCCGGTATACTGCTAGTAGATAGATAAAGACAGAGAGAAAAGTAAAAACATTGAAGTCGACAAAACCACCATTATATATATATATATATATATATATATATATATATATATATATATATATATATATTAAACAATAAATTTAGAATTGCCTCTTTTGAGGGAATTGTCTATTTCGGCAGACGAAGATGTCAGTCGTCTGTTTTGTCAACCCCTGTGTGGATAATTTTCCAGGTATATATTTCTTTTTCAGATATAATGTGTAACTAAAAGAAAGATACAAAAGAAAATTTTGTTTTGGCCGAAGCGTTTCGACGTTCTCGGGGCGAAATAATTTAATTTATTTGAAACAAAGTATCTACAAACATAATTCCTTTTGTAGAATTATGGGCAACATATTTGTAGTTGAAAGCATAAAATTACGTTCAAATACTGAAATTTCGGCATGAAATTTCACGTCGATGTACTGATAGATTACCAAACAAATCAAGCAATCAACCAACTTTACATTCAATGCAGAAGATATGGGAGAAATTGAAAAAAATATGACTAAAAAACTACTAACAAAGGAGTTAGACTGGAACTTCAAGTAAATAAGAACCGATCAAAACCAGAGTCGTGTCGAATTATAAATAAAATAAAATGTAGGAGAGTTTTGTAATTTGCTTGAAGCTGCGTGTGTATAAGGAGTGTGGGTAGAAGATTATCACAATGCGTTTAGTATAATAAAGGAATGTAAAGAAGGTATAGGAGTTATGGGAAATGCTTAATTTCCCCAACGCTATATTTTTTTGGCACACAAATGAAGGACGAAACTTGCTTTTAGAACAACAACAAAGAATGGTTTATTATACAGTAAACGTACAAGATTGGTAGTATGTAAGTGTCCATGGTGAAGCTAGCAGCAGATAGTATGTAAGTGTCCATGGTGAAGCTAGCAGCAGCGTCTTCCACGAAAGCATTCCATGGGGAATCAGTGGCAGCGATGTGAGAGAGACGTCCGTTACTGCCGCGGGCTCATGGCTCTCTGGCTTTCCTCCGTTCTACAAACCGGACTAGGAAAAATAGTTCTAGAGAGGAATCAATGCGCTCCGCCCGTTGATTGGTCAGTGAGTGACCGAATCTCCCGTCGGGGGCATTGATTCGCTAAAGGAAATAGATCTGTGGCTGCTACATCACCCCCTGCTTAGGCGGAAAGCCGACAGAGAAAAAGATAGCGGCCATAAAACAAAGAAGGGTACAATTTATATATAAACAGTTTTACAGAGCTTTTTGGGCCAATGTACTCGTCGAGCACTGCGTGTGGTGGTGACATAGTTGTCTGTTGTCATCGTATTTTTTCCACGGGTGTAAAGATATGTTCATGTATGTAAGTAGGGGGAATATGTGGCTCTTGTGTGTTTGTGTTAAGAAAGGCTCTTTTCACCCTGTCAATAGATACAGTTTCTTTTTTGCCACTGATGTCAAGAGTGAGAAGTTTGTCAGTGCGTGAAAGCACGCGGTAAGGGCCAGTGTAAGGTGGAGTGAGAGGGGCTTTGACAGCGTCCCTTCTTAGAAAAACGTGAGTCCATGAAGAAATATCTTTTGGGACTGATGATTTGATGGTCTGTACCCTAGGGTGCATTGGTGGGAGATTACCAAAATAAGATTGCAGTCTGTTTATATACAAGGCAGGATCTGTTCCTGTTAAATCTATAGGGTTCAACATCTGACCTGGTAATGATAGAGGTAGTCCATAGACAAGTTCTGCTGGAGAGTATCCTAGGTCCTCTTTGATAGCTGCACGACAGCCAAGAAGGACAACAGGTACATATTCGCTCCCTCGCTGTTGGTCAGGATAGGCACGTAATGCGGCCTTTAATTGGCGATGAAAGCGTTCTATCATCCCGTTAGAAGCAGGGTGATAGCTCGTAGTTCGAATTCGATAGATCCCTAAAATTCTGGAAAGTTCCTGGAATAGGTGGGATTCAAATTGTCTGCCACGGTCAGTGGTAATTGTTGTAGGAACTCCGTAACGCGTTATCCAGCCTGATATAAGGGCTTGCGCTACGGATTCAGCTGAAATGTCCTTTAGGGGAATAGCTTCGGGCCACCGTGTAAAGCGATCTCTACAGGTCAGGAGGTAAGTAAATCCCTGACTGACCGGCCATGGTCCAACCAGATCAATATGGATATGGCTGAACCGAGCGTCTGGAGTGCTGAATGTTCCGAGGGGTGCACGGATATGTTTGTGCACCTTTGATTTTTGGCAGAATACGCAAGAACGTGTCCAGGCAGTGATATCACGCCTCATGTTTGGCCAGAAATATCTAACTGCAATCAGCTTCACTGTGGCTTTGGGTCCGGGGTGTGCCAATTGGTGTAGTGTGTCAAAAACAACCCTACGATGTGTCATCGGAACAAAAGGTCGAGGTGCGTCTGTTGAGGTGTCACAGATGATCTGCGTATCTGCAGTAGGCACTGGTAAGTATGCGAACTTGCAAGTTGCAAATTCAGGTGACGATAGATCAAAGGTGTCCAGGTGTGGTTGGTCAAAGGCCATCTGTCGTAAGTCGATATCTGAAGGTGAGAACAGTGAATTAATGGGAAGGCGAGACAAGGCGTCTGCCGCGGCATTCTGTTCACCAGAGATATGTCGGATATCGTTTGTAAATTGCGAAACAAAATCCATGTGGCGAGTTTCGCGAAGAGAATATCTGTCCGGCTTTGAGCGCAGAGCGAAAGTAAGCGGACGGTGATCGGTGTAGATCACAAATTGTCGGCCCTCTAGTGAATGCTGAAAGTGTTTCACTGCGAGGTACATTGCCAGGAGTTCACGGCCAAACGTGCTGTGACGTTGTTCTGCCGGTTTCAGTTGTCTCGAAAAATAAGCGAGAGGTTGTAGATGTTGTTGGTGTTGCTGTTACAAAACTGCACCTACAGCTGTGCCCGATGCATCAACGACCAATGAAAACTGGGAGTCGGGTACAGGATGTGCAAGTAGCGATGTTGTCGCTAATTTCTTCTTCACTTCGTTAAAGGCTTTTAGCTGTATGTCATTCAACGAAATCTGCTCATTTTTCTTTTTCCTGTTACATAACGTGTCGGACAGAGGAGACAGGATCTCCGCACAGTGTGGGATGAAACGTCTGTAATAGTTAAGCACACCGAGAAAGTGCCTCAGTTGGCGAAGTGAAGTGGGTAGTTGAAGGTCTTGTAGAGCCTTCACTTTTTCAGGTAAGGGAGATATCCCTTCGGGGCTTATAATGTGTCCCAAGAAAGTTAGCGACGAAGCACCGAAAACACATTTACCAGGGTTAATCCTCACCTGGTACTTTTGAAACCGTTCGAACAGTAGGCGGAGGTGAGTAACATGTTCCTCAGGTGAGGCACTTGCTACGAGGATGTCATCTATATAATTATAGACGAAGTCCAAATCACGCACTACTTCGTCCATGAAGCGTTGGAAGGTACTAGCCGCGTTTCGCAAACCAAAAGGCATAGTTAAAAATTCAAACGCTCCAAATGGAGTAGTTACTGCAGTTTTTGGTATGTCGTCTGGGTTCACTGGTATCTGATGGTAAGCCTTAACGAGGTCTAGTTTGGAGAAGGTCTTACAACCATGCAGGGATGAAGCGAAGTCTTGTATATGTGGGATTGGGTAACGGTCAGGTACCGTAATGGCATTTAGTCGTCGATAGTCCCCAGTCGGACGGCAATCTCCAGAACGCTTTGGAACCATATGCAAAGGGGAAGCCCATGGACTGGACGAGGAGCGTATAATTCCCAGCTGCAGCATATGGTTAAATTCTGCCTTCGCCGCCTTTAGTTTATCAGCAGGGAGGCGGCGAGGGCGTGAGAACACCGGAGCGCCTGTGGTCTCGATGTGGTGTTTTGTAGAGTGAGTTGATTTGCTCACAACGAAATTTAAATTAGTTAACTCTGGGTAAGAGCGTAGTAATGTTTGGTATGGGTCGTCAGTGGCGGCAATGAAAAATACAGGGCTGATAGGTGAGATATTTGCCTTAAAACCCGTGACGGAAAGTTCCGGATTGCCGTCAATAAGTCGTCGCTTGCGCATATCCACTAAAAGGTTGAAGTGGTGCAGAAAGTCCGAGCCTAGAATGGGGTATGGTAAATAAGCTACAGTAAAAATCCATGTAAAGTCTCTCCGTAATTCCAAGTCCAGAGAACGAGAAATTTGACCGTACGTGGGAATAGGGGAGTGATTTACCGCTTGCAGTGTGATGGGCGACAGTGGCGGCTTCTCAGTGAGGAGTTTCAGTGGCCAGATACTGCAAGCTGCTCCTGTGTCAACCAAACAACGTGCTTGGGACGGAGTCAGTGATAAAATAGGCACGGTTGTTACATAAATCTTGTGGAGAGTGTGCCGTGCTCAGCTCTCCAGATTTAAGTTTCCCTGGTTTGAAAAGGAGCAGGGCATTTTGCACCTCCGAGCCTTAGCGCCAAAACAACTGTGATAATAGCATAGTCCTGGCTTGCTTGAATGGCGGCGGTGGTGGTGTGGGGATGGCGAACGACTTTTATGTCGACGTCTAGGCTGTTGTGAATTAAGTACGGTTAATTTGCTTACTTCATTGGTAATCTGCACTATTGCTTTGAGTATCGCCACTTGTGTGGTACCTTCGCTTGTGTTCCCAGCAGCAGAGAGGGTAGAGACTTCAGCCTTTGGCTGAGGAATGGACGCGGTAATAGGCCCCTTGGTGAATTCCATCACTTTATCTGCAGAGGACGCTATTACGTCTACTGAGCTCTTCTCTACCATGGGTACCAGAATTGCCTTTACTTGAGGGGGCAATCGTGAGAAGAAAAGTTGCTTTATAAAGGCACTATCAGCAGGGACATCTCATTCTGCGGAGCAATTCGCTTGGCATGCGGTCTCCCAACAGCTCGTCATTGACTAAAGTTTGGAACCGCTTTTCCGCTGATAGCGACGTCCGGAGCAGAACTTCCCGCTTAATACTGTCATAAGTAGCATTAAGGGGGGTGTTAGTTATCAAATCTTTGACAACTGGTGTCAATGACGCGGGAAATGCACTAAATAAAATAGGCAATTGCCGCTCCTCCACGACGTTGTTCGCTATAAAATATGACTCGAGTTGGGCAAACCAAACTCGAACGTCGCCGGCGAAAGCAGGTAAAGTAGTCGCCATTTTCTTTTTAATATATAGCGTGACGACAGACCACCAAAAAAATATCAAAGAAACACGTCTCAATGAGAAAGAAACGAGGGGGAAAACATTTCAAAAGACACAAGAAAATAGTGATATTCGTGTTAAACGAGAGAAAGGTGCTGCTTTAAGGTTCCTTAGTAAGGGAGATAACTGTCAGTTTCAAGGCCTGTCTAAAAACAAAAGTTGGAATTAAAGATGGCGTCGCCCAATCACCATTTAGGCGGGAATGTTAAATGTTAAAGAAGGAGGCGCTCTATTAGATTTAACTTTCGAAAAAATAAAATGAAAAAGTGTATTACTCACTTGTTTTTGTTTTTTTTCTTTTTTGTTATTGCAATAAAAATATATATTTTTTTTGTACCACGTGGTCAGTTGAAAAGAGCAGAGTAGTAAGTTTCTTCTTTTTTTTTTTTCTTTTGAACTTTCTTTGAACAAAATGTAATGTTCGTTATGCTTGCTTGAGTTGATGTTTTTCTTGTGTACGGGCTGAAAATAAGATACTTCCTCGTCGGAAAGTTTTTGGTGTTTTTGTTGTGAAGGCACGTGTTCAAAAAAATGTTATTTGAGTAGAGGGAGAATCTTTTATCTTCCTATTTGACCACTTGGGAATGGGCGTCGGTATGTCTAGCAAAACGAAAGATGATATCTCTGTTTAGAAAGATTGTTTTACTGAGGGCAAAAATTTTTGCCAATGTCTTCTCAGCCGACGAATGAATTTAACGCACACGTGTGTCACAAACAAAATTCGTGGGTGGTTGTATTTTTTTTTTTTTTTTAGGTTCTTTGAGTCAGGAAGCTTTTTCTCTCTCTCCTTTTAACTTTGCTTGTACTGTTGTCCGAAAGTGGAGGCCGAGTTACGTGTTGTTATTTTTTTTTTATATTTGTTTCGCCATCCTAAGGTGCCATTCGGGGTTACCATTTTATAGGAGGTTATGGGAAATGCTTAATTTCCCCAACGCTATATTTTTGGGCACACAAATGAAGGACGAAACTTGCTTTTAGAACAACAACAAAGAATGGTTTATTATACAGTAAACGTACAAGATTGGTAGTATGTAAGTGTCCATGGTGAAGCTTGCAGCAGATAGTATGTAAGTGTCCATGGTGAAGCTAGCAGCAGCGTCTTCCACGAAAACATTCCATGGGGAATCAGTGGCAGCGATGTGAGAGAGACGTCCGTTACTGCCGCGGGCTCATGGCTCTCTGGCTTTCCTCCGTTCTACAAACCGAACTAGGAAAAATAGTTCTAGAGAGGAATCATTGCGCTCCGCCCGTTGATTGGTCAGTGAGTGACCGAATCTCCCGTCGGGGGCATTGATTCGCTAAAGGAAATAGATCTGTGGCTGCTACAAAGGTGTTGGGTATTACCTATTTATTATTCATTAATAATTCGAGATCTGAATCTATCTTCAGAATGATAGGAGAGCTTGGTTTCAAGTTATCCGCTGCTGGGCCGTACCTTTAAACGAATATATATATATATATATATATATATATATATATCGACATCACACATTAAAAGAACGGCTTAAGAACAACACTATTTTCCTTACGGCAGGAAGATATCAGGTCTCTCTCTCTCTCTCTCTCCCTCTCTCTCTTTCTCTCTCTCTCTCTCTTTCTCTCTCTCTCTGTCGCGCACACACACACATACATATGGTGCACACACACACACACACACACACACACACAACGCGTAAGCACCCAAGCGACCTTGAATAAATGGATAGAGGAAGAATTTTAAAAGAAATAAAGAAAAAAACCAAATATATTAAGAGCTACAAAGGACAGGGAAGTTGTGGAGAATCATGCTTGGCGACGTCTTAAAAGTACACGGCAGATAGAAGATTTTGTTTACCTCCCTTGAGCAAACTTGTGCCTCTGTATATATAGTTTGTTTCCCTGGATGGCGTTATAGATAAGTGGCGAAGACATCTCTTTTCTTTTCAAGCATTAATTAAGGTAGCAGGTGAAATTTGAATCCAAAAACATTTTTCGAAATTCCTCACACGAAAGCAAAGAGAAAATAAAAAATATGATTCCTGATCAGAAAGAAACCAAAATTGTTTACTGTTTAATAGAATTCCAATGCGATTAAACATAGTAGGAAGGAATTTGTCAAATTTGATTTTAGTCTCGACAGAAAACTGAAAATTTAATATAAAATCTTCTCTACATTCTTCTGGTTTTTTATATTTTAAATAATGTTTTTATTTTATTTTCAATTTTTTCCCTTCTTTTTCTTCTTCTTCATCATCATCATCACTTCCCTTTCTTCTTTCATTCTTCTTCTTCTTCTTCTTCTTCTTCTTCTTCTTCTTCACCTTACTCCCCTTTCCTCTTTCATTCTTCCTCATCTTTGTCACTTCCTTTCTCTGTTTTTTCTTCTTTTTCTTCTTCAACATCATCACTTCCTTTTCTTCTTTCATTCTTCTTCATCTTTGTCACTTTCTCTGTGGATGATTATTTTTTCTAGCGTACGATCCCTTTTTCCACAGGTCAAATGTTGGAAGCCTCCCCATGAAAAATGCTCAAACGAACTGCATTAATTTGTTCAACCAGTTCTGACCTTCACATGTAGCAGGTGCTCAATGTCGACTCATTCACATACTCTTAGGATTCTATTTGTAAGATGGATGTTCCACTTAAACAACGTCTTCTCGAGAATCGCTACATTGTCTAACAAAGTCTGACTCCTGAGTGTGTGCATTCTGGTCATGATAATCTGAAATTCTACAAGTCTTGGCATATCTATTATCTATCATATATATCTTCATAATCTGCAATTATTTCCTCCTCTTATTTCCCTACTACAACTTCATTTATTAACCCACCTAACTTGAGTGGCTCTCGAGACATATTTAACAACATATTAATTTCGCTTACTGAAAACATTTTTTTCTTCTGCGTAAAAGTTCTTTACTTTATTTGAATATTTTAGTTAAATACGAATAAAATTAAATTAAAATTCGGTACATTTAAATAATCCTACAATGTTTTTTAATTCAAATTAACGCTTGTGTTTACAACTAAATTTAAATAATCAAACATTTTTTCGTTTTTTTAATAATTTGGTTCAATTTTCAGAAAATTAGATTGGTTATTTTGATTAAATTAGATAAGACCGTATTTTTTTTTCGCTACGCGCGGCAATTTTGTCGTAATATTAAATGGCAGACGACACTAAAAACACCGCAGAAAAAAAAAGTTGTAACTAACATAATCAGGTTTCAAATTATCGAATTATGTAAAATATTAATATTTTTAAATATCTTTTGCGTTATACACACTTCTTAAAATAAAAAAAATCTCTTTTTGAAACCATGATTTATTTTGTCTTCTTTACATTTGTGTTTACTCGTGTCACCCCCTGCAAGGAAGGCAGTAACGCTACTGATGTGCAGGGTGCTACATAAGAATAAAAAGATTAGGGGCTACATAAGAGTAAAAAGATTAGGGTGCTACATAAGAATAAAAAGATTAGGGGCTACATAAGAATAAAAGAATTAGGGGACTACATAAGAGTAAAAAGATTAGGGGCTACATAAGAGTAAAAAGATTAGGGGTCTACATAAGAATAAAAAGATTAGGGGCTACATAAGGGTAAAAAGATTAGGGGGCTACATAAGAGTAAAAAGATTAGGGGTCTACATAAGAATAAAAGATTAGGGGCTACATAAGGGTAAAAAGATTAGGGGGCTACATAAGAGTAAAAAAGTTAGATTGAAGAGAGTGAAGAGGAAAACGAACCAGTTAGAAAGGAGCAAGAGAAGCATGGGAATACAGGTGTGATGACAGTTGCAAAGGTGAAGAGAAAGGAAAAGATATACAGGGTAGTGAGGAAGAAACTAGTGTCAAGGGATTAAGAGATGAGTATTGACATTGCATTTAAATTCCTGGAGGTTGTAGCCGTCAGGAAAGCAAGAATTAGGAAGCAAGTTCTACAGTCGGGAAGTGCGAGAAAAGAAGCTGAAGGAGTAGAATTGTCGTCTGCATTTGGTTGCTCTAACTGTGAATGGGTGAGACCCAGTTGCCAGTCTGATTGCACGTGTAAACACCTGTTGCAGAGGCACCAGTGACTTAAGTTGGTTGGAGCTGAAGCCGTGAAAGTATTTATAGAACAGACAAAGGGAAGCCACATCCCGTCGGTGGGGAAGTGCCTGGAGTCGAGCCACCAAGTCGGTACCTATCACACAACTGATTCTCCTTTGGAGCCTGTCAAGAACACTGAGATGAACAGCAGGGGCGCCTGACCATATATGACAGCAGTACTCCATGTGGTTGATTTGTATATGGGAATAAACTAATAATTTTCTGGTTGCTTACAGCAGTATGTCTCTGAGAAGGATCTAAATTGTTTCTCACTACACACAATAGATAAAAAAAAACTAATTCACCAAAGCATTGTTCATATGTGTCAATTTATAAAATTTGAATTAAAAGTTAATAACACAGATGAAATATTTATTAATATATCGTTTTAAAAAGTGTTATGCAAATTAAGTTTCACCGCTTAAGTTCTCTATGCAAATTCTTAGTAACATATATAAAACACTACATCTACGTAACGGGAAATCAGAGAGCTGAGTTCGAATTCCAGTTGAAATAGTTGCATTCGCTTACGCGCAAACACCCTTGAGAAATGTATTAAATCGCCTCTTCCCTCTAACTATGGGTTAAATAGGAAGAGAGATTGGGTTCTCTAGCCTTGGTTGGCAACCATTCTATCGCAGACAGTAATGTTAATCTACCGTGGGAAAATCTTCTGCCCAGTCAGTCATGTCTCTTTCGAGACATGGTCTCCCAAGCGTGTAGCAAGTATGGTACTTAACTGAATGATATAAAAAAAAACGAAGTAGTCTTTCATTTTTTCAGACAAAAATTGGGCACTTCAATGTGGTTAGCAAACTTGTGTAGCTTACGATTGAGTAGTGATTTCAATTCTCACTGAGTACCCTAAACCTTTGGCCTTGTGACACGTCTAAGCGGCGCTTAGAAAATCAGCACTTTAACGTGGTGTAATGGTTAACAAGCTTGTCTCACTACATCCGTTATGACTTTTAGTGAGTTCGCTTCTCACTGAATGCTCAATATTTTCGTCTTTGAGCCTCAATTTAGCTACGCTTAGAAAGCAACTCATTGTGGTATGTGTTAGATTGAATGGTGATGAATGAGTTCTTGGGGTGAATGAATGAGCTCTTGGGGTGAATGAATAAATTGTAGCTAGCATATGGGTCGCGAATCAGATTCGTTTAGTGTAAGATACTCAGTGACAACCAGACTTTCCTTCCTTTTTACATTGTATCACATAAAATATAAGAATTCAAAATAATTAGGAATTTATAAAAGCTTAAGTAATTCCCTTGAACTGGAATGCGATCTCAAAACTCCAATTTCTTGTTCATAGCCGATATCCACTGCACCACAACGCAAAACCATGGATTGCATGATACTGACGATTTTTTTTAAAGAATGGGGTGATACAAATTCTTTAAAATGTATTGATTGTCTAGGAGGACACAATGAACCACGTTTCATCGCAACGTATCTAGCAATTGGTTAAATACGATATTTCCACTTCGTGGCAATGAAAAGTGTCAGTGAAATTCGGTACTAATTTTCTGGTCCAATTTCACATCCATCTTTAAATTGTATATAGGTTAATGGGTTGTTCGTGCTTAGAAGACAATGTAAATTTATGGTTGCTCACTCTCACGGATGTATATATCTATATATATATAAGGCAATCTGTGAGTCTGTGTGTGACTGTTCCCTATGCACACCTACATTTTTTAAGCTATGCCATTCAAACTTTCTAGGGACACATATCTACAGGGAAGCCAGGTCGACACATACATTTTGAGTTTAAGTTCAGCATTTCTCCATTTCACACTTTTTGGCCAATGGAGCCGATTGCTTACATTTGCTCCGTAAAACATTTATGATCTAAGATGGTTACTAAATTACATCACAGAAATCAAATCCCACGTGTCAAACGCGACTAAAATATTTTTTATAAAAAAAAAAAAATGAGCCTTTGTATTTAATTTTTATTCCGACGTTTTAAAAATTCATTTGGTCAACAAAATATGTGAATATTTTCCCCGTAATTTTGAAACAAAAGAAATATTTTTTTTAAAAAGTGTTTTTTTCAAACAAAAACAAAATATGTAAAATGCTATTATTTAAGTTCTTTTTTTCAGATTTAATATTTCATACTTCAGAAAATAAATTTTAAAAAATAAAGCTTTTTTTTCGCTAAATATTTCATACCGAAAATCAACTGTCTCTAATTCGTGTGGCATTAATTTAACTTTTTCCTCTAAAATTAGATGTCTACATTTCGAAATATTCTTCGAAAATTTCTGAACTGAAAGCGTAATAGGTTTTATATTTCTAATTTTATTAAAACAAAATAAATAATTATTATTTTTATGTTAAATTCATTTAGTCAACAAAAAATGTCAATATTTCTCACCGTAATTTTGAAACAAAAGCAAACACAATGTTGTTTACAATGACACACAAAACATCAAATCACGTTTACGCAAAACAAAAGAAAATAGATTTTTTAATGGAATTTTTGAAAAGTTTTTAAACAACAACTTTTTAGAATATTATTTTTTTATATAACCGAGATTTTAAATGTTCTGAGTTACACGGGTAACGCCGGGAAATGATGCTATATATATATATATCATTGTAGCGTGTCTTCTGAGATATGGTGATACGAGTTATTTAGTGTCAGAACATTTTCGGCTTGGAGATTACAAATTTAGTTTAATCAACAAAGCGGTCTTGTAAAATGGAGTCAAGCGAACAGTTATGGTTTTTGAGACCTTAAATGAATTTCAATTATTGAACTGTATTAATATTCTTCTTCTTCTTCTTCTTCTTCTTCTTCTTCTTCTTCTATGTGCTCTGTCCCTTTAGGACGTAGGTGATCATGGTTCTCCATGTCTCCCTATCCCTTGTGGCTCTTAGTATGCTTGCTCCTGTTACTCCTGGCAACCCCCGTTCCGTCATCCACTTGATCAGGCCCTGCAAATATGTTATCCGCTGCCTTCCTCTGTCTTTTTTCCTTCTATCTGGCCTTTCAGTATCATTCTGCTTAAAAAAAATTAGAGTAACACTTTCATATGGATAAATGAAATAAAGAGGGGGAGTGTACATTCAGAAACTTTGGTCTGCCTTGAAGAGACATAAATCTAGACTACAAATGTATAGAAACTAGCATGGGCACAAAATGAGGGATTCGTTTATGTATTGATTATAATATAGAATTGATCCCCCACTTTAAAGCCACATTATAATTTCTTATAAACTCTTGTCATATATCTTCTTCTATGTGCCCTGTCCCTTCAGGACGTAGGCGATCATGGTTCTCCACGTCTCCCTATACCTTGTGGCTCTTAGTATGTTTGCTCCTGGCAACCCCCGTTCCGTCAGCCACCTGATCAGGCCCTGTAAATATGTTATCCGCTACCTTCCTCTGTCTCTTTTTCCTTCTATCTGGCCTGTCAGTATCATTCTGCTTTAAAAAAAATTAAAGTAACACTTTCATATGGATAAATGAAATAAAGGGGGGTGTACATTCAGAAACTTTGGTCTGCCTTGAAGAGACGTAATTCCCCAAAAGATCCTAAATTTTCATTTAGAATATTTAAACTTCCCCGGTGAAACTTTCAGCGTCAAAACTTCATTCGGTATTTTAAAAAAAGCATAGAAATAGCGGTCTATATATAATTTTTTGATAAATGAATAAAGATGTTGAAACTAATATTTGTTGTATTGGGCAGATGGTTCCAAAGATGTTTAATATTTAACTTAGCGAGACGAACTGAGTAAGTTTTAAATTTCTTCCCGAAACAATTTTCTTTAAATATCAATTGCTTTATTATCAAAACTCTCAAGTTAATATCCTACATAAATATTTGACTATGCAGATGAACTTAGCTATCACCGCAGACACAATTTCCAATGTCAAGGTTCTCCTACACTACGCAGAAAATGCCGCTACTGTCGTTGGGATCTATGCCATTGCCTCTAAAACGGAATTTGTACGCTTCAAGCTACAAACTATCCCAAATGAATCTATAAAATCTGTAAATCTTTTACGAACCTAGGAAGCAAGATTAATTTTACTGATGAGGATACAAAAACTTGCGCCTTGAATAAAATGGATGTAAGATGGAGATTAGATTTACAACTCCCGGTAACTAAGTCCCACCTTTTTACCGTCAATATAGGCAAATATAACGTCCATTTTTACTCTTACATCTCTTATTTATCTTGAGGTTCTCGTCAGAATCCATCTTGCACATTTATAAATTAACCATTTGTCCGTGCAATGAATACTGTTCCCACATCTTGCCGGTTGCTCCTGCTATTCATCTTGAGGTTCTCGTCAGAATCCATCTTGCACATTTATAAATTGACCATTTGTCCGTGCTATGAATACTGTTTCCATATCTGGTGGGTGCTGCTGCTATTTATCATGAGGTTCTCGTCAGAATCCATCTTGCACATTTATAACTTTACCATTCGCCCTTGCTATAAATATTGTTTCCATATCTGGTCGGGTGCTGCTGCTATTTATCATAAGGTTCTCGTCAGAATCCATCTTGCACAATTATAAATTTACCATTCTTCTTTTCAATGAATACTGTTTCCATATCTGGCCGGATGTTCCTGCTATTCATCTTAGAGTTTCTCGTCAGAATCCATCTTGCACATTTATAAATTTACCTTTCGTCCGTTTCAATAAATACTGTTTCTATACCTGGTCGGATGCTCCTGCTATTTATCTCAACAAAATCCAAAGAAAGATCTGCATTATAATTGATCCTGACCTGGCAGCTCGGCCTCAGTCACTTTCTCATATGAGAAATGATGTGGCTTTTTGCTGTCATGATGTGGCTTTTTGCTGTCATTTTTACAAATATTTTCACGGCTTCTTCTCTGACAAGTTTCTTTCCCTGTTACCACATGAATTTACTCGTGCGGCTAGATTGGCAACTAGGTCCCACCATTTTACCGTCAATATAGGCGAATATAACCGCTATTTCTACTCTTACAGTTTCTTTTCTCGCACTTTCCGTCATATCGTTCCTTCGGGGAAAATTACAAAATCTCCAAGCATTTCCTTGGCTCCCTTTTTTCATTTTTCTTCGACATTCCCTGTACTTTCTCTTTATTTCTTCTTCTCTGGCTGTAAACAGCCTTTGCACCAGTTGCAGTACAGCTTTTTTTAGGGTGAAATGATTATAAAAAAAGGATTTTCAAGAACCGAAACAAATGCAAGTTGTAACATAACTTTTAAACTACAGAATCTACGTTCGATTTTGTATCTTTAAATCTAAAGCCCAAACCCCAAGGATAAATTCGTTAAAAATCATTAAATTTGTCTTCTTTTCTTCTATTGACTAAAGACTTTCGGTTTGTTAAACTAGTTCGGTTGTTTTGTCAATAGAACGGGAATTTCCAGAAATTTAGGTTTGGTTCTACTGAGAGAGTTATGGTGGTGAGTTGAAATTGGACTTAATGGAATACCTCTATAAGGAATCTATCAGGGGAATGCAGCGAAGTAATGAATCAATTCAAACTGTATGGACCCCATGCTGAATTTACGACTCTGGAATCCACGACACGAAATGGGCATTGTTCAGCATACCTTATTCGTTCGTATCATTTCCACCCATAATTGAAATTAAAGCGGGAAGGAAAATGTCTTCCGCTTTTATAAGCTTAGATGATAAGCAATGCGCTTATTAACAGATGAGATCCGAAGAGATATGTCCCTAACCGAATTTTAGAATTATATATATATATATATATATATATATATATATATATATCATGATATATATATATATATATATATCATTTCTGATTAATAAAAATTTCTTTCCCCCCACTCTTAACTTGATGTATTTCTTTGACTATCAGGGATGATTACATTTATTAATTACCATTCATAGACTCTTCCTTAAGGCTTCCAAAACATAACAAATTAGCGTCAAGGAATGAGAAATTAGAGATCCAGTTTCGAATTCCAATCGAGTTTGTTACATTCCCTTTCACGCAAATACATCGCTTGTTATCCTCAAAATGGGTTAAATATCAGTGTAGGCTCACTGATTAAGGTTGATATTCCGTTTACGAGGTGGCTGAAAATTAAGTTCAATTCAAGAGTTTTCGATTGGCAAGGCAGAGCATCAAGACGCCACCCCTGCCGGTCTGAATTCGCCATGTAGTCAATGGCAAAATCTAACAAACCAATTTTATGGCATTGATTAGCAATGAAGTCATGTCAAAGATCATTTAGACTCATTATTCTGTGTCGGTTAGAAAGTGCACGAAACACAGCGTGTGCCTCCTAATAAATACGCAACCAAAAGCCTTATAATGACACATACAGGCTTCCTGACAAATGATATAGTAAATATATATATATATATAATCAATAATTAGTGAATCAACATCAAGCTACCCACGTTTCAACCGTGAGGTATCGTCAGACACGATATATATATATATATATATATATATATATATATATTCCTTCCATTCCTTTCCACACCACCTGATGAGACATTGTAAGTCCAATGTCGAAACAAAATGTAAAATTTGTATTACACTCCACCCACGTCTATTAAACAGGTGTAGAGGCTCATCCCTTGTTCCCTGTTTAGGATGTGGTTTCCGGCTTTCTCTTTTTTTTTTCCTCAATTGGGGTAGATAGACTAAACTATCGCCTGGTTCACACTCCACCAACGTCTATTGAACAGGTGTAGAGGCTCATCCCTTGTTCCCTGTTTTGGATGTGGTTCCCGGCTTTCTCTTTTCACTCCTACGTAGGCCCTGCGCTTCAGTGGCATTACCGCCTTGCTTGGGGTGATATGATTAAAAAAAATATCTATAAGAAAAATTGTACATGTTCTAAAATATAATTTATAATATATATATATATATATATATATATATATATATATATATAAATTTATCTTTGAACACGTCTCGAAAAATCACCGAGTATAAACGTGGAGGCAGAAAAAATGGAAACAAAAAAAAGAAAGGAAGTACTTGAACATTAGTCAAAGTACGAGTCGAAAGAAAAAAAACCCGAGACGAGGAACCTAACACGTAAAGCGCTCAATACACTAGTGGAGCAAATAAATAAGTAAGCAGCTAACCTAGAGCCAACGGAACTACCTAGGTTTCACCAAATGGATCGTCAGGGCAACATATATATATATAAGTAGCTAACCTAGAACCAACGGACCTACCAAGCCAACTTGCTCTGACGACCCATTAGGTGAAACCTTGGTAGGTCAGTTGGCTCTGGGTTAGCTGCTTATATATATATATATATATATATATATATAATCAGTAGTTAAAATATTAAAAAAAACTTTCTCAGCTGCCATCATAAAAAAAAATTCTTCTCCTCTTTTTGACCGCGACCGAAAACGTTTTCTCTTTGATTGACCATTGAAGCCGAATGACCTTGCTGGATATATCTTGAGCAAATGGATTAATCTATTTTTTCTCGATATTATATTTTCTCATCTTGTTCCTGTATACTTAGCAAAGAGTTTTCTATCGCAGTCATCTTTTAATTTAAAATTGTTATAAATCATTCATTTCTCTAAGGTTATCATCTTTATTATTTTTTCTTTCCGGTTTAGTCAGCCAGTTCGAAAGAAAAATTATTCCCGGCTAAATGTTTTGGTTTAGGCTGAATTAAACATGTCCAGTAAAATTTCTGGATAAACAGATTCTCCACAGAGATATTAGTTAAAAACAAAGGCATGGTTTAAAAATCTCTTTAATAACCAACCCATGCACAAATTTCGTTTTCTAATTAGTAGCCTTTTTTTTTATTATTTCCATTCTATAGATGTAGGGATATTATGAAATCCTCTGATGTCATATAAATATATATCTTTTACTCATTTCACCCCAAGCAAGATGGAACGGCCACGAGTAAGCAGCAAGTTCCAGTGAGAGAGAACAAAAAAGAGTAGAGGGAGTTTTTGAAAAAAATATAAAAGATGAATGGGTTTGAAGGAGATAGAAAATGGAAACTGACATTGCATTTAAATTTTTGGAGATTGTAGCTAACAGGGAAGCAAGAAAACGGAAGGGAGTTCCACAGGTCGGAAGTGCGAGAGAAACGGTTAAAGTAGAAGTGGCGGTTGCATTTAACTATTTCAACGGCAAAAGGGTGGGACCTACTTGCCAATCTAGTAGGACGCTCACATTCATTTGGTCGTGGAACCAGAGCAAAATGCTTGTCAGCTTCTAGAAAACACAGCGGGAAACCATGTCACGTCGGTGGGAAAGTGACTGAAGTCAACATGCCATTCGGGATCTATTGCATTGCAGATCCTTTTTTGGATTTTGTCAAGAACCTCGAGATTATAAGCAGGAGTAGCCGACTAGATATGGCAACAGTATTCAAAGCAAGGATGAATGGTAGATTTATAAATGTGCAAAACGGATTATGACTTTTGGCCCGTCACAGTGACCCAATGTTCCTAGCAGTAGATGCAGTTGTGGGATATTCCACATAAATTTTTCTCTACCCTTTCTCAAAAAAGTAGACTCTTCACACAAAGAGCCTTTTAGCCAATCATCACTTCGAACTTAAAAATTTACCTTTTCATTGGTCGAGACACTCTAAGACTGAAATGGATTTCTTCTTTCGCGCCAATGATTCTGGAGCCGATTTCCAGATTTCCAAATGGCAATATAACTCAATTCGAATCAGCCGAGAGATGCCAATAACCTCATCAATCGACCGCGTAAAAATCCACACTAACTCAACAATCGACTTTGTTGAGATTCTTCCTACAATTAACTTGAAAGAGTAAATATTCCTTCACTTCACAAACAAAGTTATTGTGTACGCCTATTCATTTAACCCTCTAGGGCCATTCGTATCATAAAGTGGGGGATCAGTTCTATATTGTTATGAAGTAATAAACAGATCCCCCACTAATTACTACTTAACCCTCTAGGGCCATTCGTATCATATTTGATACAGTATTTCCCTATAAGGAAACATTTGGTATTTCCCTATAAGGAAACATTTGGTATTCATTGACTGAGCAGTCAGTACTGCTTTCATTTGAAATTTATAAAATATTTCTCTTAAAAAATGTTTCAGGAAAATATTTCTTTCAAGGCTTGTTTTCATACTGTATCAAATATGATACGAATGGCCCTAGAGGGTCTATCTATCTATCTATCTATCTATCTATCTATCTATCTATCTATCTATCTATCTATTAACCCTCTAGGGCCATTCGTATCATATTTGATACAGTATTTCCCTATAAGGAAACATTTGGTACTTCCCTATAAGGAAACATTTGGTATTCATTGACTGAGCAGTCAGTACTGCTTTCATTTGAAATTTATAAAATATTTTTCTTAAAAAATTTTTCAGGAAAATATTTCTTTCAAGGCTTGTTTTCATACTGGATCAAATATGATACGAATGGCCCTAGAGGGTTAATAATATAATATGATTAAGGCTTCTACTTGTCATAAAGTGGGGGATCAGTTCTATATTGTTATGAAGTAATAAACAGATCCCCCACTAATTACTACTTAACCCTCTAGGGCCATTCGTATTATATTTGATACAGTATTTCCCTATAAGGAAACATTTGGTATTCATTGACTGAGCAGTCAGTACTGCTTTCATTTGAAATTTATAAAATATTTCTCTTAAAAATTTTTCAGGAAAATATTTCTTTCAAGGCTTGTTTTCATACTGTATCAAATATGATACGAATGGCCCTAGATGGTTAAGGCTTCTACTGGGCATAAAGTGGGGGATCAGTTCTATATTGTTTCTATGTAACTAAACAACGCACACCCACATTTCGATAACTTTTTCTTGCAGCAACAGTCTATTGTATTTTTCCTACCAAATCCCAAATATTGACTTTTGTTTAAATATACTCTGCATGAACAATCTTTCATCTTTTCACTTGTGATTATCAACAAGAAATTATTCGACCATTCATGCACGTTTTACTGTTTATATAAAATCCTTATACTTTTGAATTTTTAATCACTCTCCTGTGGACATTTCTTGCATGACAATTTGTCTTATGTTTTCTTCAATTTAATTTATATTGTTGTGTGGTATACGAACGAACACGCTACAGAAATCTATTATTCAAAGAATTTTCCTTTTAATATAAATTCTGCATTCAAATACCCGCAACACAGCTATAGATTCGATGTAGTCTTTTCATTTTAGGGTTGTTGAAAAGTGAGGCCGATGAGGCGCACTGTGTTGCTCTCAATTAGACTTGCAATAGCCTTTCTGATGGCGGACATGAAAACGTTTTTTTATGGTGGTTAAAGAACAGCAGTTTTACTTTGGAAGCATTGAAATTTACAAGCCATTTCTTGCCCCAGTTAACCACTGATTGGGGTAGAAATTGTGATTGTCGTGAGCAAGATACGCGACATCATGCCATAAAACGTCCACACATTGCATACATATGACGTCTCTGAGTAGTTAAAAGAAAAGAAAATTAACGGAGTAAAACTCTCCCTCTCAGCCAATCGGCTGCTTTGACATGGTCTTTAAAATGAATGAAAGTGAGACCTAGGAGGTGCATTGTGTTACCTTCAAGGAGACTTGCATCACTCATGATGCTGTCTGGCATGAAAGTTTGTCTATGGTGGTTAAAGGAGAGCAGTTTTACTTTGGAGGTCTTAAAATTAACAAGCCATTTCTTGCCCCAGTTAACCACTGATTGGAGTCCATTTCAAAAGCAGCAGCCAAAATTACTTTTTAATCCCAGATAAAAAAAAAGGGAGGCCTTAGATGTGCGTTGTGTTACTCTCAAGGAAAGTTTCATCACCCATGATGATGTCTGGCGGTCAAGTTTTCTCTCTGGTGATTAAATGAGAGTAGTTTTTGTTTAAGAGACATTAAAATTTACAAGCCATTTTCTGTCCGAGTTAACCACTGATTGGAGGTCTGTTTCAAGAGTAGCGGCGATGTTTACTTTGTCAGACTTGTCAGATTTCCTATTGAAACGGGAGTAAATTGTGGTGTCATTTACATATATTTCTACCTGGGAACAGATTACTTCATTAATGAAGATCAGAAATAGCGTAGGACCGAGGACAGAGCCTTGAGAGACATCTACATTCATGTGAAAAGATCTGTAAGCTTGCCTGTTCAGAACGATCTTCCTTTCACGATTTAATTTAGAAAATGTTGTGCTATTATAATATTCTGATATTTTATACTGTCAAATATTTCTTTGAATAACTCTTCCTTCGACTCAAAGTGAAAACTATATGGTGTCTCTCAGACGTTTAAATACGCTGAACTACATTGTGTATTTGACAGTTTTCATTAAGGTAGGACAAATCTAATTTTGTATAATTGCATCTGACATTTTCTTCACAAATATTTTGTTCAATAATTCTTCTGCTATGTACACCTATATTTCCGCGATCAGATTTCGGACTAAAACGGCTATGAATTATGCAAGCCTGAATCAAGTGAGGTCAGTGCGAGTTGTATGATAGCCCCTCAGAAAAAGAAGTCGGTGATTCCAGTTCAAATTCCTGTCGTGGTTACTGCATTCAAATACACTTGAGAAATTTATTAATACATCTATTCTTACCCCAGGTATGGGTTAAATAGTAAGGAAGACAGGGCTCTATAAACGTGTATGATAACCAGTCTAGGCGAATGATAACTCGGTAGGGTATGAAGATAATGAATTCATCCTATTAAGAAACTGCAACTAAATTCTTAAATTTCTTGCAGAATTTCTGGTAAAATTCATGTAAAACTTATCGGTTGTTAAATCTTTGAGTTCCTAAAGATTTCTTCTGCAAACTGTTCGTTTAACGTTTTTTTCTATAAATTGTAACATCTGAAATCTATTAGTAGTGTCAGTATATGGCTAGAGAACGCTTCGGAGCGACGTGGGGTGTAAATCATGCCTCCAAAACGAGGCTGCTATCTATTAACCACCACAGACAATCGCTCCTACCCCACCCCCCATTAGCATGGATCAGTCTAGTCTCCCTGAGAGTAAAACACTTTGCCTCCTCGGGTAACTCCCACAACGTACCTCAAGTAGAACGACTATATCGAATCCATAGCTAAATCTGCTGCTAAGAAGGTCGGTTCTCTGCGTAGGGCCAGGAAGTTTTTCCTGTCTGAAGCCATCCTACGCATATATAAATCTACCATCCACCTGTGCATTGAATACTGCTACCATATCTTGTGGGGTGCTCCTGCTATCCACCTATGTGCCCTTGACAAAATCGAACGGAGAATCTGTAATGTGATCGATTCCGACTTGGCAGCTCGGATACAATCACTTTCTCACTGGCGCAATGTGGATTCCCTGTGTCTCTTCTACAACTTCTGCTCTGATTAACTTAGCTCAATGATACCCCCTGAATTTACTCGAACCACAAGATTAGCAACTAGGTCCCACCCTTTTACTGTGAAACCAATAAAATGTAAACACAAATTCTATTCCAGTAGTTTCTTTTCTCGCACTTCACGTCTGTGGAATTCCCTTGCGTTTACTTGCTTCCCCGACAACTGCAATCTCCAGGAGTTTAAGTCTAAAATCAATAGTCATCTCCTATCTTGATAACTTGCATCCTCTTTCGTATGCTTCTTTGTCAGTCCACTCCACTCTCAGTATTTTAACCCTTCTCTTACCCACTTCCTGACACGCCCTATAACACTTGACACTTTTTTCCATAACTTTCCTCCCATGTAACCTCCCATGTAACCCTCCCATGTAACCCTCTGTACACCAGTGGCAATTGACTGCCTTGCTTGGGGCGATATGATTATAAAAAAAAACAACTTCAAAAATAGTTTTGTTAAACGAAGTTTCGTTAAAGTTTATAGGTGATGTATAAAGATGACTGTTCTCAAAATCCGTAAAGATAACCTTAGCATTCTATTATCTCTACTCTTCAACACAATTCCAATTACAAAAGAAATATATTCTCCACAAAGATATTTCTTAAAAACAAAGACCTGAATGGTTATAAAGTCTCATTACTTAACAACCCATGCACAAACTTCTTTTTATAATCAGTAGTCTTTTTTATTATTTCCTTTCTATTGATAGATGAATGTCACGATCTCCGATGTCCCAGATATATTTAGTAAAAGTTGTGCTATTCTCATATTCTATCATTTTATATAGTAAAATTTGTTTGAGTAACTGCTGCGTTGATCCATTGAAGACCTTATGTTTCTGTTTTTCATACGTTTCGTTTAAACTCGATAAACCTACTTGAGATACACCCATACTCTCTCTCCCTCTCTCTCTCTCTCTCTCTCTCTCTCTCTATCTATCTATCTATATATATATATATATATATATATATATATATATAAACGCTCTCAGACCCTGATTGAGCACTCTGGAAGAATGGGAGACTTTGAAAACCAGTAGCTACTCTGGCATGTACGCATCGCTCATTCAATAATAAATTAGAGCACTCTGGCTATTGGGCGTGTATAATGATAATATACGCGCTAAAAAGTCTGACTTCTTCTACCGTGAGCTCATAGCCCAGAGGTAGAATCGCCGACTGACGCCAATTTGGTCGGGTTTCAATCCTGAGTTAAAATCAATCGGAGTCTAACCGTACTGATACAGGTCTGTTTGCAGATTATATATATATATATATATATATATATATATAAAGTAGATATTGTACCGAAGTTGCCTGGAAGCCATGGTTGAAGCCAATGGTGATTTTATTGAATAAATTTACTCTTTAAGAGATTTCAAGAGATTTCAGTGTAATTTTGGTGAAATATATCTGTTAAAATGAAATATCAGTGTTATTTTCATTTTTACGTAATTTAGACGAAAATTTATCTATTGCCCATATTTTTGTTTAAAAGAACATTATTTTCGAGTAAATATTGCATGTGCGTTGTGGCGCAGTGGATATCAGCTCGGAACAAGAAATCGGAAAGCCGAGTTCAAATTCCAGTTGAATTCATTGCATTCACTTACGCGCAAATACCCTTGGGAAAGGTATTAATCCGTCTCTTCCTTCCAGTTATGGGTTAAATAACAGGACAGATTGGGTGCTATAGTCTTGGCTGGCAACCAGTCTACCGCAGAAAGGAATGGCAACCTACTACGGGATAATCTTCTGTCCAGTCAGTCATGTCTCTTTCGAGACATGATCACACAAGCGTGTATCACGTATGGCACTTAACTATCTGGCTGAAATATTTCATAAACAACTTCTGGTAGATAACAATGATTTCAGCAGATATAAACTCTACTGTTTAACCTATATACCAGTAGGGATTTGTATTCACGCCGAATCTGAGTGGAATTTGAACCCGGTTCTCCGATTTATCTTTTCGAGCCGCTATCCATTGCACCAGCCGCACTTGGCAGAATTTTTTACATTGATTCGAAGCAGGAGGTCTATATACCAATGGGTATTTGAATGTTAGATATCAATACGATGGATCCAATTCCAGTTAGTGAAAAGATTTATTTTGTTTCCATGATAACGAAGTGATATTTTTTTTTTTCCACGTACCTGTGTTTGTCTTGAGATAGTTGATGCGGAAGCTAGAGTCGAGCCTATCTGATAATGGGTATGCTGGAAGAGAAACGCCAGATAATCCTTTCCCGAATCAGTTGAAGCCTCTTTACATCAAAAACATTTCCTACGACATTAATTGGAAGGTCGGCGTCGAACATTCCCCAATCTGACTACGTAGTGCGCCGGTATCTCTCATTATTTTCGGTAAAAATCCGGAAACAGGCCGGGAAGAAAAGAGTTGGCTGCCGTGAATTGATGAGCTGGCGTCGAGAGACTAGATTCATTTTCACGAAAACTTGAAGTAAACGACTCCTCGAAAATAGGTACTTCTTTCTTTTCATCTCAAGCATGCCATAAATTGGAAGCAAAAAGTGGGAAAACCAAATGTAAGTTAAAAAAATGCATGATGCTACACACACATACACACACACACACAAATAACATATATATATATATATATATATATATATATATAGGATGTATCAAAATTATTTTACAAACTTTGTAGGCGTGTTCCTCACACCAAAACAAAGACAGAAGTATATATAAATATGTATTTTTATTTTATTTGTTAAACATTATTTTTTAATGGATACTGGTATTTGAGTGGAAAGTCTGTTTATACACACACACACACACACACACACACACACACACACAGACGTAAATATATATATATATATATATATCATAAAGTATTATCCTTGGTACTTGTTAAGGTTAATTCTACAGGGGATTGTAATCTGATGAGAACTCAATGTTAGAATTTAACAGAGTATTATATGCAAAGATTTAAGTAGTTATACATAAATTGGTGATCAATTAGTGGCTTCCCCTATGCAAGTTCGAATCCTGTCGAATGAAACACATCTTCGTTAATTTCCGTAATATAAAAAACAATATGTACTTACATACGAGTACCGATCAAAAATAATGTTCAAATAAATAATTTTAAATTGTCGGTTTGTTTATAACCAGTTTCGCTAATCTTCGTTAATTTCCGTAATATAAAACAGAATATCTACTTAAATTCGAGTACCGATCAAAAATAATGTTCAAATAAATAATTTTAAATTGTCGGTTTGTTTATAACCAGTTTCGCTAATCTTCGTTAATTTCCGTAATATAAAACAGAATATCTACTTAAATTCGAGTACCGATCAAAAATAATGTTCAAATAAATAATTTTAAATTGTCGGTTTGTTTATAACCAGTTTCGCTAATCTTCGTTAATTTCCGTAATATAAAACAGAATATCTACTTAAATTCGAGTACCGATCAAAAATAATGTTCAAATAAATAATTTTAAATTGTCGGTTTGTTCATAACCAGTTAATTTGCAAGTACGTATGTAACATAAACACCTTAAACAACCCTCCGATGGGTGCAAAGACTTTATATTCATTAATTTATTTGTATTTTTCGTTACTTAACTATCGTTACCATTAGAGTTCTATTAATTATTGTTATCATGATTATTATTATGATTATCAATATTAATAAGTTCTATGAAATAATATTATTGGTATCTTTAAGAATAATAATTAGGAATTTTCCCCGTTTGTTTTTTGTTTTTTTTATTTTACCGTTAGTAATATACATTTCAATTCTTCTAAGGAAAATACGGCGCGAAAATTTACTGTCATGTATTTGAGAGTGGCTAAAAGTTCAGGCCATCTTATAGCTCTGGTTAAAAACGCAACCTCCCGTAAAAACTAACACTGTAAATCTAACCCCATCGCCCAGGTTTTTTTTTTCCTTCTCCTTCCATGATTCTTTTTGTTTGGATAGATCTAACCCATTCATTGCTGTGAGGAATTTGGTCTGAAGAGCGGTCTGTAAGAGCGTTGCAAAATAAGTGATTACCAATGGATTTTAAAAAAGCATTCAACTTATTTTCATTATATATATATATATAATAATAATAATAATAATAATAATAATAATAATAAAACAATATTTCGATGTTCAAATTCGTTGAATAGCCATTTTTACGAGGAAAACCTCTCGTTCTCAGCAACGAAAATATTTATATATTTTCGTTGCTGAGGACGCGAGGTTTTTTCTCGCAGAAATGGCTATTCAAAGAATTTGAACATCGAAATTTCGTTTTATTTTATAATTGACTCTGTAATTAAAATGTAATAATTGCATTGAGCCCTCCACTTTGATCAATGTTCATATTAATGAAATTAATATTAATTAGGATCGGGTTTTGGGGATTTGCCTACCTGCTTATCCTTTTGGAATAAAAATAATAAATATATTGGATAAAGAAATAGGGTTATTCCAACGAGAGAAATTGATATAGAATAAAAAGTGTGAGAGGCCGTGAACGTTTTCTTTAAAGTGTATATTTATTGTTTATTTTTTTATTATACATGTTATGATACATCAAGTGTCCATAATGGTATTTGTGACGCTACACGTGTTTCGAGTCTAAAATTGGCTCTCTTCAGGCGAATGAATTTGTGGCTTTACTTATCGAGTTCTTTTTGTTTCTGATGTCCAACTTGTTGTCTTATAAATAAGTAGAAAAAATTTAAAAATGAACAAAATCAGTAAAATAAAATAAATGTTGGCACGTTGAATGGTCTGTGTTTTTTCACATCAGCACGTGTATAAATGGATAAACAGATAAAAAAATAAACAGATGAGTGAATCAAGTGCTTACCCCAATTTATATATATATATATATATATATATATATCCGCAGACAGATCTGTTTCGCTGTATCACAGCGCATCAGTACGGTTAGTCTCCGATTGCTTTTTTACCCAGGATTGAAACCCGACTGAATTGGCGTCAGTTGGTTATTCTACCTATGGGCTATGGGCGTTCGGTAGAAGAAGGCGGACTTTTTAGCGTGTATATTATAATTATACGCGCCTAATAGCTAGAATGATCTAATTCATTTTACTGAATGAGCGATGCGTATATATATTATATATATATTATAATTTCCACTGGCCTTAACCGTTTGGAAAATATCTATCTTCCAGCAGGAATCAAACCTGAAACTTCCACGGCGAAGAGATGTTGCGTTTAGATCAAACATGTCTTTACCAATCGAACCACAGAAGATGTCATGGATGACAAAGTTTCATTTCACTTTTATATCGGTATTCTTTTGAATTTCATGGAACGATTAATATCCGCTCAGATTGTATCTGAATATAAACAAACTCAACCGAAGACAAGAATAAAGAATTTAATGGATGTCCACCAAACTGGCATTAACCGAGCTACCTGAATTTTTTGGTTTGTTTAATATTATCATTTTTTTTTTATATATGGGTCGACTTCGACCAGCCTAAACGAAACAGGTCAATTTTACAAAATTTCCGGTTTTCGAAACAGTGTTAGTTCTTCAAGAAAGAAATTGTTTTTTATTTGTTTTCTTTAATATACTGTAGGAGCCTCGGTGATGCTTGATAAACTGGCTTTGTGCTAAACACGACTAAAGTCCCCACAATTTAAGGTTGATGGTTGGATGTTGAAACGAAAAGGATAAAACATTTCGTGTGTACATTAAATTAAAGATTTATAAACAGAATGACAAAATTGTAAGAAAAAAATATATGCGAAATTTCGCTAACAAAACACTGTAACATATTTGTGAGAAGGAAAACGTTCATTGAGAAATACATGCAGTATTGTAAATAAAATTGTTTATAAGAAAGAAGTAAGTACTTAAAATGTTCCACAGAAGTTTAGAGTTCATGGTTGTGTTATAGAAGAATGTAAAGTCTTCTGTTCTTTCTTCCTTTTGGTAGGTTTGTCGAGGATGAACAAATTTCAATATTACATTTTTCAAATTGTCTGACCCAACAAAGCAGGGATTTAGTTGAACCTTTTGGGAGCGTAGATTACCTTATGGAAGACCAGATACTAGAGTTTTACTTCTAACTATTATTGCGTTCAGGACGTAGGCGATCATGGCCTTCCACGTTTCCCTATACCTGGTGGCTCTGAGCACGCCTTCTCCTGTTACACCATGCAACCCTTGTTCCGTCAGCCACCTGATTAGGTCCTTCAAATATGTTATCCCGTTGCTTTCCCCTGTCTCTTTTTCCCTCTATCTGGCCTGTTAGTATCAGATTCTCCAAGCCCTCCTTCCTCATTGCGTGTCCCAGGAACTTCAGCTGTCTCTTCCTGATGATCAGTATTAATTTCATTTTTGTTTCCATCCTTTCCAAAACCTCATCATTGCTCACATGCTCGATCCATGATATCCGCAGCATCCTTCTGTAGAACCACATTTCAGCTGCTTCAAGTCTTTTTCTGATAATCTGTATTAATTTCCTTTTCGTTTCCATCCTTTCCAAAACCTCATCATTGCTCACATGCTCGATCCATGATATTCGCAGCATCCTTCTGTAGAACCACATTTCAGCTGCTTCAAGTCTTTTTCTGATGCTCTGTATTAATTTCCTTTTTGTTTTCATCCTTTCCAAAACCCCATCATTGCTCACATGCTCGATCCATGATATTCGCAGCATCCTTCTGTAGAACCACATTTCAGCTACTTCAAGTCTTTTTCTGATCCTCTGTATTAATTTCCTTTTTGTTTCCATCCTTTCCAAAACCACATCATTGCTCACATGCTCGATCCATGATATTCTCAAGATCCTTCTGTAGAACCACATTTCAGTTGCTTCAAGTTTTTCCTTCATCTTTGATGGTATTGTCCAGCATTCACTGCCATATTGAGGGACGGACAGCACGCAGTAAGCCAGTACTCTCTTCCTAGTTTCTAGCAAAATTGTCCTGTTTCTTAATACTTTATTCAACTTCTGGAATGCTTCCTTCGCCATGCCAATTCGCCTTCGGATCTCTGTGTCGCACTTTCCGTCTTCTGATATAACGCTTCCCAGGTATTTAAATTTTTGTACCTGCTTGATTCTGGTATCCCCGACCTGTATTTGGCATTTTGAGCTGCCCTTTTTACTGATGACCATTACATTTTTGAAAAAGAAAATATTACAAACAATGCACTTAACTCTCTCCAAAACCCTCTTTTAAAAAACACGTCAATAAAACGTGATTAACAAACTTATTTCATACAAAGAATACATTTTTTTTAAATAATTGACTTACCCCAAGCAACTCAGGACTGCCTCTGGTGTGCAGGAGGTTAAATAATAGTAGAGTGAAAAGGGAGAGGAAAACAGGTCACAGGAGGTTGGAGAATGAGTAAGAGAAGGACGGGTACATTGATGTATAGAGAGCTGCGTGAGAGCAAAATGCAAAATGAGAAGACGGGTGGGAGTCAAGGAGATAAGAGATGACCACTGACGTTGCGTTTAAACTCTTGAAGATTGTAGTTATCAGGAAAACAAGAATACAGAAGAGAGTGTGAATATAATATTCATGCAAACCTATCCTAAAAATCTCTGTTAATTCATCAAATTCCAACATTACATATTTCTAGAATATACAGAAATCTTTTGTAAAATGGTTTTTGATTTCTGCTAGACGTTTTAAGATTCGATCGTTTCAATGGAGTTTTGTAGCTTTAAGTAAATTTCGAAGCCAAATAATTTAGTTATGAAAACCCGACCTTGCAATTTTCATTGTAAACGCGAATCAAACTGTGCTCCCAGCTTGCAGCAAGAGGCAAAATCAACCTTGAAACGTAACAATGGAAAGATATCAAAAATCCACAAGGGAGTCAGAAGTAAATACCTGCTACGTGATGTCCGCACGTGACACGGAATATCAAACATAGATGTGATTGTCGGAGTTGAAAGCCAAATGCACATCAAGATTCTTCCAGGCGATAACATGATACATTTCGTCTTTGAACTTATGAAATTAAAACTAAAAATTGAATTGTTATCGATTCTACCCTGCCTGATTTTTCTTGTCTATTTCCTCTTGTAAGAAAATTAAATTTCCAATATTGCCTCAAATTTACGATTGATTTCACTGAAAACAGCAAGACTTTGCGCAAAACTGCGCATGTTACCGTCAGGTAATTTCTGCCTTTAGTTTTTTTCTTCCTCTTTTTAACTCTGTTATTTATGTATTTCCAGAGTGAAATGGGTTTATTGACGACATATTATATTTTTAATTTTGCGTAAGCGCATTGTTTGTTTTTGATCTTGTTGACTGCACAAAATAGTAGGGTCAGTTGGGCATTGTCTATGAAAGAAAGAGCACCATGACGCAATTCGCTTCGACATGAATTCGGAAACGGTTTGTGGTGCAGTGAATATCGGCTCGGAACGAGAAATCGGAGAGCCGAGTTCGAATTCTAGTTGAATTCATTGCATTCACTGACGCGCAAATACCCTTGGAAAATGTATTAACCGATCTCTTCTTTCCAGTTATGGGTTAAATAACAGGACAGATTGGGTTCTATAGCCTTGGCAGGCAACCAGTATACCGCAGAAAGTAATGGCAACCTACTGCGGGATAATTTTCTGCGCAGTCAGTCATGTCTCGAAAGGGACATGACCGCCAAAGTATGTATCACGTATGGCAATTAACTGACTGACTGAATATAATAGTTGGAATCATGATTAAGACTACTAATGGGCATAAAGTGGGGGATCAGTTTTCTATTGTCATGAAGTAATAAACTGATCCCCCACGTATTAATACGTAATCATATAATACATCCCTTCCCTCTCTAGCTATGAGTCAAATAATAGGACAGATTGGGTTCTATAGCCTTGGCTAGCAACCAGTATACTACAGAAAGTAATGACAACCTACTGCGGGATAATCTTCTGCCCAGTCAGTCATGTCTCTTTCGAGACATGATCGCCCAAAGCGTTTCCCACCTATTGCACTTAACTGGCTGACTGAATATAATAGTTAGAATCATGATTAAGGCTTCTACTAGGCATAAGTGAGGGTTCGGTTTTATATTGTTATGAAGTAATAAACTGATAACCCTCTAATTACTACTTAACAATATAATACATCTCTTCCCACCTCTAGCTATGAATCAAATAACAGGACAGATTGGGTTCTATAGCCTTGGCTGGCAACAAGTTTACCGCAGAAAGTAATGGAAACTGCAAGATAATCTTCTGCACAGTCAGTCATGTCTCTTTCGAGACATGATCGCCCAAAGCGTGTATCACGTGTGGCACTTAACTGACTGACTGAATATAATAGTTGGAATCACAATTAAGGCATTTTCAGAGCATAAAGTGGGGGATTGGTTTTCTATTGTTATCTGGTCCCCCACTAATTACTACTTAATAACATCATACATCGCTCCCCCCTCTATCTATGAGTCAAATATCAGAATAGATTAGGTTATATAGCCTTGGCTGGCAACCATTCTACCGCAGAAAGTAAAAGCCACCTACTGCGGGATAATCTTCTGCCCAGTCATTCATGTCTCTTTCCAGACATGATCACCCAAGCGTGTATCACGTATGGCACTTAACTGACTGACTGATTATGTTTAGGGCGCAAAAGAACAATAAAAATCATGTAATACTAAAAATTAACTGAAGGCAAGGTTTTTGGCAGCATTCACCAACTTAAAAAGGAGACTGCCAAGAAATGATGCAAGAGATTCCAATCCCCTGTGGCACTTGACTGACTGATTTTGGTTCGAAGTAAGCGTTATGAAATTTGTTGGAATTATCCACTTTTTTTTTCTCTTTTTGGTTTTCTGAATTTTTTAAGCTCGTTTTTCAGAATTTAGCATTAAATGGTGTCAGTGGGAGATAAGTTTGAATGTTTTCCCAAAATATTTATCTTCTTTATTTATTTTTTTTTTTATGATTTCACCCCAAGCAAGTCATTCCATTGCCACGATTGCGCCAGGGGTTACATGGGGGAAGTTGATGAGAAAGAGTGGTCAGATATAGGAAATGTCAAAAAGAGGGTGGTAAACGGGTAGGGGTACCGAGGATGAGTTTTAAGTTTTTGCTGAATGATTGTGTAAATGATAAAACAAAAAACTCTAATAATTAGTTTATGCCAATTTAAAATAAAATTTATATGGAAAAAAAAAAAATGTTGACTAAACACAGATAGCGTGAATTTTCTAAAGGTGGTGGCTCAGAAAGAATGGAATATTCTTGATTTGGGGAAAGCGGTGACGCACTTGGTACAAATCAAATGATATTTAAATGCGGAAAACTACAAGTAAATATAGAGTGAAATACTTATAATTCGATGGGATATTTGAAGTTCTAGCAGATGACCAAAACTAGGCCAGTATCTCAGATTTATGTACCGTAAACAAGAAGGACATTCATCGGAGGGTTAAATTCAAACTTTCTGTAAATAACAGAAGATGGATCAGTGATATAAACGATTCTGACGTTTTAGCTTTTAGCTCACTTTCACACCGACATGATGTGACTTTTTTCAGTCTGTCCTTCAAATATTTCTATGGAAATTGTTCTTGCAAGCTTTTTTCCCTGGTTACACAAACACCGCGGATGTGCGTTGTGGCGCAGTGGATATCGGCTCGGAACGAGAAATCGAAGAACCGAGTTCGAATTCCAGTTGAATTCATTGCATTCACTTACGCTCAAATACCCTTGGGAAAGGTATTAATCCGTCTCTTCCCTCCAGTTATGGGTTAAATAATAGGACAAGATTGGGTTCTATAGCCTTGGTCGGCAACCAGTCTACCGCAGAAAGCAATGGCAACCTACTGCGGGATAATCTTCTGCCCAGTCAGTCATGTCTCTTTTGAGACATGATCGCCCAAGCGTCTATCGCGCATGGCACTTAACTGACTGACTGACCCAAACACCTGTATTTACTCGTGCGACCAGATTGGTTTATAGATTCCGGCTTTATACCGTCAGAACAGTTAAACGTATCTACTTATTATACACTAAATGTTTCTTTTCTCAAACTGCTCATTTGTGAAACTTCCTACCGTTTGTTTGTTTTCCTGATAGATATAATCACCAAAAGATTTTCCCAATCTGTCCTGCTGGATGGAGAAGAAAATTATTCATACCTTTTCCAAGTCTATTTTCACGAAAGTTAATGCAACGAATTCAACTGGCATTCTATTCCTCCCCAACGCACATACAGAGTTGATATACCGATAAACAGAATAATCAATAACTTGAACGCCAATAACATGATGTGACGTAAATGCACGTTCAATCCCTATATTAGTTTGGTTAAGAAATGTATTATTTAATCCACTGTGTACGCTGCCATTACTGTACAAAAACTAATGCAAAGTCGTGCACTCCCAAATTATTCGTAACTTCCACGTATGATTTCTAATTAAGGAAGAGACATTTGTCATTATAAATGGATCCCGATAGCAAACATTATCTGGGATCTAAACTAATAATAATAATAATAATAATAACAAGTAGAAGAAGAACAAGAATACTCATTGAAGGGATCCTTAATTGTCCAAGCCTTAAAGAAATACAAAAAGATTTTCCTCGCAAGTACAGCCCCCCCCCACATCTTACGAAAGGGCTTTATCTATGTTATACTAGCAGTATAGTCCGGCGTTGCTCGGGTGTAATGAAAGCTTTAAAACTAATTCATGTCCTGGAGCTCAGACTCAGCCTAAAGAATATTTGAAATAATTAAATAATTGCGACGATTTACCAATCGCACCTAATAATAAAATAATTGCGACAACTTAACAATCGCGTATATATATATATATATATATATATATAGATAGATAGATAGATAGATATATACTAGCAGTATAACCCGGCGTTCCTCGGGTGTAATGAAAGCTTTAAAACTAATCCATGGTCCTGGAGCTCAGAGTCGGCCTAAAAAATATTTGTGTGAAGTTTGCTGAGAATCGGATAAAAATTGTGGATTTGTATAAAGGGCATACAGACAGATAAACAGGCACACACACAAACATCTTGTCTTTTATATATATATATATATATATATTTATCGGGGGTACCTTGACACAAAACGTAGCTAAGAACACTTGCAGACGCTTATAGTACAAGTGTGTAAATTTTCAAGAAAATCGGTTCAGCCGTTTCGGAGTCTATAGGTAACGGAGACACACACACACATACACACGCACGCACACAGAGACAAGGTTCCATTTATAAATAAATTTATATTATTGTTGATACACGTTGTTGTTGCTTTCATGCCTTCATTAGGTGTAAATCAAACCTAGATAACCTCGAGGGAATTCCAAACTGAACTCTTTAATTAACCTACGATAGTGGTTACCAACTTTTCAGCACTCGCGACCCCTTACCTAAAAGTTTCAAACCCATGCGGCCCCCTACTTAGGGCCTATTATCAGCAGCTTAATCTTCTTTTTATTTTCTGTGAAGAACAGGGAAAGAAACATCTGAAAAATATTTTTAGATTCTGTAATTATTTATTACCAAATTAAAGCATATCGGCCCAAGCTGAATTGACAAAAAGAACATATATTTCTTAATTTTTTGTATTCACTTACACGCAAATACCCTTAGGAAAGGTATTAATCCGTCTCTCCCCTCCAGTTATGGGTTAAATAACAGGACAGATTAGGTTCTATAGCCTTCGCTAGCAACCAGTAAAACGTAGAAACAATGGCAACCTACTGCAGGATAATCTTCTGCCCAGTCAGTCATGTCTCTTTCGAGACATGATCGCCCAAGCGTGTATCACATATGGCATTTAACTGACTGACTGAATTTAATAGTTGGAATTATGATTAAGACTTCTTCTGGTCATAAAGTGGGGGGTCGGTTTTCTATTGTTATGAAGTAATAAACTAATCCCCCACTAATTACTACTTAGTAATATAATAAATCTCTTCCCCCTATAGCTATGAGTCAAATAACAGGAGTGATTGGGTTCTAGAGCCTTGGCTGGGAACCAGTCTACCGCAGAAAGCAATGGCAACCTACTGCAGGATAATCTTCTGCCCAGTCAGTCATGTCTCTTTCGAGACATGATCGCCCAAGCGTGTATCACGTGTGACACTTAACTGAATTAATTAATTCTTTACCTTGTTAAGTCTAGAATTAGTAGCCTATTTTTCTTGTTATCTTACCCTAATACATATCCACACAGTAACCCCCTACCTTGAGTGCCTTAATTGAAAAATGCTTTAGACCAGAAGTTCCCAACATTTTAGCACTCGCGACCCCTTACCTGAAAGTTTGAAACCCATCCGACCCCACCTACTTAGGGCTTACTATCAGCAGCTTAATTTTTTTATTTTCTGTGAAGGACAGGGAAAGAAACATCTAAAAAATATTCTAAAATTCTGTAATTATTAAAGCATATTGGTCCAACCTGTATTCACAAAAAGAACATATATTTCTTAAAATAATATTATCATAGGTTTAAAAAGCTATCCAACCCAGCTTGTGAGATGCCTGATGTTGCAAAATAATTACAAAAACGAACACCATAAAATTCAAAGATATAACTATTTGGAACGCATTTATTTGGGATTTCTATAAGATTGGGGACATTTTAAGACGTCTTTTAAAGAGATTTGGCAAGGTAACGGTTCAGTTATCGCTTGCCGAAGTTGGATAGTGCTGAAAAGAAGAGGTATATAGAAGAGTAAGACACACAAGACAGATATAAGGATATTATATGCATTATTTTTTTAAAGCTTAGAAATAACAACCCTTAAAACGTTTGTCATAACTGTCACTTTGCACCTAAACAAAAAAAATGTAAGAGCTTGAAAAATGTTATTGATGAAATACAATTAATGTTATCCCAAGCTATTTCTAACAAGGCTACACACTCCCCTGCTAAGGCATCGCGATCCCGCTGCCAAGGCGTCGCGACCCCCTGGGGGGAACCTCTGATCTACGAGGATATACAGTTCTTGTTCCACTGCCTATCTCGATGGTTATAGTCTAGGTTTTAATTTTAGTACTGCTCAATTATTGTTTGCCCGTTCTTCCTGAGTCTAAATCCGACTTAGGGATTGAACTCACAATCTCGCTATGTCATCAAATTCACGAAACAACACTTCCGATTGTTCAAATATAAATAGTGCAAATAATGCCAGCTCCATATCCCAAGAATTACACAAAATGTTTCTGTTCCCTTCTTCCTTTTTTTATAATTTTTTCTTTTATTTCTTGGGTTTTTTTATTTTTTACTTTTTTTTATTAATATGACGTCCATCTATTTTGTACTTTTTGGGTATGGGTAGGTATTTGAAGGCTATCACAATGCGTTTAGTAAAATAGAGGAAGGTAAAGGTGTTGGGTATTACTTATTTATAATTCATTAATATTTCGAGTTCAAAATCTCATCTTCAGACTGGTAGGAGAGCTTGTTTTCACGTCCGCTTGTGGACCCTGCCTTTCAACGAATGGTCATTTTTCGCTGCTACTGCTGTCGTTAATTGTAGTAAGTGTGTGTGTACCTATAAGTGTGTTTGTGTATGTATGTGTGTGCCTGTGTATGGTTTATATATGCGTGCTTTGACCTCTAATAGAATTTGGCTTTTTCGCATCTTTGTTAAAGTGACAGTGGGCGCCGTTTTACGATCTGATGTACTGCCTCTGTTGTGCAGGGGGTTACATAAGAGGTAAGTTATAAGAAAGAGTGACAGGTTATACGGGATGTCAGGAAGAGGGTAAGGGAAGGATGAGAATACTGATGAGAGTGGAGTGGACGAAGTAAGAAGCATGAGAGAGACGGGGGAACAAGTTAGTGAGATAGGAGATTATTGACTTTATATTTCAATTCTTGAAGATTGTAGCTGTCCGGGAAGCATGTAAACGAAAGAGAATTCCACAGGTGGGAAGTGCGAGATAAGCTGCTGGAGTAGAATTTGCGTTTACAATTTATTGGTTTCACAGTAAAAGGGTGGCACCTAGTTGCTAATCTTGTGGCTCGAGTAAATTCATGTATGGGGGAGAGTATTAGTGAGTTAAGTTCATCTCTGATGAAAATATTTGTAGAAGAGACACAGGGAAAACACTGCGCCGGTGAGAAAGTGACTGTAATCGAGCTGCCAAGTCGGGATCGATCACATTACAGATTCTTCGTTGGATTTTGTTTAGGACACCAAAGTGAATAGCAGGAGCACCCGACCAGATATGGCTGCAGTATTCAATCCACGGGTGGATGGTTGACTTTCCCTGATTTAAATATATGTTTATATATGCGTGCGTTGAGACATTTTTTTCTTATAATCCAGTATTGGTTCTCCACTTCAGTGTTTATTATATATATATATATATATATATACTAGCAGTATAGCCCGGCGTTGCTCGGGTGTAATAAAACCTTTAAAACTAATCCATGGAACTGGAGCTCAGACTCAGCCTAAAGAATATTTTAAATAATAAAATAATTGCGACAATTTACCAATCGCACCTAATAAAATAATTGCTACAACTTAACAATCGCATATATATATATATATATATACTAGCAGTATAGCCCGGCGTTGCTCGGGTGTAATAAAACCTTTAAAACTAATCCATGGAACTGGAGCTCAGACTCAGCCTAAAGAATATTTTAAATAATAAAATAATTGCGACAATTTACCAATCGCACCTAATAAAATAATTGCTACAACTTAACAATCGCATATATATATATATATATATATACTAGCAGTATAGCCCGGCGTTGCTCGGGTGTAATAAAACCTTTAAAACTAATCCATGGAACTGGAGCTCAGACTCAGCCTAAAGAATATTTTAAATAATAAAATAATTGCGACAATTTACCAATCGCACCTAATAAAATAATTGCTACAACTTAACAATCGCATATATATATATATATATATATACTAGCAGTATAGCCCGGCGTTGCTCGGGTGTAATAAAACCTTTAAAACTAATCCATGGAACTGGAGCTCAGACTCAGCCTAAAGAATATTTTAAATAATAAAATAATTGCGACAATTTACCAATCGCACCTAATAAAATAATTGCTACAACTTAACAATCGCATATATATATATATATATATACTAGCAGTATAGCCCGGCGTTGCTCGGGTGTAATGAAACCTTTAAAACTAATCCATGGCCTTGGAGCTCAGAGTCGGCCTAAAGAATATTTGTGGGAAGTTTGGTGAGAATCGGATAAAATTTTGGATTTGTATAAAGGACATACAGACAGAAAAAAGACTCACACAAACATCTTGCCTTTTATATACATATATATTATCGATTTTCTACACTATTGTAAAAACTGCAACCTTGAAACTTCTGAATATCGTTTCTTTTGTCTTTTTCTATGAGTGTATCAGATTTAATTAAAATCGGACCACTGCTTCTATAACCCGATTTTTTCGATTATCGATTTTCGATATTTATCAGGGATACTACGACACAAAACCTAGCTAAGAACACTCGCAGACACTTATAGTACAACTGTGTAAATTTTCAAGAAAATCTGTTCAGCCGTTTCGGCGTCTATAGGTAACGGACACACACACACACTGACACACACACACATACACAAAGTTCCTTTTATAAATAAGTTTAGATACCTATATACCTTTTCCCGGTTTCATTTGTGTTCGTACTTTTTATTTTTCTTTCGCCTTTTTTGTTTTTTCCTCATACGATTTTTTTCTTTTATGCCACAAAAAATTCATCATTTTTTATACTTCTTTTCTTTCTTTTTTTTTTTGTTTCTTCTTTTGTTCATTCGTATTAATATTCTTCCCTTTTTTTTATTTCATCATTCTGTTTCCTCTTTTCTCTTCCTTGTTTTGGCTTACGGCCATATCACGTTGAAACACAGGTTCCTGTATGAGCAACAAAAATACGCATCGTCGAATCGGGACACTACCTAGATGCGTTTGACTTGGAATTGTTAATCGTAAAGCCTGGTTTTAATTCCGGTTGGGTTTGTTCTATTACCCGCAAATACCGGCGTGATGTGGCTTCCCTGTGCCTCTTCTACAAGTACTTTCATGGCTACTGCTCCGATGAGCTTAGTTCACTGGTGCCGCCTAAGCACGAATTTGCACGAGATAATAGATTAGCAACTAAGTCCCATCCTTTTACAGTTAAACAGATAAGATTTAACCGTAATTTCTACTCCAACAGCTTCTTTTCTCGCGCTTCCCGCCTGTGGAACTCCCTTCCACAAGTCTGCTTTCCCGACAACTACAATCTCCAGGTGTTTAAATGTAGGGTCAATAGACACCTCCTATCACACTAACTCCCAACTATTCTCACAACACTCTCATCTACCCAACCCTCATTCTCGGTATCCTCACCCGCCTATCACCCACCCTCTGTTATTTCCTATATTTAATCAGCCTTTCTCCACTCTACGTAGCCCCCTGCACAGTAGTGGCAGTGACATGCCTTGCTCGGGGTGAAACGCTTATAAAAAAAAAAAAATACAATTGGAAAATCTATAAATCTAGGTCTTCTCTTCCAGCTTTGCTTTATGGAAGTAAAACTTGTACAACTATCTCAAAACAAAATTCTTAAAAGCTTGGTCCTGGGCCTGACGGCAGCAAGGCCTCTTATTGGGGAGGTTGTGAAGAGTATGGAACTATCTCTTAATTGCTGCTGTTCTCAGGTTCTCCCTGACACGGAGGGGTAGCACCTGTTAGGGACCCACCTATGGACAAATAGTCAACCCCCAAACTGGGGTCAAAACATCATGAAAGTATAAAAATACACTTTTATAGAAATATGTACATAAAAATAGACTTTTATAGAAAAATATACATTTTTGAAAGAAAAATATTACCAACAATACATTTTTGAAGAAAAAATTATCATAACACATTTTCGAGGGAAAAAAAATTATTCCCAACAAAACATTTTTGAATGCAAAACTTGAAGACATTTTCAATTTTCTAAAGTAAAAAAAATAAAAAAAGCATTTCATTAGAATCTGACAAAATCAACCTTCTCACTATAACCAAACATTTAAAGAAAAAGCCTTAAAAACCCAGCTTTTTGGCATTAAATAACCCACAGAGGTTGATATGCCATTAAACAAAAATCAAAATACAAACATTTAAATCTAAATATATTTTCTGGCTTTAAATAGCCTACAAAAAGCGGTAAAAACGAATCAGTCTTCCTTTTTTTTCTCTTCATTCTTTCATTTCATTAATTATATTTGAGTTTGTTGTTTTTCTTTTCTCTATTTTTCATGTATTATACATTGATTACAGTATGGACTAATAATGAATTTAACAATGTTTAACCATATTTCTTATTCTTTTTTTCATTGACAGGCCGATGTTAACATTGGAATTTGCCATTATTTAATTCTCGTTTTCATGGAGACCAAGCGCCAGTAATGGTAGTCTGATTCTGGTAAGATTATTTTTATCAATTTGTCTTTTCTCATTTCAGACTGGACTTCAACCCAGTGCGTCCTAGATTACCGGGACACCTTGGAACAGGAGTTGAACTAATAGGTTTTGAATAATTCAAAATTTCAGATAATGCAATACCTAAATAATCGACAAAGATATTAAGAAAAGAAGCTAACCCCTGAGTTAAAAGATAACATTTATATCACCAAAAAACGTTTTCACGGTATTTACATCGTTCGGACTGATGTCCTGGTCTTTGTTGTCTTACTAATGACTTGTATGTGCATTGTGGTGCATTGGATAGCGGCTCGGAACGAGAAATCGGGGAACCGATTTCGAATTCCAGCTGAATTCATCGCATTCACTTACGCGCAAATACCCTTGGGAAAGGTCTATTAATCCGTCTTCCAGTTATGGGTTAAAACACAGGACAGATTGGGTTCTATAGCCTTGGCTGGCAACCAGTCTACCGCAGAAAGCAATCGGCTGTCTAACTGTACCGATGAGATGTGATACAGCGAAACAGATCTGTCTGCGGATGACTTTATATATATATATATATATATATATACATATATATATATATATATGTGTGTGTGTGTGTGTGTGTGTGTGTGTGTGTGTGTGTAATATATTAGTTATCCAGCCTGTTTTGCTGTATCACAGCTCATCAGTGTGGCTAGACTCATCCACTTGCTTTTGGCCGAGATCGAAACTCGACAGATTCGGTGTCAGTCGGAGTCCCTACTCTTTAAGCCGTCAGTCAGTCAGTTATTTGCCATACGTGATATACGCTTGGGCGATCATGTCTCGAAAGAGACATGACTGACTGGGCAGAAGATTATCCCGCAGTAGGTTGCCATTGCTTTCTGCGGTAGACTGGTTGCCGACCAAGGCTATAGAACCCAATCTGTCCTGTTATTTAACCCATAACTGGAAGGAATAGACGGATTAATACCTTTCCCCAAGGGTATTTGCGCGTAAGTGAATGCGATGAATTCAGCTGGAATTCAAACTCGGCCCCCCGATTTCTGGTTCCGAGCCGATATCCAATGCAATGAAAGAGAGAGGAGTATTCAAAAAACAAATATTTTAGTTGAAAGCCGTAAAATGTTGATTACATAGGATAGGCATTTCAAGAAATTAACGCAAAAAGAGAATTGTGCAAAGACTTTTGTCAAAATGTAAAGGGTGAAGCTGTGTAAACTGTGATGAACAACAGTGTGAGCCCATTCGTTGATAAAATTATCGATTGATAGCGGAGGAAACGGTGTTTAATCAATAGGGCTTCCTTAATAATAATTTGTCGACACTTATGTGATTTAAAATCTGATTTTTGTGTTATTAAGAATTTTTTCTAGTAGAGTTTCTGAATTCTTATTAGTTAATAAATGTTTTTAATCACACTTTGAATCGACAGGTAGAATGTAAGGCGCCTAACCAAGAAGGTTGAAGTATGTCTGATATGGATAATTGATTTGTGATAAGAAACATTGTCTTTTACTGGAAACTGAAATTGGTGCAATGAATCTTTCATCGCTGGGTTAGTGGTCTTCTCTTTTCTGTACTTGGACAAATTATTCTTGATTACTGTTTGTTTTATGTGATTCCGTTCACCTAGAAATGGATTTAAAAAGAGGAATTTCGGTACACTCCATTTAAGAAATTTATTATCACTGATCTAAGCTTATTTATAAATGGAACTTTGTCTGTGTGTGTATGCGTTTGTGTGTCTGTGTGTGTCCGTTACCTATAGACTCCGAAACGGCTGAATCGATTTTTTTGAAATTTTACACAGTTGTACTATAAGTGTCTGCGAGTGTTCTTAGCTAGGTTTTGTGTCGAGGTACCCATGATAAATATCGAAAATCTATAATCGAAAAAATCGGGTTATAGAAGGAGTGGTCCGATTTTAATCAAATTTGATACACTCATAGACAAAGACATAAGAAACGATATTCAGAAGTTTCAAGATTGCAGTTTTTACAATAGTGTAGAAAATCGATAATATATATGTATATAAAAGGCAAGATGTTTGTGTGTGTGTCTGTTTATCTGCCTGTATGTCTGTATTTTTTTCAGCCCTTTTATTTTAGTTTTTGCTTCGAGTTTGGCTCTAAGTAGGTATAATTGTAGTTCTTAGTCTCAGCCATGATACCATTTACTAAAAGGATTTATTTAGCCCTCAAAATTCAGTTTACGACGAAAAAAACTTATTTGATATCGATACCAGGAATTCAAAATTTGACTTACATCCATTTATTTTTCTTTCAGTCTACGGTTTCGCTTTAACTGGAATCAAATTTTGCTTTTTAGTCTTTCGTGCCAACGTCCAAAGAGTCTGAGCTCCAGAAGCATGGATTAGTTTTAAAGCTTTCATTACACCCGAGCAACGACTGCTAGTATATATATATATATATATATATATATATATATATATTGTAATAGTTGTTACAATGGTTTATAAAAGCATAGTATCAGTTCACAAAAATTCTCGAGTTTCGGGGCACCACTGCTCCTCTTCGGGTGATTTGTGGAACTGAAAATAAATGGTGGAAACAATATATTTTTGAGAATGTGATATGTAGGTGATGTTGGGGATGTGAATTAATGCTGGACAATATCATCGAAAATGAGAACAAAACTGGAAGCGGCCGAAATGTGGTTCTACAGAAGGATGCTACGGATATCGTGGACTGAGCATACAAGCAACGACGAGGTGTTAGAAAGAATGGCAGCAAAAAGGAAATTGATACTGAGCATCAGGAAGAGACAACTGAAGTTCCTGGGACATGCAATGAGGAAAGAGAGCCTGGAGAACCTGATACTGACTGGTCAGATAGAAGGAAGGAGAGACAGAGGAAGGCAGCGGAAAACATATTTGCAGGGCCTGATCAGGTGGATGGCGGAACGGGGGTTGCAAGGTGTAACAGGAGAAAAAATACTAAGAGCCACAAGGGATAGGGAGACGTGGAGAGCCATGATCGCCTACGTCCTGAAGGGATAGGGCACATACAAGAAGAAGAAGAAGCTGGTCCATCGGCAGTTTGTAACCATAGAGAAACAGCTTTGGATTAGGAGAGGGAGGGCGCGATGTTTTAGTTCTGGACAGTTCACTTTTTAGTTTTGTCTGGGCAATTCTCATAGTGGGATCTTAGATTTCTTTACATGGGTAGACACTTTTTATTTGACTACTATCTATGCGTGGATGAAAGAGAGTGACCTTTGAGTAAATTGTGGGTTTATTTTATTTTATTAATAAAACATTCATTTTTTTTTATTTTGTGGATGTAACATGTTAATTACTTTTCTCGATGATTATTATATCTAAGTGGGGACGCCATAATACTTCAAATTGGAAGGTTGATTTTTATATTAGAGCACGAGTTATAAGTAATACCTTTTGATTAATTAAATTTTACTAAGAATATTTTTTTATTCTTTATAAAAGTAAATGCTTGAACAGTGGGTTTAAAATCTACGTGTTCTGTCAATTTATTACAATATGTATATATATATAAGAAATTTAAGGCAGACACGTTATTTCATGGTAAATTGGAAGTATACGCCTATTTCAGGCGAACTATCATCAGCATCCGTCTTTATTGTACAGAGGATTATATATATATATATATATATATATATATATATAATTGTTTAATACTTAGTTTTTGGTCCTAATTTGGGTTACACCAGTATACATTTGTATTAAAAAGTGTTCTATACGATTACATTGTAGAATTTTGAATATTTTTCATTTTTAAACGAGTTATTTCGCTACCTTGGTTTCCGCCATGAGTGGTTTCTTCAGGCGATTTTTAATAACGATATTTATTCTTTTAAAAATACAAAAATTGTGGCACCTTTCACTGTTTTTCTTTTTAAGAACGCTCTTGTAATGGCAACCTACTGCGGGATAATCTTCTGCGCAGTCAATCATGTCTCTTTCGAGACATGATCGCCCAAAGCGTCTATTACGTATGGCAATTAACTGACTGACTAAATATAATAGTTGAAAACATGAGTAAGTCTTCTACTGGACCTAAAATAGGGGATCTTTTTTCTATTGTTATGAAGTAATAAACTGTTCCCCCACTAATTACTACTTAATAATATAATACATATCTTCCTCTCTAGCTATAACTCAAATAACAGGACAGATTGGGTTCTATAACCTTGGTCGACAACCAGTCTACTGCAGAAAGTAATGGCAACCTACTGAGGGATAATCTTCTGCCCGGTCAGTCATGTCTCTTTCGAGACACGATCGCCCAAGCGTGTATCACGTATGGCACTTAACTGACTGACTTGTAACGGTCACGTGGCAGAGAATTGATGAATACGCATTGTTTAAATTCAAACGAATTATGACGTTTTCAACCATGTTTGTATAAATCTAATAAGTATTTCTTAGTGTGGATGTATTTTGTCATAATTTCTAAACCAAGGTAGCGAAATAACTCGTTTATAAATGAATATATATATATATTTATATATATAGATAGATAGATAGATAGATAGATAGAAAAGAAATTGTCTGTAATTCATGTGGCTTTGATTCTTAAAAAATTCAAGTAATGTTAGTCAAAATAACGTTACTATCCAAAATAAACAATCTCTGATACGTGGTCAGTGTGCTTCAAGGGCATGATTTATACTGCTCAGGATTTAATTAAAATCGACAAGCTTGTGATAATTAAAAACAAACCGGCAATCAAAATGTTTGCTAGTCGAAACAGACAGTCAAACTTTCTGGAAATTTGTACTGCTTCGGAGTATCCATTGCAAACTGGAGAATACCATTTAATAATAATATTGATGGCTGAAAGAAATTCAGAATCCCGGTGATTGTACATATTCAATTTTGAAATTTTTACAGGTATGACTGTGTAAGTGAAGAAATTATAGGAAATCTACCTGTCCAAGAAGTAATCTATGTCACTTCTTTTTATTCCGAATGACTTTTTGTCTTCTGTCTTTTTGAAGTTGCTCTGTACTTATTCCCGTCTTTATTTCCTGTCTTTGTGCGTTTAGGCCTCACAAAAGTCATTCTAATATTTCGGTGTACAAATATTACGTAAATTCTCCTAGAATCAAAGATTTCTTTGACTGGAATCTTCTTACTTTGTCAATGTATTGGATACGACATTAAATAATTTCGAAATGTTCAAGAAAATAAGGTCAGTATTTTTTCTCTTGGAGAGGTTGATAACAAATAAAAAGAAAGATATGCTTGCACATAATCGTCTTACTCAAAAATTGTATCGGATAGTACCTTAAACAAGTTCATATTGTATTATGAAGCGGGGTTTCTTATAAACCTTTCTTATAAACCTTTCTAAGGCTTAACTTATAATTAACAGAAAAAAACAGCTGAATTTCCTGTGATATGTAATGAGGAAAGATGGCTTGGAGAATCTGATACTCACTGGTAAGATAAACGGAAAGAGAGACAGGGGAAAGCAACGCGTGATATACTTGATGGGCTTGATCAAATGAATAGCAAGGTGGAGTTTGTGAGGGAAACAAGAGAAATAGGGTCAAGAGCTACTAGGGAGAGGTAGATGCAGAAGGTCATGAACCCCTACGTTTTGAAAGGAAACTGCACTTAGAGGAAGAAAGGATCAGATATTTGTATAGAATCTTATTACACAGGCAAAACGTTCTTGTGCATTCAATCAGTTCATTTACGTTCTTGAACGCAGTGTGAACGTTGATTGGCTAGAAAAGGCTAATTCATCGATTTGAGCAGTTTTTTTTTATCAAAGATTTTTTTCTCTTCTAGATAATTTTTTTTAGTATTTATAATAATTGTTTTTTTTTATATACATTTTATATTGTAGACCTCGGCGTGATGGTTAGCATGCTTGTCTCGCTAGAACTTGTTACAACTGAGTAGTGAGTTCGATCCTCACTGGGTGCCCCATACTTTAGGCCTTGTGCCACAACTAAGCGGAGTTTAGAAAATCGACTATCTCCTATATATATATATATATATATATATATATATATATATATATATACGCACCGTATATTTACGCACCGCTCATTCGATAATGAATTGGATCACTCTAGCTATTGGGCGTGTTTATATGCGTTAAAAAGCCTGCCTTCTTCTACCGGACGCTTGTGGCCTAGGGGTAGAATCGCCGACTGACGCCAATTCGGTTGGGCTTCGACCTGGGTTAGGATGCGACCGGTGTCTAAGCCGTACTGATGAGCTGTAATACAGCGAAACAGATCTGTCTACGGAGACTATATATATATATATATATATATATATATATATATATATATACTAAGAATAAGAATAATCTAATATATAATGTATGGCCACTCGTATTCGAGGATATCCCTCTACCAGGGTGCCTAAGTCATCCCCACTGCAGACGCCTGCTCAGGCACACTTGTATTTGTTCAACACCCACAGAGCCCCCCTGTGGTCTATATAGCAGCTGTGTTGAGCGGACCTTAATTACAGTTTCCGGGGGAGAGCGCGTTATTTAGCGTGAACGATAATCTGAACGAGATCAGGACACTTAAACCCTCGGTCACGATGACTAGCGACCTCGAGCTAGCACAACAGGTGTCGTCTACCCAATTTCACTCAATAAGCTTAGTCAACCCGTGGTATGATTTTTCAGGCACTTTTCAAAAAGTGACGAACTCTGGCATAGCCACCTCCAGACCGATAGCATCAAGAAGTCATACTTTTGGTAAAATTCGAACCCGGGCTACTAACCACTCGGCCACGTGCCCATAACGCGCACAATATGTCGTACTGGTGCTAATAAAACAGTTCACAATGTAATACTACCGAGCTATTAAGTATCCTATAATAATTCTGCTTGTTCCTTCCTTAGTTAGTTACTTAATTCCTCTGTCCGTTACACCACTGAAGAAAGATAACACACTTACTCTCTACACAAGCTTTTCCTTCCCCTCTATCTTTTTATAAACGCTACTCTCCTCAGCCTTTCTCTCACCTTTGCCAAACGGAAGGGTAGTAAAAAGTGAGAGACTAAGAGAAGAGAGCCTATAGCATTACCGTAGCAGTAACAGCTTAACCTGGTGGTTGTAACAGTAATTGTGTGTGTATATGTGTGTGTAATTTTTTTAATCATCTCACCCCAAGCAAGGCATTCCACTGCCACTATTGCGCATGGGGCTACATAGGGGAAGGTAAAGAGAAGGAGTGGTTAGACATAGGGAATGTCAGGAGGAATGAATTTTAGACATAGGGAATGTCAGGAGGAATGGGAGCAGGTTAGTGTGTTAGGAGGTGTCTATTGACCTTACATTTAAACTCCTGGAGATTGTATCCGTCGGAGAAGCAATCATGTGGAAGCGAATTCCACAGTCGGGAAGTGCGAGGAAAGAAACTGTTGGAGTAGAAGTTGCGGTTGCATTTTATCGGTTTCACTGTAAAAGGGTGGGATCTAGTTGCTAATCTAGTATCTAATGTACAATATAGTAAAAATAGGTAGGTTTGTTGTCGTATCCTGCGACCTAATAACGTAATTTCTAGCCTCTACACCCTTGGCCATTACTCAGTTGGTCTTTTCTGTTTACAATGGACACAGGAGCCATGATTTTTCAGTTATAAAAAAGAAACATTTTCTCTTTCAAAATCTCTCACAAAATAGCGTACAGTATTTTAATTATGATCTGTGCATACACCGCTTAATATAATATAAGATTACAGTAAAGTAGCTTCAATGGACATTACTTTTCTAGATAATTTCATAAAATTACACTCTGTGTTATTGTTATTTAATTATCCAATACCTTTCTGTTTGAAGAAGTGACTATCATTTGTAGTATGACAAAGTAAAAATTTTCCAGGAAATCATAATTATCCTTCCGTGGAAATTCAACGGGTTCCACTAGTATCTATATAAATATACATATTATTCATCGTCGATAGCAAAACTCAGCAAGTTTCATGCAGCACGCAATCTTCAGATGCTGAGCATAAAATAACCGTTACTTAGTTTAAATTTTAATAAACACATCATGTTGTTGGCATAGCTTTATATTGTACTGGGATTACATTTTAATTTTAAAAAATTGTACATATGTGATATTTAACATAAATAAAAGTCAGTCAGTTTAGGTGCTATACGTGATACACGCTTGGGCGACCATGTCTCGAAAGAGACATGACTGACTGGGCAGAAGATTATCCCGCAGTAGCTTGCCATTGCTTTCTGCGGTAGACTGGTTGCCGACCAAGGCAACCCAATCTGTCCTGTTATTTATCCCATAACTGGAAGGAAGAGACGGATGAATACCTTTCCCAAGGGTATTTGCACGTAAGTGAATACAATGGATTCAGCTGGAATTCGAACTCGGCTCCCCGGTTTCTCGGTTTCTCGGTTTCTCGTTCCGAGCCGATATCCACTGTACCACAACGCACATCCCATAAATAAAAGGATTTGTATAAGCAACATTAATGTACATTTATTTCCAAAAAGCAATTAAATTAGAAATAAACACTAAGCGTCACATATTATAATTTAATTTAATCTACCTTTCAATCTTAATGATCTAAAGAATATCAGAATATTTTTCTAAATTTAATTTATAAGCACTTTAACCGTTCAATCAGTCGAGATACACGCTTAGAAGATCAATATTTTTGTGAGTTGATTGATTAGGCAGAAGATTTTTCCGCAATAAGTTGCCATGACTGTCTTAACCATTTACCAACACTAAAAAAGATGTTTAGCAAAAGTAATGTTTAGATCACTTATAGCTGCATTAATAACATTGATAAATCTATATCCCAACATGATTTCCATCCCCCAAAAGAGTAACACTACTGCCACCATTGCTAAAATGGAGATAGTAGTGTTAGGGTTAGAGTTAGGGTTGGGATAAGGTTAGGGTTAGGGTTGGCTTGGGTTGGCTTGGGGTTGATGTGACCTTGGACTTGAATACTAGTTATTACTAAACATAAAACAAAGATTTATATAACCATAGATACATAAGCAAAGAATCAAACTACCATTATAAAATTCTAAAAGTCAGATCATCTACTAACTGCAGATCATCTACTAACAGCAGCAATAGGGAAATATCTAAACTTATTTATAAATGGAACACTGTCTCTGTGTTTGCGTATGTGTGTGTGTGTGTCCGTTAACTATAGACTCCGAAACAGCTGAACTGATTTTCTTGAAAATTTACGCAGTTGTACTATAAGCGTCTGCGAGTGTTCTTAGCTAGGTTTTGTGTCGAGGTACCCCTGATAAATATCGAAAATCTATAATCGAAAAAATCGGGTTATAGAAGGAGTGGTCCGATTTTAATCAAATTTGATAGACTCAAAGACAAAGACATAAGAAACGATATTTAGAAGTTTCAGCTATAGCTACGTTAATAACATTACTAATTCTATATCCTAGCATAAAAACATTATATTAAAAAAATATATTTCCAACAAAGACAACGTTGTTTCAAAAATAAATAAAACTGCCGAAAATTATAAAAATCAATCATATATATATATATATATAATAGGCAAGATGTTTGTGTGTGTGTGTCTGTTTATCTGCCTGTATGTCTGTATTTGATTCAGCCCTTTTATTTTAGTTTTTGCTTCGGGTTTGGCTCTAATAGGTATAATTGTAGTTCTTAGTCTCAGCAATGATACCATTTATTCAGAGGACTTATTTAGCCTTCAAATTTCAGTTTACGACGAAAAAACTTATTTGATATCGATACCAGGGAATCAAAATTTGATTTACATTCATTCATTTTTCTTTCATTCTACGGTTTCGCTTTAACTGGAAACAACTATTGCTTTTTAGTCTTTCGTGTCAACGTCCAAAGAGTCTGAGCTACAGGACCATAGATTAGTTTTAAAGCTTTCATTACACCCGAGCAACGCCGGGTTATACAGCTAGTACATATATCTGTGTGTCACATGGCAGGATTCGAACCTGCAACCCCTATCAACCTAGGGGTCTCATGTTTGAATCCTGCCGAATGACATACATTTTCGTAACAAAATTTATCGTAAAGAACCAGGCCGGTAAAAATAAGTGTATCAATATTATTCGTTAAAAATTTCATTGCTAATCATGCATTAATTTTTGAGTAATACACATATTTATGTCTGTTGTTTCCGTTCCTTATATTATGGCCGCTACTGTATATATATATATATATATCAGTCGAGTTTCATTGCAGAAAATCGACAATATTTATATATAAAAGGCAAGATGTTTATCTTTGTGTCTGTTTATCTGCCTGTATGTCTGTATTTTTTTCAGCCCTTTTATTTTAGTTTTTGCTTCGGGTTTGGCTCTAAGTATGTATAATTGCAGTTCTTAGTCTCAGCCATGATACCATTTACTCAGGGGACTTATTTAGCCTTCAAATTTCAGTTTACGACAAAGGAATTTAGAGTATTTAGGGAAAAAATAACAATAAAAAAGTTGAAAATAAACAGAAACACCATTAGTTTAACGTGATATAGTTTAATCTACTTTTCTATTGTAATGTTCTAACGAATATAGCTAGTCTTGTCCTAAATTAAATTCAGAAGCACTTCAAACATTCCAAGCTCTAAAAGAATGTTTAACAAAAATAATGTTAAGATCAGCTATAGCTACGTTAATAACATTACTAATTCTATATCCTAGCATAAAAACATTATATTAAATAAATATATTTCCAACAAAGACAACGTTGTTTCAAAAATAAATGAAACTGCCGAAAATTATAATCTCTCTTTTAAACAATGTACGAATGATAACATTATATATGGAGCTACCATACGTTCCAGTAAAGATGTTTCCTTTTATTTGGGCTTCTCTAAAAATCCTTAGAAAGTTTGGTTTCTCAATCATATACAAAATATCTAAATAGCACTGCTCTCTCTAAATATTTCTAACAATAAAAAATGGTGACATTTCGCCTGTCATTAAATGGGATATCATATGTAGAACTAAATCTTACAACGAGAAAGGAAATAAATTTAACTTATGTCTTGCTGAGAAATTAATTATCTTAATACACTTTTTGTGGTACAGTGGATATCGACTCGGAACGAGAAATCGGGGAGCCGAGTTCGAATACCACTTGAATTCATTGCATTCATTTACGCGCAAATAACCTTGGGAATGGTATTAATCCGTTTCTTCCTTCCAGTTATGGGTTAAATAACAGAACAGTTTGGGTTCTATAGCCTTGAGTGGCAACCAGTCTACCACAGAAAGCAATGGCAACCTACTGCGGGAAAATCTTCTGCCCAGTCAGTCATGTCGCTTTCGAGACATGATCGCTTAAAGCGTGTATCGCGAATGGCACTTAACTGACTGATTGAATATAATAGTTGGATTCATGATTAAAGCAAATACCCTTGGAAAATGTATTAATCCGTTTCTTCCTTCCAGTTATGGGTTAAATAACAGGACAGTTTGGGTTCTATAGCCTAGGCTGGCAACCAGCCTACCGCAAAAAGCAATGGCAACCTACTGCGAGATAATCTTCTGCTCTGTTAGTAATGTCTCTTTCGAGACATCGCCCAAAGCGTATATCACGTATGGCACTTAACTGACTGACAGAATAGTTAAAAACTTGAGTAAGGATTCTACTGGGCATAAAGTGGGGGGGGTCGCTCTTATATTGTTATGAAGTAATAAACTAATCCCCCACTAATTACTACTTAGTAATATAATAAATCTCTTCCCCCTATAGCTATGAGTCAAATAACAGGAGTGATTGGGTTCTAGAGCCTTGGCTGGCAACCAGTCTACCGCAGAAAGCAATGGCAACCTACTGCAGGATAATCTTCTGCCCAGTCAGTCATGTCTCTTTCGAGACATGATCGCCCAAGCGTGTTTCACGTGTAGCACTTAACTGACTGACACTTAAATAAAATTAACTTATTAAACAAGACTTGATATTTACGTCTAGATATAAAATAAATATTTATTTAAATACATTGATTCAAAGATTGGTTAATAGAAATTAATTATTAATAATTGATAATTGACGAATATTAATTATTTTTATTTAATCTTATAATGTAAATTATGATGTTTTATGTTTTTGAAGAAGTAAAAATAATCATCAATACTATTTACAACTATATTTTCTTGCATAAATAAACACGAATGGTGTTTATTTTAAATGCCATATGCAAATTTTAACATTAAAATTAAAATAACTGTAATCCCAGTATAATATAAAGCTTTGCAAACAACCAGATATACTTATTAAAATTTTTAAAGACTATTTTCGTCTTCAAAATACATCTCTAAAGAAGCTTGTTAAAATGAAACATGTTAGATTAAAGACACTTTCTCCTACCTGTTCTTTACTTATTCTATTCATCTTTTCGGATTTAAATCCATATATTCAACTCATATATCTAAATCCTAACTTATTTATAAATGGAACTTTGTCTGTCTGTGTGTGTGTGTGTGTGTGTGTGTGTGTGTGTGTGTCTGCATGTGTGTCCGTTACCTATAGAATCCGAAAGGGCTGAACCGATTTTCTTGAAGATTTACACAGTTGTACTATAAGCGTCTGCGAGTGTTCTTAGCTAGGTTTTGTGTCGAGGTACCCCAAATAAAGTATCGAAAATCGATAATCGAAAAAATCTGGTTATAGAAGGAGTGGTCCGATTTTAATTTGATAATTTGATAAACTCAAAGACAAAGACATAAGAAACGATATTCAGAAGTTTCAAGGTTGCAGTTCTTACAATAGTGCAAAAATTTGATATCTTTCGTAGGAAATCAAAATTTGACTTACATCCATTCATTTTTCTTTCAGTCTACGGTTTCTCTTTAACTGGAAACAACTATTGCTTTTTAGTCTTTCGTGCCAACGTCCAAAGAGTCTGAGCTCCATGACCATGGATTAGTTTTAAAGCTATGCTGCTAGTATATATATATATATATATATATATATATATAATAATCACATATAATCTCTCTTTCTCTCTCTCTCTTTATATGTATATATATATATATAATGTGTTTGGTATGTGAGATTATATATATATATATATATATATATATATATATATCACATATTTGTCTATCTTGTAACGTTCAATTCAACCCGGCGCAGTTAATGACTTCCTACTGCGCGATCATTGTGCTTTTGATCTTTCACTTAAGATTTCCTGTTCACTGCCTTGAAAAAAAAAATCACCCCATTTCGGTCATAACCTCCTTTTCCAGATGATACATGTCAAGTCGTTAACTTACAATAAATTGTCACTAGGAAACTGCAGGACAAAAAAAGAAGAAAACGCACAGTAAATTGTCACTAGGAGATTGCAAGAAGAAGAAAAAGAAAAAGAAAAGTAAATTGAAACGGGAATGAAAGAAAAGAATAAGAATTCAAGATAAATTAGAAAAGGAAGAATGACAAGAAAATGTTAAAGTAGAAGACGAATAGACTGGTTTATTTTTTACGGTTTATCAACCTTTTGCGAGATATTTAAATACAGAATAAATTTTCAAATTGTAATTATTTTTATGAGATAAGAATGATTCTACTAACACAACTTCTACTATTTAACCCATAGCAGGAGAGGAGAAGTGGATTCATGCCATCCGTATGTTTATTTGAGCGTACGTGAAAATAAAGTAAGTGACTGGCATTGTAATGGTACTTACCGCTTCTCTCCCCAAAAAGTGATGAGGCAGAAAACCGTTTTTTACGCGTGGGAATCCGAGCGGGTCCTATCGGGCAAAAATTTCCCTTAGATCCCTCATAAGTGGAATCGAGTCTTACTAATTTATCCTAGATGAGACTGCTCTTCGGCATAGCCTCGTCTGGGTTCCTCTTTGTCCGAAGACAAAGAGTTCGACAAGTTCAAGCAAGCGAATGGTTCGAACAGTAACTGGCACCTGAACTCGACACTCCGATTTCAAATTCTGAGCCATTATACATTATACCACACGCACATCTAGGTTTCCAGACTCTGGTATTTCGAAACCGTTACCCATCCGGATGTGCATTGTGGTGAAGTGCATATCGACTTGGAACGAGAAATCGACGAACCGAGATCGAATTCCAGTTGAATTCCTTGCATTCAATTACACGCAAATACCCTTGGGAGAGGTATTAATTCGTCTCTTCCCTCCAGTTATGGGTTAAGTAACAGGACAGATTGGGTTCTATAGCCTTTGTCGACAACCAGTCTACTGCAGAAAGTAATGGCAACCTACTGTGGAAATATCTTCCGCCAACCATAATCGCCCAAAGCGTGTATCACGTATGGAACTTAACTGACTGACTGAATATAATAGTTGGAATCATGATTAAGGCTTCTACTAGGCATAAAGTGGGGGATCGGTTTTCTATTGTTATGAAGTAATAAACTGATCCCCCACTAATTAATGCTTAATAATATAATACATTTCTTCCTATTCCCCCTCTAGCTATGAGTCAAATAACAGGACACATTGGGTTCTATAGCCTTGGTCGGCAACCAGTCTACCGCAGAAAGCAATGGCGACCTACTGCGGGATAATCCTCTGCCCAGTAGTCATGTCTCTTTTGAGCCATGATCACCCAAAGCGTGTATCACGAATGGCACTTAACTGACTGACAAGCTTTTAGTTTGAATTCGGCATGTAGTTGTTTAATGAGTTAGTTCAAAGTTCTTTCCTGCTTTGTTCCTGTGTAATTTACCACAGTGACTTCCGCGACTAATGAGATCTGAAATTTCATTCAGAAAGTTCATCAAATATGGCTTTTAAAATCTAATATACGACAACAACAAAAAAAAAACTAAAAAAGAAACTATGTGCCAAAAAATACAACCAGCGTAGGAGAAGGGTTAAAAAAATAATTTGAAAGAGATCAGGAAACTCTTTAGCCTTGGAACCCCATCTATTAATTGAATTGTTTCGGAGATGACATATGTACGTTGGATTTAAATTTGGGGCTTAATCCTTTTAATTAAACTAATGAAGGTGTTGAGAAACGGGAAAAATTGTTAAATACAAAAAAATAGATAACTGGATTGCTATCCATCCTCTTATATGGAAGTGAATGTTGTACAAGAACGAGGAGGAAACTAGAGGCAGCAAAAATGCTGTTCTATAATAAGATACTGAAAAATCCATATTAATCTTGTTAAATAGCTGAATACTTGATACTTCGCCTGGCCTCCCAAGAGTGCTTTTATTGTGACACCAACACTAGATGGGCTGCCTCAAGGCCCCATCCTGTTATTTAACCCATAACTAGAGGGAAGTGACGGATTAATACCTTTCCCAAGGGTACCAGTGCTTAAGTGAATGCAGGGTACTCAACTGGAATTCGAACTCGGCTCATCGATTTCTCTTTCCAAGCCGACATCCACTGCACCACAACGCACATCCGTCACTGGTATTCCCAAGTGCTCACCTATCTAGGTACTCACCAAGCTCACGCTGCTTAACTTAGGTGATCGAACGAGAACCGGTGTATTCAAAGTTATATGCTGTGAGACTACAGTCCGTGCGCCAATGTTATAAGGTTGATAAGGAATAGGTGTCAGCATATGATTTTCACAGACAGTTATTACTACAATGCATGACCGTATCTGACTACCGGGCACACCGAGCAAGGGTCCGGGCCGATCCGTGCAATTATAGTGAAAATCCGGGCAAGGAAAAATGTCTTCGTCAGAAATCAAACTAAACAATTCACGAAGAAAGAAAGAAAGAAAGAAAGAAAGAAAGAAAAAAGAAAAACGAAGAAAACATCCGAATGAAAGCAGTAAAAATCTGTTTGTTTATTTATTAATTTTGGGAGAATAACTCAAATATACTCAAAAAAGTCAGAACCCGACTTCCTGCTTTCGTTCACGTTCTGTGCCTAATTCCTATTGAAATAGCCGAAAAAATCCGCAAAAATCAGTTTCTGGAAACGGATGACAATGATGACGTCATCACATCGTCAACTAATAAATCCGGGCAATTTTCTCTGTGCCCTGCTACAATGTGATCTATTGACTGTGTGCCCACCATCTTGTGCACAATTTTAAATACAGGTTGACAGTCATGTATCCGACATTTTTTAGAACCGGAAGTGCTTCGGTTTCAAAATTTTATCGGGTTTTGAAATAGAGGCTATTTAATTTGTATATAGAATCTGTAAAATGGGGCATCATGGGAATGGTTTGTGTTTCAGAGTATATAATTACTGGAGAAGGTGATAGTTGTCTTTTATGTAGTCGCTTCGTTGAAGTTATATTTTTGAATACAGCTTGATTTCTTTAAGAAACTTTCAGATATATAGATTCATTCTTTTATACTGGTTGGTTGATTTTGCTCAGTAGACTATCAACACCTCTATGAGTCATTTAATGCCGAAATATAAATATTTTGTAGACAATTCTTCAACTAAATATATTGTAAACGGTTTTCAATTAGAGATATATTGTATTGTTGGCCATTCTATAAAATTGCACTGCTGTTCATTTTGCTGTTAATGTATTTTTGTCATTTTACAATATAAAAATATATTGCTTGTAATTTTACTATAAAAATGCAAAACACTATGAAAACATAATTTCATTGTGTTTTGTTTTTGATTTCATTATTTGCCCATACCGGGGATCCTAATAGGTGCTACTACACTGGGTCTGTGTGAATCTGGGAACGATAGAAATTAAGAGGTATTTCCACGATCATCAAAACCTCCAATCTATCAATTGGAGGTGATTTTATAAGCGTAGATTAGATATGTCAAAAGGCTGAATGTATGAGGCATGATGTGTGATCATCTCTCGAAACAGACATGTCTGATTGGGCAGAAGATTATCCCGCTGTAGGTTGCCATTGCTTTCCGCGGTAGCCTGGCTGCCGACCAAGACTATAAAACCCAATCTGTTCTGTTATTTGATTCATAGTTAGAGGGAGAAGAGAAGTATTATATTATTAAGTAGTAATTACTGGGGGATCAGTTTACTACATCATAACAATATAAAACTGATCCCCCACTTTATGCCTAGTAAATGTCTTTAATCATGTTTTCAACTATTATATTCAGTCAGTAAGTTAAGTGCTATACATGATACACATTTGGGCGATCCTGTCTCGAAATAGACATGACTGACTGGGCAGAAGATTATCCAGCTGTAGGTTGCCATTAATTTCTGCGGTAGCCTGGTTGCCGATCAAGGCTATAGAACTCAATCTGTGCTGTTATTTAACCCATAACTGGAAGGAAGAAACGGATTAATACCTTTCCCTAGGGTATTTCTGTGTAAGTGAATGTAACGAATTCTACTGGAATTCGAACTCGGTTTCCCGATTTCTCGTTCCGAGCCGATATCCGGATGGTGTTTCATGTAAAGAAAGAACCAAGTTTTACGAAAAAGAAAAAGATTCCGAAAAAGAAAACAGACAAAAAAATTTTTTTTAACATGAATGGCACGGGAAAAACGAAAGGTTTTATGCGGAAGAAGTAAATGATAGCGGAACATATGGAAAAAAAAAAAAGGAGAGTAAGTCGAAGATCAATGAAGAGTAAATGATCGAGAGAGAAATGGAGAGCAATGAGTCAAAATGTCTCTAACACAGCGAACAATCGTGATACAAGCAATAAGTGACGACCGCGAAGAACGGCAAAGGATCGTTAACATTAACCGTAGCAAAGATCAAACTGCTTTCGAGAACACCGCCAGTTTCCCTTTTCTTTTACTTCCAAAACTCCTCGCTTGCCGCACGTAGATGCAAGACGATTACTGGCTAATTACATTACTGTTATAACACTGCATCATCCTGTGTCCAATCTCTCTACTTACAAACCTTTGAATGATTTTTTTTTTTTTTACCCCAAGGCAGAAGCAAGTAACAGTACGGATTTGCAAATGTACGTGTCCAAAAGTAGACGCCGGTCTTTTTAGGGATAGCTCAGAAAAGAAAATAGTATTTAAGTCACGAAAAATGTTTTCCTGGATTTCTTTACGGAAAAATATTAACTTAGAAATAAGTGTTATTGGATACATCATAGTTTGTCCCTCTCATTTCACTCTTAATATGTGTTATAATTTCGGGATTTTTGTAAACATTTAAATCAATTCAGAAAGTTAATAAATTAACTATCTTAGAAAATTTAACAAAGTCGAACGCATCCACGTCATTACAATATTGATATTTTAATGAACATACACACACATAGACAAAGTTCCATTTATAAATAAGTTTATATATATATATATATATATATATATATATATATATTTACCATTTCACATCAAGAAAGGTGATAATGTCACTAGGAGGCATAAAAACGAACATGACCTATTTGACAGAAGATTTTCCCGCAGTCAGTCACCATTATGTTCCGCAGTAGACTGGTTGCCAAGGAAAGCTATAGAACCCAATCTGTCCTCCTATTTAGCCCATAGCTGTAGAGAAAAGCGACAGATCCATAGCTTTCTCAAGGGTAGTTTCGCGTATGTGAATACAATGAATTCAACTAAAATTCGAAGTCGGTTCTCCTGTTACGTGTTTGGAGCCGACATCCACTGTACCACATCGCACATAGCTTTTCAGTCAGTTAAGTGCCATACGTGACACACACTTTACGCGATCATGTCTCTTTCGAGACATAACTGACTGGGCAGAAAATTATCACGCAGTACTTTCTGTGGTACACTGGTTGCCAGCCAAGGCTATAAAAACCAATCTGTCCTATTATTTCACTCATTATTTCACTAGAGGGAGAAGAGATGTATAATATTAATAAGTAGTAATTAGTGGGAGATTAGTTTATTATTTCATAACAATTGCAAAACGATCCCCCATTTTATGCCCAATAGAAGCTTTTATCATGAATCCAACTATTATATTCAGTCAGTCAACTGCCATACGTGATACACGCTTTGGGAGATCATGTATTAAAAGAGACATGACTGACTGGGCAGAAGATTATCCCGCAGTAGGTTGGCATTGCTTTCCACGGTAGACTGGTTGCCAGCCAAGGCTATAGAACCCAATCTGTCCTGTTATTTGACTCATAGCTAGAGTGGGAAGGAGGTGTATTATATTATTAAGTATTAATTAGTGGCGGATCAGTTTATTACTTCATAACAATAGAAAACCTATTTCCCATTTTGTACCCAGTAGAACCCAGTCTGTCCTGTAATTTAACCCATGACTGGAGGGAAGAGACGGAATAATAACTTTCCCAACGGTATTTGCGCTTAAGTGAATGCAAGGAATTCAACTGGATTTCGAACTCAGCTCCACCGATTTCTCCAGTTCGAATTCCTGTTGCTATTCTTAAAAAGCTATTTAGGGAATACTTCCAACAATTGAAACGAAGCTGGATAGACGGCGACTACTTTGAAGGAGATTAAATGACGAATTAATATTTGTTGTAGTTTTTCTTTTTGTAACACCAGTCCAATGACTTGTTGATCGGACCTCCTATAGAGTGACAATTATGTGTAGAATATTTTCACAGAGTTTAACATTATCATATGTAGTAGTTTCTTTTAATCATATCACCCTGAGCAAGGCGGTAAGGCCACTAGTGTGCAGGGGGTTACGTAATAGTGAATAGGTTGGAAGAGAAATCCGGAAATCACATCCTAAACAGGGAACAAGGGATGAGCCTCTTCACCTGTTCAATAGACGTGGGTGGAGTATGAACCGGGCGATAGTTTAGTCTATCTACTCCAATTGAAAAAATAAACAAAAAAGAAAAGTGAATAGATTGGAAAAGAGAAAGCCGGAAACCACATCCTAAACAGGGAACAAAGGATGAGCCTCTTCAGCTGTTCAATAGACGTGGGTGGAGTATGAACCGGGCGATAGTTTAGTCTATCTACTCCAATTGAAAAAAAGAAAAGAAAAGAGTGAAAAGATTGGAAGAGAAAGAGCCGGGAAGCTCATCCTAAACAGGGAACAAGGGATGAGCCACTTCACCTGTTCAGTAGACGTAAGTGGAGTGTGAACCGAGCGATAGTTTAGTCTATCTACTCCAATTGAAAAAAATAAACAAAAAAGAAAAGTGAAACGATTGGAAAAGAGAAAGCCGGAAACCACATCCTAAACAGGGAACAATGGTTGAGCCTCTTCACCTGTTCAATAGACGTGGGTGGAGTGTGAACCGGGTGATAGTTCAGTCTATCTACTCCAATTGAAAAAATAAACAAAAAAGAAAAGTGAATAGATTGGAAAAGAGAAAGCCGGAAACCACATCCTAAACAGGGAACAAGGGATGAGCCTCTTCACCTGTTCAATAGACGTGGGTGGAGTGTGAACCGGGCGATAGTTCAGTCTATCTACTCCAACTGAAAAAAAGAAAAAAGAAAAGAGTGAAAAGGTTGGAGAAGAGAAAGCCGGAAACCACATTCTAAACAGGGAACAAGGGATGAGCTTCTTTCATGAGTAAAAATGTTTCCTACGTTTAAAAATACACGTTTTTTTAAAAGACCATACACTAAGGTGAAAAATATTTGAGATGAGTATATTTGCATTGTTCGGACTATTGTCCTCTTCTTTATTGTCGTACTAGCAGTTCAGCCCGGCTTCACTTGGGTGCTTTAAGAAATAATAAGAATAGAAAACATATGATGAATTTACATAGCAAATACTTACACAACGTCCACCCTCGTCACTTTTATAGATATTGATAACCATGCAGAATGCCTCTATTGGATTAGGATGGGAGGGGCAACATATATAGGTATCGATAATATAAAGTGGGGTGATCGATTCTATAAAATGATCAATACATAAACTGATTACTGACTTTGTGTAGTGATAATTTATATTTTTCTACCCGTAATTTTGGCTTTCTGAAAAATTTCAAGGTGTTATTAGCGTTCTAAAATTTTGATCTACAGCTGAGCACAACACCCGTCGAGCTAGACCGCAAAATTTGCTTTGTAAGCCTCGGCAGACTTTTGATCAAGGCGAGAGTAAAGTGTAGTGTCGTCTGCGTATATGCCTATTTGGGATCTTACCTCATCCGGGAGATCGTTCATGTAGATATGGAAATGGGTGGGACTTACAATAGAGCCTTGTGGGACACCTGTTTTCGTTTGATAGCATTGGGAGACATGTCCGTTCAATACTACCTTCATTGTGCGATCTGAAACTACCTTCATTGTGCGGAGAGATGTGTGGGATTCGACTATTATCTTCTAATCATTGTAATATGTTAATAGGCAAATGTTTTTGTGATGTATTGTATGTGGTGTTTGATAGAAATATGAAATATATTTTACGTATGTAAGAATGCTATTCCCTGTGGTGAAATATATTTTATTAATACTTATATACAGTAGTAGTCTCGGATGTGGGCTACAAATTAAAAACCTCAAGATGAAGCAAAGATATAGCTTTAAGTATTTTAGTAAGCCTTATAACAAACGAGAAATACAGTAACTAAAAAAAATCTGAGATTCTTTTATAATTATGTAATACCAATCATGGATGTGCGTTGTGATCCAGTGGATATCGGCTCGGAACGAGAAATCGGGGAGCCGAGTTCGAATTCCAGCTGAATTCATTGCCTTCACTTACGCACAAATACCCTTGAGAAATGTATTAATCCGTCCCCTCCTTCCAGTTATGGGTTAAATAACAGGACAGATTGGGTTCTATAGCCTTGGTCGGCAACCAGTCTAACGCAGAAAGCAATGGCAACCTACTGCGGGATAACCTTCTGCCCAGTCAGTCATGTCTCTTTAAAGACATGATCACCTAAGCGTGTATCACGTATGGCACTTAACTGACTGACTGAATATAATAGTTAGAATAATGATTAATGCTTATATTGGTCATAAAGTGGGGGATCAGTTTATTACTTAATAACAATAGGAAACCGATCCCCCACTAATTACTACATAATAATATAATAGAATTCTTTTCACTTTACCTATGAGTCAAATAACAGGACAGATTGGGTTCTATAGTCTTGGTCGGCAACCAGTCTACCGCAGAAAGCAATGGCAACCTACTGCGGGATAACCTTCTGCCCAGTCAGTCATGTCTCTTTAAAGACATGATCGCCGAAGCGTGTATCACGTATGGCACTTAACTGACTGAATACCAATCATATATAGCAGTAAATACTGGGTAATTTCCTCACATAAAAAAAACTTGAAGCATTATTCTTTACAGATATCTTTTTCGCTCTCTTGTCAAGCAAACCCCATTACAACCAGAACATATTTTTGTCATCAATACACAGATTAGGACAAATTTCGTGTTTTTTTTTTATTTTTCTATTTTTTTTTATTTTTTATTTTTTATTTTTTTTTTATTTTTTGCGATGCACCTTGGAATGATAATATTAATCAACCTGTTGGAAAATGTGTCACTGAGATCTTTTCATGGTTGAAAACCGATATCGAAGCCTTTGTGTCAGGATAGAACTAGCAAGAGTAACTCTAGTATTTTCCTTAGTGCTCTCCTGCCTGTTCTGTCGTTTCAGCCCACAGGAATCACTTCTTCAGGTTATACCAGAGCGAGAATCCCGATTGTAACAGATATATATATATATATCTATATATCTATATATATATATATATATATATATATATATATATATATATATATCCGATATATATATATATATATATCCGATATATATTCCCGATATATATATCTATATATAGATATAACATATTGATGATTATCCACGTATACCGTCTTACTATGTATAATAAAAAGTTTTTGATTTTTTTTAAAAAAAACGTACTTTTTTAAACAGTATTTGTTTATTTTTAATTATTTTTAATGTAGTTTTATATTTCAAACCGTCCTCGGTTCTTCATAGGAAACAAGTGATTTTTTTCAAAATTAGAATTGGAAACGCGCTCTACGGCAGCGTCCGAACATTTGTTTGTTTACAACACGTGGTGTCGATAAACCAAGCAACATACGGCTCGTCCGTTTGTTTATTTTCGGTAAACCAGCCAACACACGGCATCTCCGTGGAGAAAGTCTGTTTGTGTCGGTTAAAAAATTCCGATGAAGAACCGAGGACGGTTTGAAATATAAAACTACATTAAAAATAATTAAAAATAAACAAATACTGTTTAAAAAAGTACGTTTTTTAAAAAAAATCAAAAAGTTTTTATTATATATATAGATATATAGATATATATATATATATATATAGATATCTAGATATCTAGATGTCACCGCTCATAATGAGTATAAACGCGTCCTCAGAGGGACAACTTTTATATTTGCTGATAGAATGTGACATATATATAGTCTCTCACAATTTTTTGGTAGAGATTACTGGTGGCTCTGCAAATCACTCAGTTATGGGTCATTCGTGACATACGTTTAGATGATCATGTTTCGAAAGAGACATTCATGGCTGGGCAGATGTTTGGCGCTGTAGGTTCCATTACTGTCTGCGGTAGACTGTTTGCCAACCAAGGCAAACCTAATCTGTTCTACTATTTAACCCATAGCTGGAGAGAGGAGAGATAGATTATATTATATTATTAATAAGTAGTAATTAGTGAGGGATCAGTTTATTACTTTATGACAATACATAACAGATCCCTACTTTAGGTCCAACGGAACATTTAATTATGTTCGCTTTTAATTACATTAATTTGCTCTAATTCTAGGGGGATCAATTTATTAATTCGTAACAATAGAAAATAGACCCCCCCACTTTATGCTCAGTAAAAGTTTTAATCATTTCCGAATATTATTTTCAGTCAAGTAAATGTCATATGTGATACACACTTAGGCGGTCATGTCTCGAAAGAGACATGCCTGAGAGGATAAAAGGTTTTCCCGTAGTAGGTTGCCATTACTTTGTGCGGTAGACCGATTGCCAACCAAGGCTATAGAACCCAATTTGTACTGCTATTTAACCTCTAGCTGGAGCGAGAAGCCACGGTTTAATATCTTTTCCAAGGGTACTTGCGCGTAAGTCATATCAACGAATTCAACTTTAATTCGAACTCGGCTCCCCCATTTCTCAATCTGAACCGATATCCTTTGCACCACACCGAGGATTACTGCATGGTGTTGCATGAGCATAAGAACAAGAGTATTTTGAAAATAAAAGAATATCCTTCTGTCTCTTCTCTCTTGAATCAATTTGAAGAGTTAATATCTACTTCAGATACAGCAGAACGCTTTGTGCGCAAATTCTCTTCTAACGCTAGAACAAAGTCTGTACTCACTGATATACAAGTGAGTCCATGGTTTCTGCTATCACTTATAAATTATAACCTCACATGTAACTTGTAGATTCGACGATATTCCTACAGTTGCCCTGAAGATTTACGCGCCGGAACTGGCTGCTGTTCTCTCCACACTTCATAACCAGTACCTAGTTTCTTCTTACATTCCAGTTTGTTCTTTCAAGTTCAATTCTGCAGGTGCTGTTTTAAAGAACAATGAAGAGCATTCTTACCTCTAAAATAATCGCATTATTAGTCTCTTGCCTCTTTATACAGGCTTTAATTAATGCCGAATCGGTTAAGCAATTTGTGTCACACAGCCTTCTCTCGGATAAACAAAATGGCTTCCGTTTCTCTAGGTTTACAGGGCAGCACTGAATTTGTTTGTAAAGCTTTACACAGGAAAGGCGAAACTTTATACTGTGAGTATAACATAGATATTCCGTCAGTCAGTTAAAGTGCCATACGTGATACACGCTTGGGCGATCATGTCTCGAAAGAGACACGACTGACTGGGCAGAAGATTATCCCGCAGTAGGTTGCCATTGCTTTCTGCGGTAGATTGTTTGCCGACCGTAGGCTATAGAACCCAATCTGTCCTGTTATTTGACTCATAGCTAGAGGAGGAAGAGATATATTATATTATTAAGTATTAATTAGTGGGGGATCAGTTTATTACTTCATAACAATATAAAACTGAACCCCCACTTTATGCCCAGTAGAAGCCTTAATCATGATTCTAACTATTATATTCAGTCAGTCAGTTAAGTGCCATACGTGATATACGCTTGGGCGATCATGTCTCGAAAGAGACACGACTGACTGGGCAGAAGATTATCCCGCAGTAGGTTGCCATTGCTTTCTGCGGTAGATTGTTTGCCGACCGTAGGCTATAGAACCCAATCTGTTCTGTTATTTGACTCATAGCTAGAGGAGGAAGAGATATATTATATTATTAAGTATTAATTAGTGGGGGATCAGTTTATTACTTCCTAACAATATAAAACCGAACTCCCACTTTATGCCCAGTAGAAGCCTTAATCATGATTCCAACTATTATATTCAGTCAGTCAGTTAAGTGCCATACGTGATACACGCTTGGGCGATCATGTCTCGAAAGAGACACGACTGACTGGGCAGAAGATTATCCCGCAGTAGGTTGCCATTGCTTTCTGCGTTAGACTGGTTGCCGACCAAGGCTATAGAAGCCAATCTGTCCTGCTATTTAACCCATAACTGGAAGGAAGAGATGGATTAATACCTTTCCCAAGGGTATTTGCGCGTAAGTGAATGCAATGGATTCAACTCGGCTCGCCGGTTTCTCGTTCCGAACCGATATCCACTGTACGACAACGCACATCCTGATAGATAAGATATACGAAAATGTATCTGTACTGATGACTGAATAGTAAGATTTTCTTTTCTAAGCAAACAGAACGGATAGTGATCTGGTATCTTGCTCGAGTTGTTATTTCCTTTTACAATGCGTTTGTAAAGATCAAATAAATGCCATTTTTCGATCGTTGAGAATCGAGCAATTTACTTCAGGTTTATTTTTTCCGAAATGTTCGTTTAATGTCAGCCGCTTACGTTATATTTGACATTTCAGCGGGAGAGATGACATCGACCGAGTCATTCAAGAGACAAGAATTCAACCACGGCTGACATATTCATATAGATAGGTGTGCGTTTGTGATCTTGGGTTTCGCGGTCTTGCGATCGTCAGACAATCTGATTAATCTTTTAAAAAATTGGTTATATGTAGGGCTGCGTATATTGATATCTTGTGGAAGTGGGAGGAAAATTTGTCGTCTTGACAGTTTTTGCGCACTTCAATGGGTGTACAAATGTGTATATATGTCTCACACCTATCTATATGAATATATATAATCTTAACCTGAATAGAAACATTACTCCACTTGAAATTTCAGTATTGAAAGTATAAGTTCTGTCTATTAATTTTGTGTAGGATCCGTTCATACCGTCTGATATACTTGATGGTGATATCGTTGAAAGACAACAAAAAATCACAGTAATTGTTGATTTTTTTATCGGGTCTAAGCTTTCGGCTCACATAAGCCATAATCAAAGAGTAAATATTAACACACAGTAAACATAGAACATTTAAGTTATTAACAATAAAGAGAATTAAATTGAAAATATAAGTCCATCCCTACCGTGGCGGATGGCCGAAGATAGTGACAAAATAGTGGCGTTGTGGTCCCTGATCTGATTACAGGCATTTGAGTAAATATCAAAATTGATTGTATTCAAACCAGGTTTAAATTGTTTAATGTAGATTGCTTCGAGGATTTTTAGTTCCTGCATTAATGAAAAAATGCTGCCAAAATACACACAATATATATATATATATATATATATTATAAATTATGTTTTAGAACATGTACATTATTTTTTAATTTTGGAACATGTACATTATTTTTTAATATTATTTTTTTATTTTTTTATGTTTTTTTATTTTTTTTAAATTAAAAAATAATGTACATGTTCTAAAACATAATTTATAATAAATATTCACAGCTCTATACATCATATATCGAGCACTGTTTTAAATTAATGTTTTGGACGGAAAAAATTCTTTCTTCGTTCTGTACCCACTCGTATATATATATATAAAAGAGATAATAAATATACTCGTGTCGAAAAAAACCTCCACGAATCTACGAAGAAGGGAAAAATGGTTTTAAAAAAGAAAGAGCTAATTACATGAAAAGGAGTTCGGACCGATTCAGCACGTAGCTCAAAGAAAAAAAAGAAAAAAAACCGACACGAGTAATCAACTCACAAAAAAGGGCTTAATACTTAGGTAGAGCGGAATAAATGAAGTATACCTAGTGAGCCAGGCAGACCGTTTAGGTGAAACATAGGTAGGTCTGTCTGGCTCACTAGGTATATTTTACTTCAATGGTCATCTATCTCACTAACCTGCATCCTCGCTCACATATTCCTTTTTCCGTCTACTCCACTCTCATCAGTACTCTCATCCTTCTCTTACCCACTGCTTGACACCCTCTATAACCTGCCACTCTTTCTCCTAACTTTTTTATCCATGTAACAATAGTGGCAGTAAAATACTTTGCTTAAGCTGATATGATTATAAAAAACATGATAGATAGATAGATAGATAGATAGATCTGAACAGACTGAGATAGATAGATAGATAGATAGATAGATAGATAGATAGCTACAATCTCCAAGAATTTAAATGTAAAATCAATAGTCATTTCTTATCTCACTAACCTGCATCCTCGCTCACATGGTCCTTTCTTCGTCCACCCAATTCTCATCAGTATTCTCATCCTTTTCTTACTCACTACCTGACACCCCCTATAACCTGTCACTCTTTCTCATAAACTTCCTCCTATGTAACCCTCTTCAAAACAGTTGCAGTGAAATGCCTTGCTTGGAGCGAGCGATATGATTTTACAAAAATAAAACATTGCATTTTAGTTTTAATTTCTGGTGAAAATAAAAACAAAAATTGTCCACTATCTGGATACATTTTATTACACTAATCATAAGTTTCCGGCTCACATGAACAATCTTTAGAATTATTGTACGACATTACCATCAAGATATTCACTATCAAAGATGATATTCTGTTGTGGTAACTGTATCCCTACAACCCCACTGATGATAAAAAATATTCAAATTTTGTACAATTCTTGTCTTTATTTTCACCAAAAATTAAAACTAAAATACGATGTTTAAAATGGCTCTTGATTAAACTTAATAGACATCCATTGTCTGTTATATTTGATAAATGTTTTAATTACCATCTGCTATCTCAATGCCATATATATATATATATATATATATATATATATATATATATATATATATATAGGGCATTGAGACAGTAGATGATTATATATATATATATTTATATATATATTCTGAACATATACTGTTAAATATAAGAGACAATGAATGTCTCTTATGTTTAATCATGAGTCGTTCTAAACATCGTATTTTGGCTTTAATTTCAGGTGGAAATAAAGTCAAAAATTCTACAATATTTGGATAATTTTTTATTAAGTTGATTCTAAGCTTTCGGCTCACTTAAGTCATCTTCAGAGAGGTTCCAAGGACGTTAACATAAAAACATCCACCATCAAGGGCGATTTTATCTTGTGTTGACATAAAACTTTGCTAAGCAACGATAACAGTTACCAAAAATAGCAAACGCAGTTCGTAAATTTGTAATGCGGTTCTATGACGTCACACGTGTGAGAGTTCGAAATGACAACAGAACCATATATTTAAATGCAATGTAATGTGTTATGACCAGATTTGAACGGGATTTTTATTAATTGTGGGTTGTTTGGATTTAATGTAGATGGCCTCCAATATCTGAAGGTTCTTTTTTACTGTGTGTATGAGTGAGGATTATTGTATTGTTGACTAAAATTTGTCTGATATTACCTACATATATATATATTCATATATGAAAGGAACTATACTTTTCATAACTCAAGAAAAGACTAGAATGTTCGAAAATTAAAATTTCATAAGAAAAAAGAAAAAAACAACAAATTGAAAGAAAGAAAAAAAAAGGCGGGTTGAAAACGAATGTTTAACCCCACACGAAGGCAACAAGTTTACTCTAATGAAGTTGAAACGCGCGCACATAAAAGCTTTTTTCTACTGAGACTTATAATTTCATTGACATATATATATATATATATATATATATATATATATATATATATATATATATTGATAAAAGTTGATACAGATTTTTTAACCAGCACTTAAAAAAATCACGTTTAAATCTGATCATAACACGTTAGATTGCATTTAAATATACGGTTCTGTTATTTCGAGCTCTCACGAGATGTGACTTCATAGAACCGCATTTTTTTCAGAGTTTGAAACGTATACAATATTCGAAATTATAATATGATTTTTGATTTCGGTAGCGAATAATTTTTGCTCATTGTAACTATTATCGCCGGACACAACAGCTTGTGAAGTCTTTTTTCTTCGGGTCGATTGGTTATGTATGTGTGCAAGCCGCAGTCAAACTAGTTGGGTTGAGCCAGCTTCCTCCCCAATGGAAAAAGTTTTATTGGGATTTGTTTAAGGGCAGTATTCTAAGTCTTACCCGGTTTTTTAACCCATAACTGGAGGGAAGGCACGGATAATTACCTTTCCCTAGGGTACCAGCGCATAAGTGAATGCAGGGCATTCAACTGGAATTCGAATTACGGATTTCTCTTTTCGAGCCGACATCCACTGCACCACAACGCACATCCGTCACTAAACGCTTACAGCACCCGATATTCCCAAGCGGTCACCCGTCAACGTTGAGCCAGCTGACCAGGCTCAACGTTGCTTAACTTCGGTGATCGAACGAGGACCGGTGTATTCAACGTGATTATGACCGACAAAAACAAGCTAGTGACGTTCTCTCGTCATCGAGATCACCTAGACCCGTCAGCTATCCCGATGAATGGCTGTTTCGGAAGACCCGAGCCTGGTTCTTTTATTAGAACTTAAAATCAACCCGGACCTTGAGTGTAATTCATGCATACCATCCATTGAACTTTAATTTCTACGATTGCTTGCTATTCTTTTTATTTAATAAATTGCTATTTTAACAAGAAAAATGTATATTTTATTCTTCTGCTAATTCCACTAACTCACACATGCTAACCTGCCGACAACCAACCCTCTGATAATTCTGGATAAAACTTGTAAGCTCTAGGGAGTTCGGTTATGTCTGACACAAGGCCGAACCAAGAAACATTAACCATCTCCCTATAGCTTCATGTCTATAATGACCACTATATCAACCAAGATGAGATTATATTTAGTATGCCATTTCTAAGATGAGTCATTGTCAGCATTCTTGTAATATTTTTTACGCTGTGTCTGTAGGGATAGGAAATTAAGAATGAAAATCAACTTTCTTCTTCACTTTTACGAATATTCACAATGACGTATGAAAACCTGGTTCCTCCACCTAAAAAAAGCATTGACCATGTGCTTAAAGAAAAAGTCGAAACCGGATTTCGCAAATAAGTATTAAACTGATTTTCTGACCAATGGGAGCGACTAGCAATTTCGCGACCCAGTGCGAAAATCTAAAATTACTATAAAAGGCGCCGGTCAGCGTCAGTCAGTCAATCAGATGAGAGCAGCGAGACAAAACTATTAAAATGTAACGGGAGAAACTTCAACTACGACCCGAACATAGGTCGCTTCGCACGTTGTCCTCCTTTCTCCTTCTAGTGTTCCACAAATACACACACGCCAACTGCTGAAAACTTGATGATAACGAAAATAACCTTCTAATAATTCTGATGATAATTCTGGATAGAATTTGTAAGCTTCAGGGAGTTCGGTTAAGTATGACACAAGGCCAAATTAACCATCTCCCAATAGCTTCAGATATCATGCATACGATTCATCGTTAAAGATGCTGGAAAAATGAGAGGTTTTCTGTATCGCTTTAGTAAGTAACTGACTCCTCCTGATATGGCCTAGCAAATACCTGATTCATCCTAATAATCTCCACTGAGTACCTGTACCCTCCCGATATGCTCCAGTAAATAACTGACTCTAATAAGCACCACTATAAGTACATGGATCCTACTGATATGATCCATTAAGTACCCGATTCTTCCGAATAAGCTCCACTAAGTACCTGAATCTTCCTTATATGCTCTACTATGTACCTGAATCCGCCTAATATGCTGTAGTAACTACCTGACTCCTCCTAATAAGCTCCACCTAGTACCCGAATCTTCCTGATATGCAGCAGTAAGTACCTGACTTCTTCTAATAAGCTCTACTAAATACCTGAATCCTCTTGATATGATCCAATAATTACCTGACTCCTACTAATAAGATCTACTAAGTACCTGACTCCTCGTAATAAGCTCCACTGAGTACTTGTATTCTGACTCCACCTAATAAGCTCCACTAAGTACCTGAATTCTCCTGATATGTTGCCGTAAGTATCTTACTGCTTCTAATAAGCTCCAGTAAGTACCTGAATTCTTCCATAAGTACCTGTCTCCATTTTTATGCTCCACTAAGTAACGGACTCATTTTTTTATGTTTCATAAAGTACACGACTCTTCCCGCTATGCCCTACTAAGTACCTGACACCTCCTGCTATGCTCATATAAATATTTGACTCCTTGAAAAGCTATATTCTAAATTTGAAACCGGTTGAAATCCTACTCTATAAAACCCAGGTGCCACTAAAAACACTGCAGCCTTACTGAACGTGGTGAGGCTAAGGTACAATAATCCGTAGCAATTTTGACAGTTTCAAAAAGCAGATAGCATTTGTTTGGTAAAACCAGGTGTACGCAAATGTCAAGGTGTAACCATATTTCTACGCCGGTAGATTTTTTGGGTTTAATACAACGGAGTGAGAGAAATTGATATTAGTGGTATTGTTAGTTGTGCTTTATTGTAATCCGCGATGTAAGCTTACGTTATATATATATATATATATATAGTGTATCGAGGCAGCAAATCATTTTCTCAACATATACTGTTAAATATAAGAGAAAATGAATGTCTATTATGTTTAATCATGAGCCGTTCTAAACGTCGTATTTTGGCTTTAATTTCAGTTGAAAATTAAAACCTCTTAGTAACCTCTCTGAAGCCAGCTTAGAAGCAAATTAATAAAAAATTATCCAAATGTTGGAGAATTTTTGTCTTTATTTTCAACAGAAATTAAAGCAAAAATACAACGTTTAGAACGGCTCATGATTAAACATAATAGACATTCATTGTCTGTTATATTTAACAGTATGCGGGTACAATGACAATATACACGCAGAAAAGTCTGCCTTCTTCTACCGAACGCCCATAGCCCAGAGGTAGAATCGCCGACTGACGCCAATTCGGTCGGGTTTCAATCCTGGGTTAAAAGCAATCGGAGTCTAACCGTACTGATGAGCTGTGATACTGCGAAACAGATCTGTCTGCAGATATTACTATGCATATATATATATATATATATATTAATACTATTATGTACTTGTAAAATCCGGCGAATAGGAAACTTGGATGATAATTGTGAAAAAAGAAGAAAATACAGTTTTTCTTCTTTTTTCGTGTTCGAAACGAATTGTTTTGTGCCAGTAAAGTTTGAAAAATGGACGTAGCCATAACAAAATGTCAGGATTTCATTGATGAGGTCAGGTAGGGTTAAATCATCAAAGAATATTCCCGCGAACCTATTCTAAATTCGAAAAACAGATGATGTAATTGAAAGAAAAAATGACAGAAAGATTACGTCATGTTAACTGTTGATATTTCATTCGTCGAGCCATGGCTCCCCGTAAATCGCGTGGGTGGAAAATAATCTCATTAGTCAAAAGCTTTGAGTCGGATAGATCTCCCAAGAGGATTGGGGATAACTATAAAAATGGAGACTCAGCGAGAAAAATCAGATTTGGAGAGATATTTTCAGGCTACAAAGACCAAACGACCCCTCCCCCACCGCCCGCCGCCACGTCACATTGTTATTTGGCTGTCTCTGCAAAGTTTGATAAAAGCTGAAAAGATGTGTTTTTATGTGAAGAATTGACAGTCTGATTATTTTTAAAAATTGAAGGCTCTGATTACTTTTAGCGAAACTTCGGAAGGACTTGTTTTTATTTGAAGATTGAAAGCTCTGATAATTTTAAATGAATCCTCTCTCCGTTGTAAACTTGCATTTCGACAATTTTATTTTCTGCTTTTGTAATTAATCATTTTTTTATTATTATGAAGACTTTCTTTCGTAATTCATCCAGGCGTCTACAAACCGTAATTATTTTATTTTAACCCAAGTGTACACAAGTGTCCGGTCTGGATATGATAGAAATACGGCTACCGGGTTTACACAACGTGACTTTCTGAGATCAAAGAACACAGCGTGGGCAGTGAGTTCGTTATTGTAATGAACGTCTTGAGGGCCAGCTACTGTGACGAGATCATCACGACTGGCGGCCCGAAAGCGTTCTCATAACTGGTGTCGTTTCGACATCATCATCGCAGCAGGCTCCATTCTTGAACCAGCGAAACAACCAGCCCTGGAATTAATACGGCCCGCCATGTTTTAGTAAAATTGAAAGAAAAAATATTCTTCTTCTTTAAATTACGTTATGTTCTTTTCAAAAACAGGTATTTCATGCGAAGTTTCTATTTAAAATTATAAATTATTTTTTTTCATTCAATTGAGTAACTTGATAAGCGTTTCATTTGAAGTTTCCACTTTAAAATATTAATAAATATTTTTTTATTTCATTAAACATAGTTTCTTTTTCAAATAAATGTTTTTCTACTTTAAAATATAAATTAATAAAAAATAACTGCTTTTTTCTACTTAAAACAAGGTTGTCTTTGAAATGTGTTTCATGTGACGCTCCTACTTAAAAATACTTATCAATAAAACGTGTTTTCCTTTAAAGCTTAAACTGAATTACTTTTGCTTTCAAATAAATTCGTTTCCTATATATATTCTGTAGTTCTTTAAAATATTAATTAATAATGTTTTTTTTTCTTTAAACGCTTTTTTATTTTCTCTATTCTAAATATCAATTTTTCGTTAATATACGATGCAGTCCAATAAAATTGTGAAATTTTAATGTGGCTCTTGCACTGAAAAGCTTGCCCACCCCTAAGTAAGACTTATTTGTTGAATATCAGGTGACGCTCTGCCCGAGGTTCAACTATTACATCTATACAATTTTAACAATGAGAAAAATGACGGAAATTTTTAACGTCAAGTCAAGAGAAATATACGTGAAAAAAATCATTAGTTTTATGAAATACTTTTTTTTTTTTTTTTTTTAATCATCTCACCCCAAGCAAGGCATTCCACTGCCACTATTGCGCATGGAGCTACATAGGGGAAGGTAAAGAGAAGGAGTGGATAGACATAGGGAATGTCAGGAGAAAGGTGATAGATGAGTAAGGATAGCGAGGATGAGTGTCGGGCAGATGGGAAGAGTGCTTGATAGAATGGGAGCAGGTTAGTGTGTTAGGAGGTGTCTATTGACCTTACATTTAAACTCCTGGAGATTGTAGCCGTCGGGGAAGCAATCGTTTGGAAGAGAATTCCACAGTCGGGAAGTGCGAGGAAAGAAACTGTTGGAGTAGAAGTTACGGCTGCATTTTATCAGTTTCACTGTAAAAGGGTGGGATCTAGTTGCTAATCTAGTATCTCGTGCAAATTCGTATTTAGGGGGCACCAGTGATCTAAGTTCATCGGAGCAGAAGCCGTGAAAGTATTTATAGAAGAGACACAGCGAAGCCACGTCTCGCCGGTGGGAGAGAGACTGCAGGCGGTCTGCCAAGTCGGTATCTATCACATTACAGACCCTCCTCTGAACCTTATCGAGAAGCCCGATGAGAACAGCAGGGGCACCCGACCAGATATGGCAGCAGTATTCAATGCACGGGCGGATGGTAGATTTGTAAATGTGCAGGATAGATTTAGACGGAAAAAACTTCCGGGCCCTACATAGAGAACCGACTTTCATAGCAGCGGATTTAGCAATGGATTCGATATAGTCATTCCATTTGAGGTCTGCTGAAAGTGTGAGACCAAGGAGGCGTAGTGTTTTACTCTCTGGGAGGCAAGCCTGGTCCATGCTAATGGGAGGTAGGTGAGATTGTCGATGATGGTTAATTGACAGTAGCTTCGTTTTAGAAGCATTAAAATTTACTAGCCATTTCTTACCCCAGTCCAATATGGATTGGAGGTCTTTTTCAATCTCGGCTGCGAGTTTAGCTTTGACGCCTACACCAGATTTTTGTTGGAGGCGAGAGTAAACTGTGGTGTCATCGGCGTACAAACCTATTTGGGTTCTTATGGAATCAGGGAGATCATTAATATATATCAGGAAGAGTGTAGGACCTAAGATGGAGCCTTGGGGGACACCTGCGTTTGTATGGTAGTTCTGAGAGGCATGTCCGTTTAATACCACTTTCATTGTGCGGTTAGAGAGGAAGGACTGGATTAGTTCAAACAAATGTCCAGTTATACCATAGCTCCGCAGTTTACATAGAAGGCCAGCATGCCAAACTCTGTCGAACGCCTTAGATATATCCAATGCAACGGTTCGAGCTTCGCCATTCCTGTCGAGTGCCTGGTATATGTACTCGGTTACTGTTGTCATATCTGGTCAAGCGCCCCTACTATTCGTCTCAGTGTTCTCTACAGGCTCCAAAGGAGAATCTGTAACGTGATAGGTCCCGACATGACAACTCCAGCCACTTTCTCATCGTCGCGATGTGGCTTCCCTCTGTCTCTTCTATAAATATTTTCATGGCTTCTGCTCTGCTCTGACGAAATTAGGTAACTGGTTCCCCCTCCACAAGAATTTACTCGAGCAACCAGACTGTCAACAACATCCCACAATTTTATATCAACCATATGCAGGCGACATTTCTATTCCATCAGCTTCTTTTCTCGCACTTCCGCCTATGGAACTTCCTTCCATATACTTGCCTTCGTGACGGCTACAACCACCAGGAATTTAACGCAAAGTCTATTCCTCTCTCTTATCCAATTGACTCCAGTCCTTTCAACATCACCCCGTGTTTCTGTTTTTTTTTTCTCTCTACCTTCGTAACTACCTTCACACCTGTGTTCATATCCTTTCCTTGCTCTAAGAGCTACAAAGGAAAAGACAATGTGGCGAGCCGCCATTGCGTAGATCATCAAGAAACACGATACATAATATCTTATCCAATTGACTCCAGTCCTTTCAACATCACCCCGTGTATCTGTTTTTTTCTCTCTACCTTCGTAACTACCTTCACACCTGTGTTCATATCCTTTCCTTGCTCTAAGAGCTACAAAGGAAAAGACAATGTGGCGAGCCGCCATTGCGTAGATCATCAAGAAACACGATACATAATATCTTATCCAATTGACTCCAGTCCTTTCTACATAACCCCGTGTATCTGTTTATTTTATTTTCTCTCTACCTTCGTAACTGTCTTCACTCTTGTGTTCATATCCTTTCCTTGCTCTAAGAGCTACAAAGGAAAAGAAATTGTGGAGAGCCGCCATTGCCTCCGTCCTTAAGTGTCACGATATATAATCTCTTATCCAATTGACTCCAGTCCTTTCTACATCACCCCTTGTATCTGTTTTTTTTTCTTTTCTCTCTACCTTCGTAACTGTCTTCACTCCTGTTTTCACATCCTTCACTTGCCCTTTCTCTTTCACCACCTGTAGCTGGTTCGTCTTTCTCTTCACTCTCCTTCTGCCTAATACTTCAAGTCCCTTATGTAACTCCAGCCCTTTCTACATCACCCTGTATATCTTGTTCTTTTTCTTTCTCTCTACCTTCGCAACTGTCTTCACTCCTGTGTTCCCATCCTTCTCTTGCCCTTTCTCTTTCACCACCTGTAGCTGGTTCGTCTTTCTCTTCACTCTCCTTCTGCCTAATACTTCAAGTCCCTTATGTAACTCCAGCCCTTTCTACATCACCCTGTATATCTTGTTCCTTTCTTTTCTCTCTACCTTCGTAACTGTCTTCACTCCTGTTTTCACATCCTTCACTTGCCCTTTCTCTTTCACCCCCTGTAGCTGGTTCGTTTTTGTCTTCATTCTCCTCCTGTCTAAATCTTTAATTTCCTTATGTAGCCCCCTGCACATCAGTGGCGGTACCGATTTGGTTGGGGTTAAATAATTAAAAAAGATGGTCATATTGAGTCTACTTATTTTTATACTGATCCTTTGCAAATGTAGAATCCTGTTTTTTGATGCGAAGATGTAAATTTAGCTAGGAAAGGCGTAGTTTTTTTTTTACCAAGTACTTTCGACCTTTCTTAAGATCATCTTTAGAAGTGAATCACCAAAACAAACTTATAAAATCTGCATTATAGGTACTTTAATATAATCTTGCTATATTTGTAATAAGTTTTGTTCAATCTTTGGTTGATTTTGATATCGAGGTCCACACGCGTGTTTTTCAAAAGTCAGTCAGTTAAGGGCCATTCGTGAAACACGCTTGGGCGATCATGTCTCGAAACAGACATGTCTGACTGGGCAGAAGATTATCTCGCAATAGGTTGCCATTGCTTTCTGTTATAGACTGGTTGCCAGCCAAGGCTTTAGGACCCAATCTGTCCTGCTATTTAACCCATAACTGGAGGGAAAAGACGGATTAATACCTTTCCCAAAGGGTATTTGTGCGTAAGTGAATGCAATGGATTCAACTGGAATTCGAACTCGGCTCCCCGATTTCTCGTTCCGAGCCGATATCCACTGCACCACAACGCACATCCAAATTTTCAAAATACCTGATTAAAAAAAAACAAACTAAACTACGACACCTGAATTCCTTATGTAGCCCCCTGCACATCAGTGGCGGTTCAGCCATGCTTAGGGTGAAAAGAAAATCAGTTATTGCTATACGTGATACACACTTGGGTGATCATGTCTCGAAAGACACGTGACTAACTAGAAGAAGATTTTTCGAGCCGATATCCACTGCACCAAAATGCACATTCTTTGATTTATTATGACCAATTTTTCTAATATCTTGATTTACAATTCTTTTTATTTTGAAATCCTTTAAGATTGAGCTGTTCTTTTTAAATCAAGTTAGACTTCAGTATATGAGGTGGGAGTATATTAAAAGGGATATAACTGCATAGGCTATTACTAACACTTACCTGTGCTAATTATATATTTTTCTATCGGTACAAGAGATCAGAGATCAAATCCAAGTAGAAGCCGAGAAATCGTAAAGTTTTCACTTAAAAGTTCACAGTTATGACATTAGATATTATATATTTTAACATTGCTTCAGAAAACATAAATTATGCAGGAATAGTCTGAATGTTTTGAATGTCTGAGCGCTTTCCGCCATTATGAAGGATGGTTTTGATATTAACTTTTACCTAAATATATGTACTATTTTTAAAATAAAACCTTTTCTTTTATTATATATCTAAACTGATTTATAAATGCAATTTTTTCTGTGTATATGTGTGTGTGTGTGTGTGTGTGTCCGTTACCTATTGACTCCGAAACGGCTGAATCGATTTTGTTGAAAATTTAAACAGTTGTACTCTAAGCGCCTGCGAGTGTTCTTAGCTAGGTTTTGTGTCGAGTACCCCAAATAAATTCTCGAAAATCGATAATCGAAAAAATTGGGTTATAGAAGGAGTGGTCCGATTTTAATCAGATTTGATACACTCATAGACAAAGACATAAGAAACGATATTCAGAAGTTTCAAGGTTGCAGTTCTTACAATGGTGCATAAAATCGATAATATATATATATATATATATATATATATATATATATATATATATATATAAAAGGCAAGATGTTTGTGTGTGTGTCTGTTTATCTGCCTGTATGTCTGTATTTTTTCAGCCCTTTTATTTTAGTTTTTGCTTCGGGTTTGGCTCTAAGTAGGTATAATTATAGTTCTTAGTCTCAGCCATGATACTATTTACTCAGAGGACTTATTTAGCCTTCAAAATTCAGTTTACGACGAAAAAAACTTCTTTGATATTAATAACCTGAAATCAAAATTTGACTTACATCCATTCATTTTTTTTTCTTTCTGTCTACGGTTTCGCTTTAACTGGAAACAACTATTGCTTTTTAGTCTTTCGTGCCAACGTCTAAAGAGTCTGAGCTCCCGGACCATGGATTAGTTTTAAAGCTTTCATTACACCCGAGCAACACCGGGCTATACTGCTAGTATATATATATATATATATATATATATATATATATATATATATATATATATATGTGTGTGTGTGTGTGTGTGTGGGTGTGTGTGCGAGCCGGTCCATTACCTAGAGATGGACGAATCTCTATTGCTCTATGCTGTTGATAGAACTGTAATTTCTTGCACAAGTACCCTTGGGAAAGGTATTAATCCGTCTCTTTCCTCCTGTTATGTGTTTAATAACAGGACAGATTGGGTTCTATAGTCTTGGCTGACAACCAGTCTACCTAAGAAAGTAATGGCAACCTACTGCCGGATTATCTTCTGGTCAGACAGGCATGTCTCTTTCGGGACATGGTCGCCCAAGCGTGTCTCACGTGTGGCACTTAGCGGACTGACAGCTTTTAAAGAACTCTTAAAGTGCAAACAGCTCTGTAGTTAAATTTCAAAATTAGCATAATCTTAAATAGCTGTTTATGATTAAAGTAACTCATAATTTCTTTTCTCTTTAGAGTAGGAAATAGGTACAAATGAATAGTCGTCATTTGTAGTCACTTTCAGTTCAATTTAATAATTAAGAATCAGTTACCGTAAAGAGAAAAATGTCGAACAGTATAAAGTTTTCATATGAGAGACGTACAATGTAGTAATGATGGTATATGTGAACTGTGAAACAATATATCAGTCAATCAGTCAAATGTCATACGTGATACACGCTTTAGCGATCATGTCTCGAAAGAGACATGACTGACAGGGCAGAAGATTATAACGCAGTTGGTTGCCATAGCGTTCTGCGTTAAACTGGTTGCCGACCAAAGCTATAGAACTCAATCTGTCCTGTATTTGACTCATAGCTCGAGGGAGCTAGAGGGAGCTGTATTATATTATTAAGTAGTTAGTGAGGGATCTGTTTATTACTTCGTAACAATAGAAAACCGATCCCCCACTTTATGCCCAGTAGAAACCTTAATCATGCCTCCAACCATTATGTTAAGTCAGTCAGTTAAATGTCATACCTGATACACGCTTGAGCAATCATGTCTCGGAAGACATGACTGACTGAGCAGATTATCCCGTAGTAGGTCGAAAAGCCAAACCTTTATGAGAATTATTTAATTAAAAACGAAGAGGAAGGAAGGTTTCGGAATTTGAATTGGCCCCCACAAAGCCCTGATCTCAATCATATTGAACATCTATGGGATATTTTCGATAAAAAGATTGATAAATCTAATGTTACTTGCAAGACACACTTTGGGTACAAATACAAGCTGCTTGGCAGGAGATACCAGTAGATATATTGAAGAAGCTTGTGACGTCAATGCCTGACAGAATGAAGGCTGTGATCAAAGCAAAAGCTTATTATACTAACTATCAAATTTATTTTTAACAAGTATTTTTTCTTGTTAAAGCATTTGTTGAGTAAATCAAATAATATTACTTTAATTAAATTATTTATTTTCTGTCAATATGCCCATAAAAGATAAAGTGTCTCTTGTCCTAATACTTTTGCACATTACTATATATATATCTGTGTGTGAATAACGATCGGTACCCACAGAAACCACAAATTGCTCTAAAAAGAAAAGACGTCATCCTAATCACAAACCCGAGGAACCTTTCGTCCAACACTTTTCAAGGGCTCCGTTGGCAAAATTATGAATATGGCTAGAACGAAGACAATATCAAAAGGGGAAATTACTCTCAGTACTGGGAGAAAATGGAATTCGTTCAAAAATAAATTTTAATGGAAAACATTAAAATGTGAGGGGGGTTGTAAATTTAATTATATATATATATATATATATATATCAGCCATATATTAGTCTTTTACTTTAAACCTTTATTTTCTTTTCAGTTTTTGTTGATTTTTCTTCGGCCTGCCTGTATTTGTTTATGCGATGAATTCTATTCATTTTGCAAGTATTTAGGGGCCTTTTCGTTTCGCTTAGTTTTTGACCAACCCAGCCTTATGAGAGAAATATAGAACCAAAGAAAGGAATTAAAATCACGCATTTTTAATTAACCAAAAATTCTAATTTCTGTTGAAAATCGATTCGATTCTTTCTATGGAAAATCTAGCTTCTGATGCAATTGCACAGAGGCATTTCGGCGAAGGCAACTTTTAAGCAGCAGCTCAATTAACATCAGTTAATTCAAATATTGTTTTCCTGTAATTAAAATCTAAATAAAGAAGGCTATCAATATGAAAATGATTTCTGATTTTTATTTCAGATTCGGATATTGTTGTTGGTAGTTTTATTTCGAGTCTACCGCCATTATAAGATCATTATGTAATATTTCGCATATACCTTTATAAGGTCATTATATATTATTTCACAAAAACCTTCATTATAAAATCATTTTAGATGCGCGTTGTGGTGCTGCGGATATCGACTCGGAACGATGAATCGAGGAGCTGAGTTCGAATTACAGTCAAATATCTTTCATTCACTTACGCGCATATACTCTTGGAAAGGTATTAATCCGTCTCTTTCCTCCAGTTATGGGTTAAATAACAGGACAGATTTGGTTTTATAACATTGGCGGGAAACCAGTCCACCGCAAAAATTAATGGCAACCTATTGCGGGATAATCTTCGGACCAGTCGGTCATGTTTCGATCGCCCAAAGCGTCTATCACGGATGACATTTAACTGACTGAATATAATGGTTGAAAACATGATCAAGGCTGCTACTGGGCATAAAGTGAGGGATCCTTTTTATATATTTATGAAGTAATAAACTGATCCCCACTAATTACTAAATAATATAATGCATCTCTTCCTTCTCCTATTATGAGTCAATTAATAGGACAGATTGGGTTCTATAGCCTTGGTCGGCATCCAGTCTACCGCAGAAAGAAATGGCAACCTACTGCGCGATAATCTTCTGACCAGTCTGTCATGTCTCTTTCGAGACATGATCATCCAAAGCGTGTATCACGTATGGCACTTAACTGACTGAATATAATAGTTGAAATAATGATTAAGGCTTATATTGGTCATAAAGTGGGGGATCAGTTTATTACTTAATAACAATAGGAAACCGACCCCCCCACTAATTACGACATAATAATATAATAGATTTCTTTTCCCTTTACCTATGAATCAAATAACAGGGCAGATTGGGTTCTATAGCCTTGGTCGGCAACCAGTCTACCACAGAAAGCAATGGCAATCTACTGCGGGATGTTCTTCTGCCCAGTCAGTCATGTCTCTTTCGAGACATGATCATCCAAAGCGTATATCACGTATGGCACTTAACTGACTGAATATAATAGTTGAAATAATGATTAAGGCTTATATTGGTCATAAAGTGGGGGATCAGTTTATTACTTAATAACAATAGGAAACCGACCCCCCACTAATTACGACATAATAATATAATAGATTTCTTTTCCCTTTACCTATGAATCAAATAACAGGGCAGATTGGGTTCTATAGCCTTGGTCGGCAACCAGTCTACCACAGAAAGCAATGGCAATCTACTGCGGGATGTTCTTCTGCCCAGTCAGTCATGTCTCTTTCGAGACATGATCATCCAAAGCGTATATCACGTATGGCACTTAACTGACTGAATATAATAGTTGAAATAATGATTAAGGCTTATATTGGTCATAAAGTGGGGGATCAGTTTATTACTTAATAACAATAGGAAACCGACCCCCCACTAATTACGACATAATAATATAATAGATTTCTTTTCCCTTTACCTATGAATCAAATAACAGGGCAGATTGGGTTCTATAGCCTTGGTCGGCAACCAGTCTACCACAGAAAGCAATGGCAATCTACTGCGGGATGTTCTTCTGCCCAGTCAGTCATGTCTCTTTCGAGACATGATCATCCAAAGCGTATATCACGTATGGCACTTAACTGACTGAATATAATAGTTGAAATAATGATTAAGGCTTATATTGGTCATAAAGTGGGGGATCAGTTTATTACTTAATAACAATAGGAAACCGACCCCCCACTAATTACGACATAATAATATAATAGATTTCTTTTCCCTTTACCTATGAATCAAATAACAGGGCAGATTGGGTTCTATAGCCTTGGTCGGCAACCAGTCTACCACAGAAAGCAATGGCAATCTACTGCGGGATGTTCTTCTGCCCAGTCAGTCATGTCTCTTTCGAGACATGATCGCCCAAGCGTGTATCACGTATGGCACTTAACTGACTGACTGCCAGTGAGAGATATTGTACATAATACATAAACTTGTAGATATAAGAGTCCTTCCTAAAAAATAAGAAGACCCTCTGATATATAGCAACCAGAATGAGATTACAGACGGAATTAAGGTTAATTTCATAGTGACTAAAATATCTGTGGTTTTTCGATGCGTAACGATTCAACACTGCAAAGTTGGGACGAATATCGCGGAAGTCAGAGACAGAAATCTTGAGCACCTTGGGTGTTTTTGTTTGCGTTTGTTTTGTTTGGCTGATATAGTTTTATATTTTTGTTTGGTAAGGAGATGCCTAGACTAGTAGTAGCAGTCGGTCGTCAAATTCAACATATTTTTTTTTTAATCAATTCACCCCGAGCAAGGCAGAAATGCCACTGATGAGCAGGGGGCTACATAACTGTAAAAAGATTAATTAGAAAAGAGTGAGGAGTACAAACTAGTTAGAAAGGAGCAATAGAAAGATGAGAATGCAGGTGCGATGACAGATACATAGGTGGAGAGAAAGGGAAGGATATACGGGGGTGGGGAGAGAGCTAGAGTCCAGTGGTTAATAGATGAGTATTGACATTGCATCTAAATTTCTGGAGGTTGTAGCCGTCAGGAAAGCAAGAATATGGGAGCGAGTTCCACAGTCGGGAAGTGCGAGAGAAGAAGCTGGAGGAGTAAAATTGTCGTCTGCATTTGGCTAACCTGACTGTGAATGGGTGGGACCCAGTTGCCAGTCTGGTTGCACGAGTAAACACCGTGGGAAGAGAACTGGTGCAGTCTGCATCATAGTGTGAACTCAGGGTTGACAAGCAGTGGAGCATGCAGGGACATACTTCCATGCCCGACATGACATTGCAAGAACTCTGATATTATTCAACTGTTGATCAAAGCAGCCTCTTCAGGCGCTACGCAAGAATTCAGGCTTCTAACTACCATTCGGAAGCAGCAACCAAAATACTGCTAACTCGATAACCGCAGTATGAAGAGACGTGCCACAATCTACAAACATAATAGAAAACTCGTGGCAGACCATTATTACGAGACGAGAAAAAAGCCGGGGACCCATTCCTATATAAACAACAAGGGATGAGCCTCTACTCTTGTTCAAGAAAAGGATGAGGAGTATAGACCGGGTGATTGAATAGCCTATCAAGTCGTATACAAAAAGAATCAATAGAATATTTTTTTAATTACTAAGCTATGACTTAGTTTAAACTAGCAATATAGCCCGGGGTTGCTCGGGTGTAATGAAAGCTTTAAAACTACTCCATGGTCCTGGAGCTCAGACTCTTTGAACGTTGGCACGAAAGACTAAAAAGCAATAGTTGTTTCCAGTTGAAGCGAAACCGTAGATTGAAAGAAAAATGAATGGATGTAAGTCAAATTTTGATGTCCTGCTATCGATATCAACGAAGGTTTCTGTCGTAAACTGAATTTTTAAGGCTAAATAAGTCCTCTGAGTAAATGGTACCATGGCTGCGACTAAATACTACAATTATATCTACTTAAAGCCAAACCCGAAGCAAAAACTAAAATAAAAGGTCGGAAAAAAATACAGACATACAGGCAGATAAACAGACACACACACAAACATCTTGCCATATATATATATATATATATATATATATATATATATATATGTTATCAATTTTCTGCACTAGTTTAAGAACTGCAACCTTGAAACTTCTGAATGTCGTTTCTTATGTCTTTGTCTATGAGTCTATCAAATTTGATTAAAATCGGACTACTCCTTCTATAACCCGATTTTTTCGATTATCGATTTTCGATAGTTTATTCGGGATACCTCGACACGAAACCTAGCTAAGAACACTCGCAGGCGCTTATAGTACAACTGTGTAAATTTTCAAGAAAATCGGTTCAGCCGTTTCGGAGTCTATAGGTAACGGACACACACACAGATACACGCACTCATACATACACACAGAGGCAAACTTTCATTATAAATAAGTTTAGATCAGTAAAAATCAACAAAATCAATAAAGGATAAAAATCAAGTAGAGCGATACCTCAGAAAAATCAAAATAAATAAATCAATAATTAAACATCCAAAGAGCAAAGTAAATTACTTCGAATCTTCAAAAAAATTAACTTATTTATGACATTTCGAAATTTAACATTTAAATAAAATAAAAAAAACTTTAAGATTCAAAACGCTCATCGTACAAATTTGAAAATATGTCCTTGTCCAAATAAAAAAAGTTACTTGCAAACATTAAATAAAAGTTTAAAAGATAAAATTATAGGCAAATGTTATTAAAAAGAAAGAAAGATACAAAAAGATGGGTGAATTATATATGTTAGCAAAACGCAATTATCGAAACTCTAATTAAAGACAAACAAAACAATAAATATAATTCATAAATGATTTTCTAACAACTTCGAAAATTACATCCTCATTTATAAGAACAGAAATCTGGCGCTATATATGAAATAGATTAGAATTGTCTATATCAATGCATAAACGTATAAACAATTTAACAAATACGCGGTACTGAACGTCCTTAATATAATAATTCTCAATAAACAAGTACGTTTTTCTTAATAGTTTCACCCCCAGCAAGGCTTTTTACTTTTGCGCAGGGGGTTATATAGGGTAGGGGAAGGAATGAGAAAAGGATGGTTAGATATAGGAAATATCAGAAGGAGGGTGATAGACGGTACCGAAAATGAGGGTTGGTTAGATGGTGAGAGGGTTTGAGAGAATAGATACAACTTAGTGTGTTAGGAGGTGTCTATTGACCTTACATTTAAACTCCTGGAGATTGTAGCTGTCGGGGAAGCAGGCATGTGGAAGGGAATTCCACAGGCGGGAAGCGCGAGAAAAGAAGCTGTTGGAGTAGAAATTACGGTTACATCTTATCCGTTTCACTGTAAAAGGGTGGGGCCTAGTTGCTAATCTAGTATCTCGTGTAAATTCGTACCTAGGTGCCACCAATGACCTAAGTTCATCGGAGCAGAAGCCGTGGAAATACTTGTAGAAGAGGCACAGGGAAGCCACGTCACGCCGGTGCGAGAGTGGTTGCAGCCGGTCCGCCAAGTCAGGATCGATCACGTTCCAGATTCTCCGTTGTATTTTGTTAAGAAGCCCAAGAAGAGTAGCAAGGTCTCCCGACTAGATGTGGCAGCAGTATTCAATATACAGGCGGATGGTAGATTTATATATGTGCAGGATAGATTCAAACGGGAAAGATTTCCGGGCCCTGCACAGGGAACCGACCTTCATAGCAGCGGACTTAGCAATGGATTCGATATTGTCATTCCATTTGAGGTCCGCCGAGAGTGTAAGGCCAAGGAGGCGTAGTGTTTTACTCTCAGGGAGGCAAGCCTGTTCCATGCTAATGGGAGGTAGGTGCGATTGTCTATGATGGTTAATTGACAGCAGCTTCGTTTTGGAAGCATTGAAACTTACAAGCCATTTCCTACCCCAGTCCACTACGGATTGGAGATCCTTTTCAAGCTCGGTAGCGAGGTTCGCTTTGTCACCCACACCGGGTTTTTGATCGAGGCGAGAGTAAATTGTGGTGTCATCGGCGTACATGCCTACTTGGGATCTAATGGCATCTGGGAGATCATTAATGTAGATCAGAAAGAGCGTGGGCCTTGAGGGACGCTTTGTGAGGGTCAAGTTTTGAGATTATCTTAGAGACCAGCGAGGGTGTAATGTTGACGTTATTCAGTTGAGCCTTAGTTCTAGGTGGGAAGTCGGGAGTAGGTACTCCTGACGAATCCAGTGTCGAATTGGTGGAGAATCTACGAGCAAGGCAATCAGCTTTGTCCGCAGAGGAGGTGAGGACCTCAAATTCATTGATCTGTATATTAATAATTAAAGATTATAAATCCATAATAATATATCAAAATTATAATCTATTGAAGAACGAAAAATTGAACACTGAATTTATGATTAAAAAATTAAAACTTCCCTTTCAAAATATAATATCGTTTTCTTTGAACTTTGAAAATCCACATCCATTCGCAATGCCATAAGCGTTTCAAAATCAAAAATGTTTATCATATGTGTGTGTGTGTGTGTGTGTGTGTGTGTGTGTGTGTGTGTGTGTGTGTGTGTACACGTGTTGGTGTTTAAGATTAAATAAAGAAGACAAGAGGAAAAGTATATATATTACGGAAATTAACGAAGATTAACGAAACCAGTTATAAACAATCGACAATCTGAAATTATTTGTTTGAACATTTTTTTTTGATAGGTACTCGTATCTAAGTAGATATTCTGTTTCAATCAAACAGTATATATATTCATTTCTACCGGCCTGATCATTTACGATGAATTTTTATTACAAAAATGTGTATCATTCAGCAGGATTCGAACCTGCGACCCCTATCCACATAGGTCGAGAGGTCTAAGACGTGCCAGATCACATGCTAACTTCACCTCGGTGGATAGGGGTCGTAAGTTCGAACCCTGCCAAATGACTCACATCTTCGTAAGAAATATTTATCGTAAATAATCACGCCGGCAGAAATAAATTGTCGAAACCTTGGTAGCGAAATAACTCGTTAAAAAATGGAATATATATATATATATATATATATATATATATGTAGTCATCCGCAGACAGATCTGTTTCGCTGTATCACAGCTCATCAGTACCGTTATACTCCGATTGCTTTTAACCCAGGATTGAAACCCGACCCATATATATATGGGTTGCTTAAAGAAATACAGATATCTACAGATATGTATTTATTTATTTTTAGATAAATATGTGGCCAGAAAAAATATTAAAGCTTTCTTGACTCATTCACAGTAAGGTAGCCAAACACATCGAAGACCATCCAAATCGTATCTTGTAAACTAAACCATATTTTTTTCACTGGAATGTTCTTCAGGCCTTTGCCATACCTCGAAGAAATCTGATGAGAAAGAATGAATATTAAAATTCGAGAAAACGATTCAAGAGTAATCGTTAAAATGTCTTGCTTCCAGAACTGTACACATCTAAAGACCAATGTATTTAATTTGCTTCCATGGCTTTTTTAAACCGATTAACCTATATATCGTTAGAAAAGCCAGAAGCAATGTGAAAACTGATTCTATATATTTGGGGGCTTTTAGAACATCTTAATTGCACGACCAACGATCGTGTCTTACGAGGTCACTTGAAAGGAAAATAGTTTTTTTGAGGACAAGAAGAAATATTCAGCTTGTTCTAAAAATGATATTTTTTCCTCCAAAGTCCAAAATAATCTCTTCATGTGAATGGTCGATAAAGAACAGTAACTTAACAAATATATATTAATGTGTAGTTGGGCAGCAACTTTTCTTTCAAACATTAAATACTTCCAACAAGAAATATTTAATCATTTTTTCCCAGCAATCTTACGTATTTTCGTTTTGTAAGTGTAAGGATAAGCCTTGTACTGCAGTGAAATATCATCTCAAAACAGGAGATCGGAGAGCTGAGCCGAGTTCAAATTTCAGTTGAATTTGTTGCATTCACTTTCACACAAATAACCTTGGAAAAAAGTATTAATCAGTCTCTTCCCTCCAGCTATGAGTTAAATAACAGGACTGATTGGATTCTATATTAATGGTTAGCAACCAGTCTACCGCATAAAGTAATGGCAAACTACTACTAGAAAATCTTATGCCTAGTCAATCATGTCTCTTTCGAGACATGATCGCCCTATCGTGTATCACGTATGGCACTGACTGGTTTTGCAAGTATATATCAATGTTTGTTCTGAGTAGCAAACATTCTTTTAAACATGACTGACCGGGGAGAAGATTATTCCGCAGTAGGTTGCCATTGTTTTCTACGGTAGACTAGTTGCCGACCAAGGATATAAAACTGTTGGTAAAATTCGCCATAATTTATGGATAAAGTGCAGGGATCAGTTTATGTATTGATTATAATAGAGAATCAATCTCCCGAATGTATATTATATCGCAACCACAGTCCATGATGGTCACAAAGTAAGGGATCGGTTTATGTATTGATTATAATAGAGAATCAATCTCCCGAATGTATATTATATCGCAACCACAGTCCATGATGGTCACAAAGTAAGGGATCGGTTTATGTATTGATTATAATAGAGAATCAATCTCCCGAATGTATATTATATCGCAACAACAGTCCATGATGGTCACAAAGTAAGGGATCGGTTTATGTAATGATTATAATAGAGAATCAATCTCCCGAATGCACATTATATAGCAACAACAGTCCATGATGGTCACAAAATTAGGGATCAGTTTATGTATTGATTCTAATAGAGAATCAATCTCCCGAATGTATATTATATAGCAACAACAGTCCATGATGGTCACAAAATCAGGGATCAGTTTATGTATTGATTCTAATAGAGAATCAATCTCCCGAATGTATATTATATAGCAACAACAGTCCATGATGGTCACAAAGTAAGGGATCATTTTATGTATTGATTATAATAGAGAATCAATCTCCCGAATGTATATTATATAGCAACAACAGTCCATGATGGTCACAAAGTCAGGGATCAGTTTATGTATTGATTATAATATAGAATCAATCCCCCGAATGCACATTATATAGCAACAACAGTCCATGATGGTCACAAAGTAAGGGATCAGTTTATGTATTGATTATAATAGAGAATCAATCACCCGAATGTATATTATATAGCAACAACAGTCCATGATGGTCACAAAGTAAGGGATCAGTTTATGTATTGATTATAATAGAGAATCAATCACCCGTATGTATATTATATAGTAACAACAATCCATGATGGTCACAAAATCAGGGATCAGTTTATGTATTGATTATAATAGAGAATCAATCTCCCGAATGTATATTATATAGCAGCAACAGTCCATGATGGTCACAAAGTCAGGGATCAGTTTATGTATTGATTCTAATAGAGAATCAATCACCCGAATGTATATTATATAGCAACAACAGTCCATGATGGTCACAAAGTCAGGGATCAGTTTATGTATTGATTATAATAGAGAATCAATCTCCCGAATGTATATTATATAGCAACAACAGTCCATGATGGTCACAAAGTCAGGGATCAGTTTATGTATTAATTATAATAGAGAATCAATCTCCCGAATGTATATTATATCGCAACAACAGTCCATGATGGTCACAAAATCAGGGATCAGTTTATGTATTGATTATAATATAGAATCAATCCCCCGAATGCACATTATATAGCAACAACAGTCCATGATGGTCACAAAGTAAGGGATCAGTTTATGTATTGATTATAATAGAGAATCAATCACCCGAATGTATATCATATTGCAACAACAGTCCATGATGGTCAAAAAGTCAGGGATCAGTTTATGTATTGATTATAATAGAGAATCAATCGCCTGAATGTATATCATATTGCAACAACAGTCCATGATGGTCAAAAAGTAAGGGATCAGTTTATGTATTGATTATAATAGAGAATCAATCACCCGAATGTATATTATATAGTAACAACAGTCCATGATGGTCACAAAGTCAGGGATCAGTTTATGTATTGATTATAATAGAGAATCAATCTCCCGAATGTATATTATATAGCAATAACAGTCCATGATGGTCACAAAATAAGGGATTGAAGGTAATGTTGAAAACGTTCTTGGATATAGAGTATCCTCTTGTCATCTGTTGACCATATCCGTCGTAGTATGCGGATATAGAGTATCCTCTCCGCACGTAATCTTTTCAATGAAACAACGTCAAAGACCATCACTCTCGAATCAGACATTCCCCAGAATCGGATCTGAACTCCAATACTCGGACCAAATATGGCCGTCTTTTATATACGTCGCATTGAATATTTTGAGCTTCCTGATTGGTTAAGCCTTCTATTGGTGAACTATAAAATGGGTTGGCTCATAGGGGCCAGCTCAGTATAAATATATGTCCCAAAAAGTCCAACAAGAACCCAATCTGTTCTGTTATTTGACTCATAATTAGAGGGATAAGAGATTCATTGTATTATTAAGTAGTAATTACAGGGGGATCAGTTTATTAGTTCATAAAATAGAAAACTAATCCCCCACTTTATAACCAGTAGTAGCCTTAATCCTGTTTCTAACTATTATATTCAGTCAGTTAAGTGCCATACGTGACACATGCTTTGGGCGATCATGTCTCGAAAGAGACATGACTACAAGTCTCAAGTTTCATTTTTACATCGACAATATAAATTTTCACATACATTAATTGTCTTTGGTTTTCTGTGATTATCTTTTACGTCACAAAGCTGTGAGAACATTTCCTTTCTTAAAGTTTACGCTACTTTTCCACACTTGTAGCATTTCGAATGCTTAAAGGGACCTTCATCTCCGTCGTGTTACATTCTACATCTGAAACTTTTGATTAATTTTTTTTTTTCACATTTTTTGTTCACATAAAATGCACATATTTTTTATAAAATCCTTTATCATCGAGTCTAAGATTTAGGAATCTCTGATATGTGTGTCATTCGGCAGGAATTTTCTGGAACAAAAATTTATCGTAAATAATCAGGCCGGTAGGAATAAATATATAATATTGTTTGATTATAAACAGAATATCTACTTAAATGCGAGTATCGATCAAAAATAATGTTCAAGCAAAAAAATTCAAATTGTCGCTTGTTTATAACCGGTTTCGTTAATCTTCCTTAATTTCCGCAATATAAAACAGAATATCTACTTAAATACGAGTATCGATCAAAAATAATGTTCAAACAAATAATTTCAAATTGTCGGTTGTTTATAACCAGTTTTGTTAGTCTTCGTTAATTTCCGTAATATAAAACAGAATATCTACTTAAATACGAGTATCGATCAAAAATAATGTTCAAATTGTCGCTTGTTTATAACCGGTTTTGTTAGTTTTCGTTAATTTTCGTAATATAAAACAGAATATCTACTTAAATACGAGTATCGATCAAAAATAATGTTCAAACAAATAATTTCAAATTGTCGGTTGTTTATAACCAGTTTTGTTAGTCTTCGTTAATTTCCGTAATATAAAACAGAATATCTACTTAAATACGAGTATCGATCAAAAATAATGTTCAAACAAATAATTTCAAATTGTCGGTTGTTTATAACCAGTTTCGTTAATCTTCGTTCATTTCCGTAATATAAAACAGAATATCTACTTAAATACGAGTATCGATCAAAAATAATGTTCAAACAAATAATTTCAAATTGTCGGTTATTTATAACCAGTTTCGTTAATCTTCGTTAATTTCCGTAATATAAAACAGAATATCTACTTAAATACGAGTACCGATCAAAAATAATGTTCAAACAAATAATTTCAAATTGTCGCTTGTTTATAACCGGTTTTGTTAGTCTTCGTTAATTTCCGTAATATAAAACAGAATATCTACTTAAATACGAGTATAGATCAAAAATAATGTTCAAACAAATAATTTCAAATTGTCGGTTGTTTGTAACCGGTTTTGTTAGTCTTCGTTAATTTCCGTAATATAAAACAGAATATCTACTTAAATACGAGTATCGATCAAAAATAATGTTCAAACAAATAATTTCAAATTGTCGGTTGTTTATAACCGGTTTTGTTAGTCTTCGTTAATTTCCGTAATATAAAACAGAATATCTACTTAAATACGAGTATCGATCAAAAATAATGTTCAAACAAATAATTTCAAATTGTCGCTTGTTTTTAACCGGTTTTGTTAGTTTTCGTTAATTTTCGTAATATAAAACAGAATATCTACTTAAATACGAGTATCGATCAAAAATAATGTTCAAACAAATAATTTCAAATTGTCGGTTGTTTATAACCAGTTTCGTTAATCTTCGTTCATTTCCGTAATATAAAACAGAATATCTACTTAAATACGAGTATCGATCAAAAATAATGTTCAAACAAATAATTTCAAATTGTCGGTTGTTTATAACCAGTTTCGTTAATCTTCGTTCATTTCCGTAATATAAAACAGAATATCTACTTAAATACGAGTATCGATCAAAAATAATGTTCAAATTGTCGCTTGTTTATAACCGGTTTTGTTAGTTTTCGTTAATTTTCGTAATATAAAACAGAATATCTACTTAAATACGAGTATCGATCAAAAATAATGTTCAAACAAATAATTTCAAATTGTCGGTTGTTTATAACCGGTTTTGTTAGTCTTCGTAAATTTCCGTGAAATAAAACAGAATATCTACTTAAATACGAGTATCGATCAAAAATAATGTTCAAACAAATAATTTCAAATTGTCGGTTGTTTATAACCAGTTTCGTTAATCTTCGTTCATTTCCGTAATATAAAACAGAATATCTACTTAAATACGAGTATCGATCAAAAATAATGTTCAAACAAATAATTTCAAATTGTCGGTTGTTTATAACCAGTTTCGTTAATCTTCGTTCATTTCCGTAATATAAAACAGAATATCTACTTAAATACGAGTATCGATCAAAAATAATGTTCAAACAAATAATTTCAAATTGTCGGTTGTTTATAACCGGTTTTGTTAGTCTTCGTAAATTTCCGTGAAATAAAACAGAATATCTACTTAAATACGAGTATCGATCAAAAATAATGTTCAAACAAATAATTTCAAATTGTCGGTTGTTTATAACCAGTTTCGTTAATCTTCGTTCATTTCCGTAATATAAAACAGAATATCTACTTAAATACGAGTATCGATCAAAAATAATGTTCAAACAAATAATTTCAAATTGTCGCTTGTTTATAACCGGTTTTGTTAGTCTTCGTTAATACATATATAGTGTATCAAGGCAGCAGATAATATTCTAAACATATACTGTTAAATATAAGAGACAATGGATGTCTATTATGTTTAATCATGAGCCGAATTTATGAATGGAACTTTGTCTCTGTGTGTGTGTGTGTGTGTGTGTGTCTCTGGGTGTGTGTCCCCGTTACCTATAGTCTCCGAAACGGCTGGACCGATTTTCTTGAAAATTTACACAGTTGTACTATAAGCGTCTGCGAGTGTTCTTAGCTAGGTTTTGTGTCGAGGTACCCCCGATAAATATCGAAAATCGATAATCGAAACAATCGGGTTATAGAAGTAGTGGTCCGATTTTAATCAAATTTGATACACTCATAGACAAAAACATAAGAAACGATATTCAGAAGTTTCAAGGTTTCACTTTTTACAATAGTGCAGAAAATCGATAATATATAAGATGCTTGTATGTGTGTCTTTTTATCTGCCTGTATGTCTATTCTTTTTTCAGACCTTTTATTTTAGTTTTTGCTTTGGATTTGTCTCTAAGTAGGTATAATTGTAGTTCTTAGTCTCAGTCATTATACCATTTACTTAGAGGACTTATTTAGCCTTTAAAATTCAGTTTACGACGAAAAAACTTATTTGATATCGATACCAGGAAATCAAAATTTGACTTACATCCATTCATTTATCTTTCAGTCTACGGTTTCGCTTTAACTGGAAACAACTATTGCTTTTTAATCTTTCGTGCCAACGTCCAAAGAGTCTGAGCTCTAGGACCATGGATTAGTTTTAAAGCTTTCATTACACCCGAGCAACGCCGGGATATACTGCTAGTATATATATATTAAAAATCTTATTTCTCGTAAACCCTGAACCTCTCTAAATATGTTATGCGTTGTCTTTTCTTCTCGTCAATATGTCCTAAAAGTTTAAGCCTGATATGACATAGGGAAGACATCTGATGCAAAGGGAAGAATGAGAAACTTCATTAATTTTACTGAAATGATTTGAGATTTGAGACTTGAGTTTTGTTTAATGGCATATTAACCTATGTGGGTTATTTAATGCCGAAAATGTAGAGTTTAAAGATATTTTTTTTAATGTTTGGTTATAGTAAGAAAGTTGATTTAGTCAGATTTTGACGAAAAAAAAATTTATTTTATTTTAGAAAACTGAAGAGGTCTTCTAGTTTTATATTAAAAAATGTATTGCTCGTACGATGGCAATAATTTTTCTTTTTCTTCAAAACAAACTATTGTTTGTTATATTTTTCATTTAAAAGTGTATATTTTTCCATAAAAGTCTATTTTTATATATATTATATTTTTATAAAAGTATTTTTATACTTTCATAGTGTTTTTGACCCCAGTTTGGGGTTAGCTATTTACCCATAGCTGGCACCCTAACAGGTGCTACCAATCCGGGTCAGGGTGGACCTGGGAACAACAGCAATTAAGAGGTGGTTCCATGCTCCTCACAACCTCCCAATCAGAGGCCTTGCTGCTGGATGCAGTTTACCGTCATACCCAGGACCTACTGAAATGAAATGCAGGACATGAAGATAAAAAATTAGAGAATCAAAATTACTTACGAAGCTGCGTTGAGTCATGATAAGACACCTCCCATAATGAAGAAAGATTGCCTAATGAATTTTATACCCACAATATACAGAGAAGTCGGGACATGTACTCTACCGGCCATAATTATTAGGCCACCCCAATTTTTTTAAAAGACATGATGTACTTCACACTATTTTTTTATTACTTGTTGCCAAGTGGATAATTCTCAATGAAAATAGAATGGTTCTTTTGTTATTATTATTTGCAAAGTTTTACAAGGCAAATAGCGACAATTTACACATCGCACCCGCATATATATACAAATATATATACTACCGGCCATAATTATTAGGCCACCCCAATTTTTTAAAAGAAACAATGTCTTTCATACTATTTTTTATTATTTATTGCCAATGGATAATTCTAAATGAAAATAGAATGGTTCTTTTGCTAATACTGCGCAATAAGATGTGCATAAAATGAACTGTTCTGGTGCCCAGTTTTTGTGCTCTCTTCCCCATGCTAGTTTCTTCTTCTTATTGGCTGGCCAAAGCAAAGGCTTCCTGGCTGCCTTGAATAATTTTGCAAAGTTATAATAACAAAAGAACCATTCTAGAGAATTCAAAGCAAGAAAGGTTGGTATGCTCATAAATATGTGAAACAGATTATGACGAGAAAACATGTCTATAACGGCCATTTGAACTGATTGCTTAATGTCGTTCTTCGAATTCAGCCCGGAAAAAAACAATTAATGTTTAAAAATTTAGAGCATAAGAAAGACAGCCTTTTTTTTTTATAATGTTACCATATGCCAGACTATGCTTGATTTTAGAACGAGAAAAAAATCAGTTTTTCCCATCCGAAACAATCCTGAACATATACAAATCTACTATCCACCCGTGCATTGAATATTGCTGCCATATCTGGTCGGGTGCTCCTGCTATCCAGCTAGAGGTCCTTGATAAAATCCAACGGAGAATCTTTGTAATGTGACCAATCCTGACTTGGCAGCTCAGATACAGTCACATTCTCACAGGCGCAATGTGGCTTCCCTGAGTCTCCTAGACAAATACTTTCACGGCCTCTACTCCGATGAACGTAGCTCACTGATACCCCTCTATGTATGAATTCACTCAAGCGACAAGATTAGCAACTAGGTCCCACCCTTTTACTGTGAAACCGATAAATTGTAAACGCAAATTCTACTCCAACAGCTTCTTTTTCGCATTTCCCGCCTGTGGAATTACCTTCCGCATACTTGATTTCCTGACCGCTATAATCTCCAAGAATTTAAAGTAAAGTCAATAGTCACCTCCTGTCTCACTAACTTACCTTCTATCTATCATGCTTTATTCTCCGTACCCCCTACTCTTCAGTATTCTCTTCCTTCTCATACTCTCTTCCTGACACCCTCTGTAGCCTGTCACCCTTTCTCATAACATTCCTCCTATGCAACCCCCTGCACAACAGTGGCAGTAAAATGTCTTGCTTGTGGCCACACTATTATATATATAAAAAAGGGATGAATTAAAATTACGGAAAATTGGAGAAAAATAAGATTTTTACATGTTAGCACTTTAAAAGAAGTGAATTGCTATTCTGTTTTCTTTAGTTTCGTTTAACTGGTTTTGTCCAAGTGAATGAGATTTTGTTGGACGAGATGAAAGGGCGTCATTAGATGGAAAATAATCAAAGAGAATCAGGAAGCTTTGATGAAATACGAGTTAATTTAGTGAATGAAGATGTCATTAAAAACGAAAAAGGGGCAAAATGAAAACAGGAATCACGGACAAAGGAGAAATGAAGAGGAAGATGGACAAAAGAAGGAAAAAATGAAAAACTACATAAATACAAGTAAGGAAGAAAGAAAGAATAAAAAGAGACGCGAACGGAAGAAGGAAATAACACATAAGAAAGAAAGAAAGAAAGAAAGAAAGAAAGAAAGAAAGAAAGAAAGAAAGAAAACAAATCAGAAGGAAGGAAGGAAAAAAGAATAGTAGCAGAAGAAAGAAAGAAAGAAAGAAAGAAAGAAAATAGGAAAGGAAGGAAGGAAGGAAAAAAGAATAGTAGCAGGAACAAAGAAAGAAAGAAAGAAAGAAAGAAAGAAAGAAGGAAAAAAGGAAGGAAGGACGGAAGGAAGGAAGGAAGGAAAAAAGAATAGTAGCAGGAACAAAAATAGAAAGAAAGAAAGAAAGGAACAAAACAAAGAAAGACTATTAGCATGAACAAAAGAAAGAAAGAAGGAAGGAATGAAGGAAGGAATATTAGCAGTTAACAAAAGAAACAAAGAAAAGAACAAAAATGAATATTGAAGGAAGGAAGGAAGGAAGGAAGGAAGGAAGGAAGGAAGGAAGGAAAAATATTAGCATGAACAAGAAAAAAAGAAAGAAAAAGAAAGAAAGAAAGAAAAAGAACAAAGAAAGGAAAGAAGGAAAAAAGAAAGAATGTTAGCATGAACAAAAGAAAGAAAGAAAGAAAGAAAGATAAAGAAGTAAAAAAAATATTCAATGATTCAATTTTGCTGATTGAATAAAAAAAAACGCCACTAAGGAATTGAATAAATGCCACTTACTAAAACGAAAAAAGACAGTCGTGAAAGTTCTGATGAGAAGAATTCAAAAAGATCAAATAGCACTCCAAAAAACATTTTAAAAAAAGTATATTTACGTTTAAGCAAAGATAAATAACAAAGAACTTTTCAATTTTTGGCGTGAACATCAAAAAGAGAGAAAGAAGCCAAAAGGGATTTTTGAACAGCGACACTTTCCAAGGACACGTTTTTATTTTAGCTTTGAAAATATATTCAATAAACAGCAAAATCCTTTAACATGTGCAAAGGAATCAAACACTCAATAATGGAATCTATGCTAGAAAAAGCATGACAACGAATCTTTCGTTTTCTTTATTTACGTCTTCAGCACAATCTTTTGGGGAGATGGCGTTCAGAGCATCGGAGACTTGTCAATTTGATAAGTTCTTTTCAAAATCATTGAAAGTCCGAAAAGCGAACGCATTTAAGACTATAAGGCTTCATGAAGCTTGTCTGATTTTGCAGGAGGTGGTCTTTCTTTCAGAGAACGTTGTGACAGAGCTCAGATTCAAGGGCTTGCCTATATTAACCGTACGGTTTTCTAGAGACACACGAGCTTGCATTTAATAATTTTAACATAATACTAATGGTTTAAGTCTAAAAGTGTCAATTATTACTACCCTCCACCTACATCTATCTCTCTCTCTCTATCTATCTATCTCTCTCACACACACACACAAACACACACTTGTTTTTGTTTCTTGTCACTTTCTACTTTTTATCCACATGTTTCCGTTTCTTTCGTAATTTCTCTCCGCCATATTTTCAGAGGATTGTTCTCTCCCTCTTTAGCTCTTGTCCGACATAAAAACACACACAACATCTTCTTAAAATCTACTGATGTTCGACCAGGGTTTTCTATGGCCGTAAGATAATTTCACAACATCTTCTTAAAATCTACTGATGTTCGACCAGGGTTTTCTATGGCCGTAAGATAATTTCACAACATCTTCTTAAAATCTACTGATGTTCGATGAGGGTTTTCTATGGCCGTAAGATAATTTCACAACATCTTCTTAAAATCTACTGATGTTCGATGAGGGTTTTCTATGGCCGTAAGATAATTTCACAACATCTTCTTAAAATCTACTGATGTTCGATGAGGGTTTTCTATGGCCGTGAGATAATTTCACAACATCTTCTTAAAATCTACTGATGTTCGATGAGGGTTTTCTATGGCCGTAAGATAATTTCACAACATCTTCTTAAAATCTACTGATGTTCGATGAGGGTTTTGTATGGCCGTAAGATAATTTCACAACATCTTCTTAAAATCTACTGATGTTCGATGAGGGTTTTGTATGGCCGTAAGATAATTTCACAACATCTTCTTAAAATCTACTGATGTTCGATGAGGGTTTTCTATGGCCGTAAGATAATTTCACAACATCTTCTTAAAATCTACTGATGTTCGATGAGGGTTTTGTATGGCCGTAAGATAATTTCACAACATCTTCTTAAAATCTACTGATGTTCGATGAGGGTTTTCTATGGCCGTAAGATAATTTCACAACATCTTCTTAAAATCTACTGATGTTCGATGAGGGTTTTGTATGGCCGTAAGATAATTTCACAACATCTTCTTAAAATCTACTGATGTTCGATGAGGGTTTTCTATGGCCGTAAGATAATTTCACAACATCTTCTTAAAATCTACTGATGTTCGATGAGGGTTTTGTATGGCCGTAAGATAATTTCACAACATCTTCTTAAAATCTACTGATGTTCGATGAGGGTTTTGTATGGCCGTAAGATAATTTCACAACATCTTCTTAAAATCTACTGATGTTCGATGAGGGTTTTCTATGGCCGTAAGATAATTTCACAACATCTTCTTAAAATCTACTGATGTTCGATGAGGGTTTTGTATGGCCGTAAGATAATTTCACAACATCTTCTTAAAATCTACTGATGTTCGATGAGGGTTTTCTATGGCCGTAAGATAATTTCACAACATCTTCTTAAAATCTACTGATGTTCGATGAGGGTTTTCTATGGCCGTAAGATAATTTCACAACATCTTCTTAAAATCTACTGATGTTCGATGAGGGTTTTGTATGGCCGTAAGATAATTTCACAACATCTTCTTAAAATCTACTGATGTTCGATGAGGGTTTTCTATGGCCGTAAGATAATTTCACAACATCTTCTTAAAATCTACTGATGTTCGATGAGGGTTTTGTATGGCCGTAAGATAATTTCACAACATCTTCTTAAAATCTACTGATGTTCGATGAGGGTTTTCTATGGCCGTAAGATAATTTCACAACATCTTCTTAAAATCTACTGATGTTCGATGAGGGTTTTCTATGGCCGTAAGATAATTTCACAACATCTTCTTAAAATCTACTGATGTTCGATGAGGGTTTTGTATGGCCGTAAGATAATTTCACAACATCTTCTTAAAATCTACTGATGTTCGATGAGGGTTTTGTATGGCCGTAAGATAATTTCACAACATCTTCTTAAAATCTACTGATGTTCAATGAGGGTTTTCTATGGCCGTAAGATAATTTCACAACATCTTCTTAAAATCCGTGTTCGACCAGGGTTTCTGTATGGAATAATTTCCACAACATCTTCTTAAAATCTACTGATGTTCGATGAGGTTTATGGCCGTAAGATAATTTCGCACATCTTCTTAAAATCTACGGTGTTCGATGAGGTTTCTGTAAGTAAGATAATTTCACAACATCTTCTTAAAATCTACTGATGTTCGACCAGGGTTTCAAGTATGTAAGATAATTTCACAACATCTTCTTAAAATCTACTGATGTTCGATGAGGGTTTTGTAAGCGTAAGATAATTTCACAGCTTATCTTCTTAAAATCTACTGATGTTCGATAGGGTTTATGGCCATGTGGAATAATTTCACAACATCTTCTTAAAATCTGATGTTCGATGAGGGTTTCTATGGCCGTAAGATAATTAAACATCTTCTTAAAATCTACTGATGTTCTGTTGGGTTGTATGGCCGTAAGATAATTTCACAACATCTTCTTAAATCTACGGTGTTCGATGAGGGGTTTCTATGGCCGTAGTCATTCCTATCTTCTTAAAATCTGATGTTCAGTGAGGGTTTTCTATGGCCATCAAGATAATTTCACAACATCTTCTTAAAATCCACCTACTGATGTTCGATGAGGTTTTGTATGGCCGTAAAGATAATTTCTAACATCTTCTTAAAATCGATGTTCGATGAGGGTTTTCTATGGCCGTAAGATAATTTCACAACATCTTCTTAAAATCTACCTGATGTTCGATAGGGTTTACATGTGGCCGTAAAGATAATTTCACAACATCTTCTTAAAATCTGATGTTCGATGAGGGTTTTCTATGGCAAGCGTAGATAATTTCACAACATCTTCTTAAAATCTACTGATGTTCGATGAGGGTTTCTATGGCCGTAAGATAATTCTAACATCTTCTTAAAATCTGATGTTCGATGAGGGTTTTATGGCCGTAAGATAATTTCATAACATCTTCTTAAAATCTACTTGTTCGATGAAAGGGTTTCTATGGCCTTGTGAATAATTTCTAGTAACATCTTCTTAAATCCGCGATCTAGGTAATGAGGGTTTGTATGGCCATGAATAATTTCACAACATCTTCTTAAAATCTGATGTTCGATGTAATGAGGGTTTACATGGCCGTAAGATAATTTCTTGGCATCTTCTTAAAATCTACTGATGTTCGATGAGGGTTTTCATAGCGTACGGAATGTTCACAACATCTTCTTAAAATCCTGTTCGATGAAGAGGGTTTGTATGGCCGTAAGATAATTTCACAACATCTTCTTAAAATCTACTGATGTTCGATGAGGGTTTTCTAATGGCCGTAAGATAATTTCACAACATCTTCAAATCTACTGATGTTCGATGAGGGTTTTCTACATAGCCCGTAAGATAACCCTACAACATCTTCTTAAAATCTGATGTTCGATGAGGGTTTGTAATAGATAATTTCACAACATCTTAAAATCTACTGATGTTCGATGAGGGTTTCTATATGGCGTAAGATAATTTCACAACATCTTCTTAAAATCTACTGATGTTCGATGAGGTTTGTAATGGCCGTAAGATAATTTCACAACATCTTCTTAAAATCTGATGTTCGATGAGGTTTACATGGCCGTAAGATAATTTCACAACATCTTCAAAATCTACTGATATTCGATGAGGTTTTCTATGAAAGCGTAAGATAATTTCTAATCTTCTTAAAATCTATTTTTGATGTTCGATGAGGGTTTTCTATGGCCGTGAGATAATTTCACAACATCTTCTTAAAATCTACTGATGTTCGATGAGGGTTTTCTATGGCCGTAAGATAATTTCACAACATCTTCTTAAAATCTACTGATGTTCGATGAGGGTTTTCTATGGCCGTAAGATAATTTCACAACATCTTCTTAAAATCTACTGATGTTCGACCAGGGTTTTCTATGGCCGTAAGATAATTTCACAACATCTTCTTAAAATCTACTGATGTTCGATGAGGGTTTTGTATGGCCGTAAGATAATTTCACAACATCTTCTTAAAATCTACTGATGTTCGATGAGGGTTTTCTATGGCCGTAAGATAATTTCACAACATCTTCTTAAAATCTACTGATGTTCGATGAGGGTTTTCTATGGCCGTAAGATAATTTCACAACATCTTCTTAAAATCTACTGATGTTCGATGAGGGTTTTCTATGGCCGTAAGATAATTTCACAACATCTTCTTAAAATCTACTGATGTTCGATGAGGCTTTTCTATGGCCGTAAGATAATTTCACAACATCTTCTTAAAATCTACTGATGTTCGATGAGGGTTTTGTATGGCCGTAAGATAATTTCACAACATCTTCTTAAAATCTACTGATGTTCGACCAGGGTTTTCTATGGCCGTAAGATAATTTCACAACATCTTCTTAAAATCTACTGATGTTCGATGAGGGTTTTGTATGGCCGTAAGATAATTTCACAACATCTTCTTAAAATCTACTGATGTTCGACCAGGGTTTTCTATGGCCGTAAGATAATTTCACAACATCTTCTTAAAATCTACTGATGTTCGATGAGGGTTTTCTATGGCCGTAAGATAATTTCACAACATCTTCTTAAAATCTACTGATGTTCGATGAGGGTTTTCTATGGCCGTAAGATAATTTCACAACATCTTCTTAAAATCTACTGATGTTCGATGAGGGTTTTCTATGGCCGTAAGATAATTTCACAACATCTTCTTAAAATCTACTGATGTTCGATGAGGGTTTTCTATGGCCGTAAGATAATTTCACAACATCTTCTTAAAATCTACTGATGTTCGATGAGGGTTTTGTATGGCCGTAAGATAATTTCACAACATCTTCTTAAAATCTACTGATGTTCGATGAGGGTTTTCGTATGGCCGTAAGATAATTTCATCTTCTTAAAATCTTACTTGAAAATGTTCGATGAGGGTTTTATGGCCTAAGATAACACAACATCTTCTTAAAATCACCTGATGGGTTTTCGACCAGGGTTTTCGGTCCGTAAGATAATTTCACAACATCTTCTTAAAATCTACTGATGTTCGATGAGGGTTTTCTATGGCCGTAAGATAATTTCACAACATCTTCTTAAAATCTACTGATGTTCGATGAGGGTTTTCTATGGCCGTAAGATAATTTCACAACATCTTCTTAAAATCTACTGATGTTCGATGAGGGTTTTGTATGGCCGTAAGATAATTTCACAACATCTTCTTAAAATCTACTGATGTTCGATGAGGGTTTTGTATGGCCGTAAGATAATTTCACAACATCTTAAAATCTACTGATGTTCGACCAGGGTTTTCTATGGCCGTAAGATAATTTCACAACATCTTCTTAAAATCTACTGATGTTCGATGAGGGTTTTGTATGGCCGTAAGATAATTTCACAACATCTTCTTAAAATCTACTGATGTTCGATGAGGGTTTTGTATGGCCGTGAGATAATTTCACAACATCTTCTTAAAATCTATGATGTTCGATGAGGGTTTTGTATGGCCGTAAGATAGTTCACAACATCTTCTTTTAAAAGTCTATGATGTTCGATGAGGGTTTTGTATGGCCGTAAGATAATTTCACAACATCTTCTTAAAAATCTACTGATGTTCGACCAGGGTTTTCTATGGCCGTAAGATAATTTCACAACATCTTCTTAAAATCTACTGATGTTCGACCAGGGTTTTCCATGGCCATGTAAGATAATTTCCTACTTATCTTCTTAAAATCTACTGATTTTCGACCGAGTTTCTATGGCCGTAAGATAATTTCACAACATCTTCAAATCTGCTGATGTTCGATGAGGTTTTCTATGGCCGTAGATAATTTCACAACATCTTCTTAAAATCTACGTGATAATTTCGACCGGGGTTTTCTATGGCAACCAGATAATTTCACAACATCTTCTTAAAATCTACTGATGTTCGATGAGGGTTTTGTATGGCCGGCAAGATAATTCTAACTCTTCTTAAATCTACTGATGTTCGACCAGGGTTTCTAGCCCGTAAGATAATTTTCACAACATCTTCAAATCTACTGATGTTCGACCAGGGTTTCTGCTTCGTAAGACAATTTCACAACATCTTCTTAAAATCTACCCCAGTCAGTGAGGGACGCCCATGGCCGTAAGATAATTTCACAACATCTTCTTAAAATCTACTGATGTTCGACCAGGGTTTTCTATGGCCGTAAGATAATTTCACAACATCTTAAAATCACTGATGTTCGACAGGTTTTCTATGGCCGTAGATAATTTCACAACATCTTCTTAAAGATCTACTGATATTCGATGAGGTTTTTATTGGCCGTAAGATAATTTCACAACTTATCTTCTTAAAATCTGCTGATATAAAGGGGGTTTTGTATGGCCGTAAGATAATTTCACAACATCTTCTTAGAATACCACTGATGTTCATTAAGGTTTTTTCTATTAGCCCGTAAAGATAATTTCTAACATCTTTTAAATCTAAGTGTTCGACCAGGGTTTTCTATGGCCGTAAGATAATTTCACAACATCTTAAAATCTACTGATGTTCGACCAGGGTTTTCTGTGTAAGACATTTTGCCTTCTTAAGATCTGCTGATGTTCGATGAGGGTTTTGTATGGCAATAAGATAATTTCACAACATCTTCTTAAAAATCCTACTGATGTTCAACCGGGGTTTTCTATGGCCGTAGATAATTTCACAACATCTTCTTAAATCTACTGATGTTCGATGAGGTTTTGTATGGCCGTAAGATAATTTCACAACATCTTCTTAAAATCTGCTGATGTTCGACAAGGTTTTCTATGGCCTTCGGAAGATAATTTCACAACATCTTCTTAAATCTACTGATGTTCGATAAGGGAGTTTCGTATGGCCGTAAGATAATTCACAACATCTTCTTAAAATCTACTGATGTTCGACCAGGGTTTTCTATGGCCGTAAGATAATTTCCACAACATCTTAAAAATCTACTGATGTTCGACCAGGGTTTTCTATGACCGTAAGATAATTTCACAACATCTGTAAATCTACAGTGTTCCACCAGGGTTTTCTATGGCCGTAAGATAATTTCGCTTATCTTCTTAAAATCTACTGATGTTCTGATGAGGGTTTTCATAGCCGTAAGATAATTTCACAACATCTTCTTAAAATCTACTGATGTTCGATGAGGGTTTTCTGAAAGCGTAAGATAATTTCATATTCACCAGCCAGAAAAAGTGGGACCAGTTTTCTGTTTAACTGGTGTATCCATGTTATACTTCCATAGAATTTTTTTAAATTATTTAACCCCAAGTAAGGCAGCCTCGCCGCTACTGGTGCACATGGTGTTACATTGGAGTAAAGTGATGAGAAAGAGGAGCAGGTTAAAGCGGGTGTCAGGACGTGGGTAAGAGAATGATGAGAATACTGATGTGATGAGAGTGGAGTGGATGGAGAAAAGAGCATGAGAGAGAGGGGATGCGAGTTAGAGAGATAGGAGATGACTATTGACTTTACATTTAAATTCTTGGAGATTGTAGTTGTCGGGGAAGCAAGTGTACGAAAGAGTGTTCCACAAGGAAGAAAGTGCCAGAAAAGAAGCTGTTGGAGTAGAATTTGGGTTTACAATTTATCGGCTTCACAGTAAAAGGGTGGGACCTAGATGCTAATCTTGTCGCTCGAGTAAATTCATACATAGAGGGGTACCAGTAAGCTAAGTTCATCGGAGTAGAGGCTGTGAAAGTATTTGTAGAAGAGACACAGGGAAGCCACATGGCGCCGGTGAGAAAGTGACTGCATCTGAGTCGCCAAGCCGAGATCGATCACATCACAGATTCTCCGTTGGATTTTGTCAAGAACCCAAAGGTGAATAGCAGGGACGCCCGACCTGATGTGGCAGCAGTATTCAATACACGAGCGGATGATAGATTTATGTATGTGCAGGATGATTTCAGACGGGAAAACTTCCTAGCCCTGCACAGTGAACCGACCTTCTTAGCGGCGGATTTAGCTATGGACTCGATATGGTAATTCCACTTGAGGTTTGCTGAAAGAGTTAACCCGAGGAGGCGCAGTTTTCAGGGAGGCTAGCCTGGTCCATGCTAATGGGAGGTAGGAGCGATTGTTTGTGATAGTTAACAGGGGAGCAACTTCGTTTTGGAAGCATTAAAATTCACGAGCTATTTTTTACACCAGTCCCCCACAGATTGGAGGTCCTTCTCAAGCTCGGCAGTGAGGTTAGCTTTGTCAGCCTCGGCAGATTTTTGATCGATGCGAGTTTCGGTTAATTCATTAAACTTCGAAAGATTTATTTTATCTTTTCGAATAAAAATTGTTTCATAATGCTAAAACTATACGAAAAGATTATGATAATCTACTGGATAGACACTAAACTTAAAGATGTTAACATTTTAAGGAACTAGGAAGAATTATTTCGTAAATTTTGTTCCACCAAGTAACGGCTTTCGGAACTTTCATCTTGAGGATAAAATATGAAGAGAATATACATTATTCTGTCTTTTATATGCGATGTTGTGGTTCTTAGCTGTAAACGTATTAATTTTTAAAATCATTTCATTTCGCTATCGAACAAAACTTTTCTCTTAAATCATCAAACCCCACTTAAAAGAAACAAAATATTGTTCCTTTAAAGTGGGATTGGATTTTTATCTAATCCCACTTTAAAGGAACAATATTTTCAGACGCCGAAGAAATCCGAATATGACGAGAAAGATTTTCGCTATCGAACAAATTTTTTATTCCTAAAAATCCAATCCCACTTTAAAGGAACAATATTTTCAGACGTCGAATAAATCCGAATATGACGAGAAAGATTTTCGCTATCGAACAAATTTTTTATTCCTAAAAAATCCAATCCCACTTTAAAGGAACAATATTTTCAGACGTCGAAGAAATCCGAATATGACAAGAAAGATTTTCGCTATCGAACAAATTTTTTATTCCTAAAAATCCAATCCCACTTTAAAGGAACAATATTTTCAGACGTCGAAGAAATCCGAATATGACGAGAAAGATTTTCGCTATTGAACAAATTTTTTATTCCTAAAAACCCAATCCCACTTTAAAGGAACAATATTTTTAGACGTCGAAGAAATCCGAATATGACGAGAAAGATTTTCGCTATCGAACAAATCTTTTATTCCTAAAAAATCCAATCCCACTTTAAAGGAACAATATTTTCAGACGTCGAAGAAATCCGAATATGACGAGAAAGATTTTCGCTATTGAACAAATTTTTTATTCCTAAAAATCCAATCCCACTTTAAAGGAACAATATTTTTAGACGTCGAAGAAATCCGAATATGACGAGAAAGATTTTCGCTATCGAACAAATCTTTTATTCCTAAAAAATCCAATCCCACTTTAAAGGAACAATATTTTCAGACGTCGAAGAAATCCGAATATGACGAGAAAGATTTTCGCTATCGAACAAATTTTATATTCCTAAAAAATCCAATCCCACTTTAAAGGAACAATATTTTCAGACGTCGAAGAAATCCGAATATGACGAGAAAGATTTTCGCTATCGAACAAATCTTTTATTCCTAAAAATCCAATCCCACTTTAAAGGAACAATATTTTCAGACGTCGAAGAAATCCGAATATGACGAGAAAGATTTTCGCTATTAAACAAATTTTTTATTCCTAAAAATCCAATCCCACTTTAAAGGAACAATATTTTCAGACGTCGAAGAAATCCGAATATGACGAGAAAGATTTTCGCTATCGAACAAATTTTTTATTCCTAAAAAATCCAATCCCACTTTAAAGGAACAATATTTTCAGACGTCGAAGAAATCCGAATATGACGAGAAAGATTTTCGCTATCGAACAAATTTTATATTCCTAAAAAATCCAATCCCACTTTAAAGGAACAATATTTTCAGACGTCGAAGAAATCCGAATATGACGAGAAAGATTTTCGCTATCGAACAAATTTTTTATTCCTAAAAATCCAATCCCACTTTAAAGGAACAATATTTTCAGACGTCGAAGAAATCCGAATATGACGAGAAAGATTTTCGCTATTAAACAAATTTTTTATTCCTAAAAATCCAATCCTACTTTAAAGGAACAATATTTTCAGACGTCGAAGAAATCCGAATATGACGAGAAAGATTTTCGCTATCGAACAATTTTTTTATTCCTAAAAAATCCAATCCCACTTTAAAGGAACAATATTTTCAGACGTCGAAGAAATCCGAATATGACGAGAAAGATTTTCGCTATCGAACAAATTTTTTATTCCTAAAAATCCAATCCCACTTTAAAGGAACAATATTTTTAGACGTCGAAGAAATCCGAATATGACGAGAAAGATATTCGCTATCGAACAAATCTTTTATTCCTAAAAAATCCAATCCCACTTTAAAGGAACAATATTTTCAGACGTCGAAGAAATCCGAATATGACGAGAAAGATTTTCGCTATCGAACAAATTTTATATTCCTAAAAAATCCAATCCCACTTTAAAGGAACAATATTTTCAGACGTCGAAGAAATCCGAATATGACGAGAAAGATTTTCGCTATCGAACAAATTTTTATTCCTAAAAATCCAATCCCACTTTAAAGGAACAATATTTTCAGACGTCGAAGAAATCCGAATATGACGAGAAAGATTTTCGCTATTAAACAAAATTTTTTATTCCTAAAATCCAATCACACTTTAAAGGAACAATGTTTTCAGACGTCGAAGAAATCCGAATATGACGAGAAAGATTTTCGCTATCGAACAAATTTTTTATTCCTAAAAAATCCAATCCCACTTAAAGGAACAATATTTTCAGACGTCGAAGAAATCCGAATATGACGAGAAAGATTTTCGCTATCGAACAAATTTTTTATTCCTAAAAATCCAATCCCACTTTAAAGGAACAATATTTTCAGACGTCGAAGAAATCCGAATATGACGAGAAAGTTTTCGCTATCGAACAAATTTTTATTCCTAAAAAATCCAATCCCACTTTAAAGGAACAATATTTTCAGACGTCGAGAAATCCGAATATGACGAAAGATTTTCGCTATCGAACAAATTTTATATTCTAAAAAATCCAATCCCACTTTAAAGGAACAATATTTTCAGACGTCGAAGAAATCCGAATATGACGAGAAAGATTTTCGCTATCGAACAAATTTTTTATTCCTAAAAATCCAATCCCACTTTAAAGGAACAATATTTTCAGACGTCGAAGAAATCCGAATATGACGAAAGATTTTCGCTATTAAACAAATTTTTTATTCCTAAAAATCCAATCCCACTTTAAAGGAACAATGTTTTCAGACGTCGAAGAAATCCGAATATGACGAGAAAGATTTTCGCTATCGAACAAATTTTTTATTCCTAAAAAATCCAATCCCACTTTAAAGGAACAATATTTTCAGACGTCGAAGAAATCCGAATATGACGAAAGATTTTCGCTATCGAACAAATTTTTTATTCCTAAAAATCCAATCCCACTTTAAAGGAACAATATTTTCAGACGTCGAAGAAATCCGAATATGACGAGAAAGTTTTCGCTATCGAACAAATTTTTTATTCCTAAAAAATCCAATCCCACTTTAAAGGAACAATATTTTCAGCCGTCGAAGAAATCCGAATATGACGAGAAAGATTTTCGCTATCGAACAAATTTTTTATTCCTAAAAATCCAATCCCACTTTAAAGGAACAATATTTTCAGACGTCGAAGAAATCCGAATATGACGAGAAAGATTTTCTTTATCGAACAAATTTTTTATTCCTAAAAATCCAATCCCACTTTAAAGGAACAATATTTTCAGACGTCGAAGAAATCCGAATATGACGAAAGATTTTCGCTATCGAACAAATTTTTTATTCCTAAAAAATCCAATCCCACTTTAAAGGAACAATATTTTCAGCCGTCGAAGAAATCCGAATATGACGAGAAAGATTTTCGCTATCGAACAAATTTTATTCCTAAAAATCCAATCCCACTTTAAAGGAACAATATTTTCAGACGTCGAAGAAATCCGAATATGACCAGAAAGATTTTCGCTATCGAACAAATTTTTTATTCCTAAAAAATCCAATCCCACTTTAAAGGAACAATATTTTTCAGACGTCGAAGAAATCCGAATATGACGAGAATGATTTTCGCTATCCGAACAAAACTAATTCCAAGAATCCTGAAAATGGAAATGATTCTGAATAAAGCGTGTGGCATCAGAACGGGTCTACTTTGAAGGAGATTAATGCCGACTTGATATGTGTTGTAGATTTTTTTGTTATAACACCAGACCAGATAGTTTTTGATCTGATCTCGCATTTTTATCTTCGATCTAGTCTTTCTACTAGGTTTACTGTCATATCAAGTTGAAACACCTTTACCGAAGTTAAGGAACGTTAAGTCTGGTCAATACCATATGAATGACTGTTTGAGAATAATAGGTCCTGTAAGCTTGAATTTACAAATAGTGTACTCGATATTGGCTCTGATCCGAGTTCAATTTCCTGTCGGGTTCCTTATATTCTCTTACGTTCAAATCTACCTTTTCATCCCCCGTCATATATTGATTAATTAAAACAACTTTTATCCGTAAAACTATTATTCTCTAAAAAAAATAAATACTAACATACTAAGAATAATTTCTGTCTTTAAATATCCTTCAAAAAGTTGATAAACCGTAAAAAAAAAATCTATACTTTGTTTTTGTTGCTTTGTTTTTGTCGTGTAATTGCGTCTTTCCAAACAGTGTTTTCTCATTTTCTCCTTTTTATGTCATTTTTAAACGAGAATCGAAAAGCAATGTTCATTTTCATAGATGATGTCACCTGTAATCTAAATCTAAACTTATTTATAAATGAAACTGTGCGTGTGTGTGTGTGTCTGTGTGTGTCCGTTAGCTACAGACTCCGAAACGTCTGAACCGATTTTCTTGAAAATTTACACAGTTGTACTATAAGCGTCTGCGAGTGTTCTAGGTTTTGTATCGAGGTAACCCCGATAAAAAACGATAATCGAAAAAATCGGGTTATAGAAGGAGTTGTTCGATTTTAATCAAATTTGATACACTCATAGACAAAGACATAAGAAACGATATTCAGAAGTTTCAAGGTTGCAGTTCTTACAATAGTACAGAAAATCGATAATATATATATATATAAAAGGCAAGATTTTGTGTGTGTGTCTGTTTATCTACTTGTATGTCTGTATTTTTTTCAGCCCTTATATTTTAGGTTTTACTCCGGGTTTGGCTTTAAGTAGGTATAATTGTAATTCTTGGTCTCAACCATGGTACCATTTACTCAGAGGACTTATTTAGCCTTCAAAATTCAGTTTACGACGAAAAAAACTGATTTCATATAGATACCAGGAAATCAAAATTTGACTTACATCCATTCATTTTTCTTTCAGTCTACGATTTCGCTTTAACTGGAAACAACTATTGCTTTTTAGTCTTTCGTGCCAACGTCCAAAGAGTCTGAGCTCATGGAGCATGGATTTGTTTTAAAGCTTTCATTACACCCGAGCAACGCCGGGCTATACTGCTAGTTTTTTATGAATTGAAATGTATTTTATTTAATGTTACCGCTTTTCCGTTTTATGACGAAAAGTTGGGCGGTAGCCCAAGCGAGAAACGTTCAGAGATCAACGCCAAAACGCCCATCAGGTTGTGGTGGCCAAGGCCGCTGTCAAACCACTCAACGCCAACGAAACAGTGATAACAGTATTCATAGGAATAATGATAAATATTTTACAATGGTGGACACTATTTAAATTACTTCTGCAATGCAAAAGGCAACATAAACATCAGGGTGATTACCAGCCGATGATATATGAACATTTGAGCTTGGCATAACTTAATCCGATTAGAGCATTCCATTTTATCTCTTGACATCCATTCCGATGCTCACGTGACATCAGCGGAAACAACAATATCTATTCACAGTTACTGTGTTTACTGGTCTCAGTAATGTAGGAACTGTTTCCCAGTTGAATTCATTGCATTCACTTACGCGCAAATACCCTTGGGAAAGGTATTAACTCGTCTCTTCCTTCCAGTTATTGGTTAAATAACAGGACAGATTGGGTTCCATAGCCTTGGCTGGCAACCAATCTACCGCAGAAAGCAATGGCAACCTACTACGAGAAAATCTTTTGCCCAGTCAGTCATGTCTCTTTCGAGACATGATCGCCCAGGCGTTTACCACGTATGGCACTTAAGTGACTAACTGAGTCCGATTTTAATGAAATTTGATACACACAAAGACAAAGACATAAGAAACAATATTCAGAATTTTTACAAGAGTGCAGAAAATCGATGATATATATATATATATATATATATATATATATATATATATATATATATATATAAGCTTTCATTACACATGAGCAACACCGGGCTATACTGCTAGTATATATATATATAATTCAGAAATGAATTGAGTTCTCTCGGTGACTGGCGTCTGGATACACTGCTTATATACAAGACGTTAAAATTTCCTTTCTCTGATGCCATGCGCCGATGGCTTAGTAGAGACTCCGACTGAAACCAAATCGGTCGAGTTTCGATCCCGGCCAGAAGCAAGTGGATATGTCTAGCCACACTGATGAGATGTGATACAGCAAAACGGGCTTGTATGTGGATGACTGATATATATATATATATATATATATATATATATATATATATATATATATATATATATATCGTTATTTCTTATTTTGGTTGTTGTATTATTTCTTGCTGGTCTACGACAGGTCAAAAGATGAAAAAAAGATGGAAGCATTACAAATAAAAAAAAATATTACACTTAATAAAATCAATTTGGAACATGGTATTAATGTTCTTACCGTGTTCGGAACTTACTATACACAAGACTTTATATGCATAAACCTTATTCATGAATATTTACAAGTAAAACAAAATTAATTCTTGATAATGGGTAAAATTACTTAATTCTTGATAATGGCTAAAACCATTTACGAAACCGCTCGAAAATACAGAAACCAAATATATTAATAATAAAAATAAATATCAAATAAATGTAAATGAATCGGGTAAGAGATAGGACAAGAACAGTACGGTTTCGTTAAAGACACCCGAACAAGGAACACAATATCCATGCTCAGAATGCTATCTGAAAGGGCAATACGAGTGAAGAACGACATGCAGCTGGGATTTCTAGACTACGCAAAAGTGTCTGACTAAGTACACCAGAAAGGCTTGTTAGAGATGCTCGGCAACCTCAACATATTCAGGAAAAAACATTAGGATAATCAGGAACCAATATTCGCAGCAAATCACATACATACGGTTAAGGCTTACGGCCATATCACATTGAATACACCGGTTCTCGCTCGGTCACCGAAGTTAAGCAACGTTGACCCTGGTCAGTACTTAGATGAGTAACCGCTTGGGAATACCAGGTGTTGTAAGCGTTTAGTGACAAATGTGCGTTGTGGTGCAGTGGATATCGGCTCGGAAAGAGAAATCGGTGAGCCGAGTTCGAATTCCAGTTGAATACCCTGCATTCACTTAAGCACTAGTACCCTTGGGACAGGTATTAATCCGTCCCTTCCCTCCAGTTATGGGTCAAATAATAAGAGCAGGACTTGGGGACCCTGCCCTTAAAAACAAATCCCAATGAATACTCGGAAAGAAAAAAGTATTACTAGACACAAAACTTATATAAAAACAAAAATAAATTGTTGAAAGAAAAAGGTATTACCAACAATAAATATATATATATTTTTTTTTAATCATGTCACCCCAAGCAAGGCATCCCACTGCCACTATAGCGCAGGGGTTACACAGGGCGATAGACGAGTTAGGATGTACATAGGGGGAGAGTTGGGGAGAATGGGAGGGTTAGGAGGTGTCTATTGACCTTACAAAGAGAAATCGGGGAGCTGAGTTCGAACTCCAGTCGAATGCCCTGCATTCACTTACGCGCTAGTTCCCTTGGGAAAGGTATTAATCCATCCCTTCCCTCCAGTTATGGGTTAAATAACAGGGTAGGACTTGGGACCCAGCCCTTATAGAAATCCCAATGAAACTTCTCCGTCATGGTGGAAGCTGGCTCAACCCACCGAGGGTGAACGCGGATGGACACAAACAAAACACAAACTCAAATTCGTTTCCTTAAACTATTGATAAAGACATGGAAAAAAGTATTTTTCATTCTTATTTTCATCATAAACACCAAATTTCAATTCAAGTACAATACCACGTTTCTAAAATCGACCTGCCCTAACATAATAACGGCTTTTGGTCGTTCCAGACGTAGAATGTCCGACCTTCAAAATTTGATGAAAGAGCTGACTGCAGAATTGGTTGCATGCAAAGTTATTGTATCTTGTTTCCGGTAAAGACAATTTCCGGGAAGAAAAGGAAATTGATTACCTGTCCCTCTCGATAGATTGTTGAAGAAAAGCACCAATTTTAATGGATGAAGTATCCACTGCCAAGCGCGATTCGGGGCCATGAACGGTGTTTGAGAGTTTCACGACATGCGATAATACCGACTTGATTTCATTAAATGCCGACAAAGCAAGATCAGAGAAAAAAAAAACTTTCACAATTTAATATATCATTTATTGTTTTGAGGCTGTGTGAACAATGCAAAAACGCCTAGAAACGTGACCTTAACTCTCTAGGGCCATTCCTATCATATTTGATACAGTATGAAAACAAGCCTTGAAAGAAATATTTTCCTGAAAAAATTTTAAGAGAAATATTTTATAAATTTCAAATGAAAACAGTACTGACTGCTCAGTCAATGAATACCAAATGTTTCCTTATAGGGAAATACCAAATGTTTCCTTATAGGGAAATACTGTATCAAATATGATACGAATGGCCCTAGAGGGTTAAAAATGGTCACTGGTAAGATGCATGAAAATAGTAGCTGGTTAGATGAATAAAAATGGGTATTGCAAAGGTGTATAAGAATGGTCGCTCGTAAGATGTATAAAAATTATCGCTGGTAAGATGTATAAAAATGGGCAATGGTTAGATGCATAAAAATGTTCGCCGGTAAGATGTATAAAAATGTTCGCTGGTAAGATGTATAAAAATTATCGCTGGTAAGATGTATAAAAACGAGCATTGGTTAGATGTATAAAAATCTTCGCTGGTAATATGTATAAGAATGTTCGCTGGTAATATGTATAAAAATGACCGCTGGTTAGATGTATAAAAACGGGCAATGGATAAATGTATAAAAATGTTCTCTGGTAAGATGTACAAAGATTATCGCTGGTAAGATGTCTAAAAACGGGCATTGGTTAGATGTATACAAATGACCGCTGATAAGACGTATAGAAATGTTCGCTGATAAGATGTTTAAAAATGTTCGATGGTAAAATGTATGAAAATATAAAAATGATCATGAATAAGATGTTAGATGTACATTGATGGTTGAACGTAAGATGCATAAGAACTGAACATGGTCGTTGGTAAGATGTATAAAAATGTTCACTATTGAGATATATGAAAATTTACTGGACCCTTTTAAGATGTATAAAAAGCTTTCACTTTCTTCAAAGATTGAGAAATGCTGGCTGATGTAATGTGATATATTATTTTTATAATCGTGTCGCTCCAAAAATGCATTTTACTGCTATTATTGTGCAGGGGGCTAAATAGAAGGAAAGTTATGAAAAAGAGTGACAGGTTATAGGGTGTGTCAGGAAGTGGGTAAGAGAAGGATGTGAATACTGATGAGAGTGGAGTGGATGGAGAAAAGAGCATGAGAGAGAGAGGATGCAGGTTAGTGAGATAGGAGTTGACTACTGACTTTACATTTAAATTCTTGGAGATTGTAGTTGTCGGGGAAGCAGGTAAATGGAAGGGAATTCCACAGGCGGGAAGTGCGAGAAAAGAAGCTGGTGGAGTAGAATTTGCTTTTACAATTTATAGGTTTCACAGTAGAAGGGTGGGACCTAGTTGCTAATCTTGTGGCTCGGGTAAATTCATATACAGAGGGCACCAGTGAGCTTAGTTCATCAGAGCAGAAGTCGTGAAAGTATTTGTAGAAGAGACACAGGGAAGCCACACTGCGTCGGTGAAAAAGTGACTGTATCCGAGCTGCCAAGTCGGGATCGATCACATTACAGAATCTTCGTTGGATTTTGTTAAGGACACCTAGGTGGATAGCAGTAGCACCCGACCAGATATGGTAGTAGTTTTCAATGCACGGGCGGATGGTAGGAGTAAGATGGATGTGGCTATAAAATGAGGGATCAGTTTATATATTAATTGTAATATAGAATTGATCCCCCACTTTATAACCGCATTATAATAGTATAGAAATTTTTTTTTGTTTTTATAATTATATCGCCGGAGCTAAGTTCATTGAAGCAGATGCCGTGAAAGTATTTGTAGAAGAGACAGAGGGAAGCCACATTACGTTGGTGAGAAAGTGACTGCAGTTGAGCTACCAGGTCGGGATCAGTTACATAACAGATTCTTTGTTGAATTTTGTCAAGGACCCTTAGGTGGATAGCAGGAGCACCCGACCAGATATGGTAGCAGTATTCAATGCACAGGCGGATGATAAGAGAAGAATGACTGTGGCCACAAAGTGAGAGATCAGTTAAATATATTTATTGTAATGTAGAATTGATCCCCCATTTTATATACATATTATAATAGTACAGAAATTGTTTTTTATAATCATATCACCCCAAGATAAGTTCACAGACAAAAGGTAGATTACGCCATTTGTGGTCATTGTGTGCTGCAAAGTCTGCACCGAGAACTTATGTCAAACGGGAGGTCTAAATATTAAAGCAAAAAACCGAAATAGGTTTGACATAGCAGTGTTAGAAATGAGTTCAGGTTCATTTGATGATACGCCCTGATAAGGACCATTTTTTCACAATGATATTGTGAATATGAGAAACTAGCAGTATAGCCCGGCGTAGCTCGGGTGATATGAAAGCTTCAAAACTAATCCATTGTCCTGGAGCTCAGACTCTTTGGACGTTAGCACGAAAGACTAAAAAACAATAGTTGTTTCTAGTTAAAGCGAAACCGTAGACTGAAAGAAAAATGAATGGATGTAAGTCAAATTTAGATTTCCTGGTATCGATATCAAATAAGTTTTTTCGTCGTAAACTGAATTTTGAAGGCTAAATAAGTCCTCTGAGTAAATGGTATCATGGCTGAGACTAAGAACTAAACTTATGCCTACTTAGAACCAAACCCGAAGCAAAAACTAAAATAAAATGGCTGAAAAAATACAGACATACAGGCAGATAAACAGACACACATACAGACATTTTGCCTTATATATAGATATATATTATCGATTTTCTGCATTATTGTAAGAACCGAAACCTTGAAACCTCTGAATATCGTTTCTTATGTCTTTGTCTATGAGTGTATCAAATTTGATTAAAATGGGACCACTCCTTCTATAACACGATTTTTTCGATTATCGATTTTCGATATTTATCGGGGGTACCTCGACACAAAACCTAGTTAAGAACACTCGGAGACGCTTATAGTACAACTGTGCAAATTTTCAAGAAAATCGGTTCAGCCGTTTCGGAGTCTATAGGTAACGGACACACACACACATACACACAAAAATACAAATGCACACACACAGAGACAAATTTCCATTTATAAATAAGTTTAGATAGGATAAAGTTCTTACTTACTGAAAATTTAACGGCCGATGAAGTGTTCTAACAAGAGATGGAAAATGCGACACAGACATCCGAAGGTGAATTGACATGGCGAAAGGCGCGTTCAAGAAGCTGAGTAAAGGAAAGTTTGACTAGAAACAAAGAGAGTTCTAGATTGCTATGTGATTTCAGTTCTTCAATATAGCAGTGAATGTTGGACAATCAAGGATGAAGGAAAAACTTGAAGCAACTGAAATTTGGTTCTACAGAAGGATGCTGCGGATATCATGGATCGAACATGTGAGCAATGATGAGGTTTTGGAAAGGATGGAGACGAAAAGGAAATTAATCAGGAAGAAATAACTAAATTTCCCGTGACAGACAATAAGAAAATAGGGCTTGGAGAACCTGATACTAAAAGGCCAGAGAGAGAGAGAGAGAAAAAAAAAAGACAGAGGAAAGCAGTAGTTAATATATTTGAAAACCCGAGCAGGTGGATTACAGAACAGTCGTTGTGTGATGTTACAGAAGAAAGTGTGCTCAGAGCCACCAGTAATAGGGAGAGGTAGAAGGACATGATCGCCTACGTTCTAAGACACATAGAAGAAGAATATATATGCCAACAGTTTATAAGAAATTATGATGTGGATATATAATGGGGGATCAATTCTATATTATAATCAATATGTAGACTGATCCCTAATTTTGTGTCCATGCTAGTTTCTATACGCTTATGTTCAAGATTTATGGGTTTGAGCTATTGGATGACAGAACGGGGGTTGGGAGATGTTACAAGAGAAAGCGTGCTAAGAGACGCGGAAGGCCATGATCGCCTATGTTCTGAAAGGACAGGGCACATAGAAGAAGAATATATATACCAACTGTTTATAAGAAATTATGATGTGGATATATAATGGGGGATCAATTCTATATTATAAACAATACATCAACTGCTCCCTCATTTTGTGTCTATGCTAATTTCTATACACTTATGTTCAAGACTTATGGGTTTGAGCTAGTGAATGGCAGAACGGGGGTTGGGAGATGTTACAGAAGAAAGCGTGCTAAGAGCCAACAGTAATAGGGAGACGTGGAAGGACATGATCGCCTACGTTCTGAAAGGGCAACGCACATATAAGAAGATTCCCTGAAAGATTTCCAACATCAGTAACAACTAAAACAGACAGCACATTAGAAATTAACGTGAAAACTCAAGTCGTATTCTTAAATAAATTTCGTCGGATCGAAAGTTTTATAAAAATATCATGAATAGCGCCAGACCTATTGAAAAATATCTAAAGTGTCAGCTGTATATAAGAATTTGCCAACACTAATGTTTGAAAATAGTTTTGATCGAGTGATCCTGTTGGTTTTGGTGAAGACCTTCCTTCGTCAGACCTTATGGACTGGCGCTACACAATCACAAAGAGCTTTACCAAAAACAGAAACCACATCACCTGAGGAATTGGACCAGCAGTAGCAAGTAAAATTGACATCACATGTCTTCTTCTTCTTCATGTGCCGTGTTCCTTCAGGACGTAGGCGATCATGGAATTCCACTTGGCTCTCTCTCTCTCTCTCTCTCTCTCTCTCTCTCTCTCTCTCTTTCACTCTTGTTGCTCTTAAAAAAATTTCTCTTGATATCTCTCCCAATCCCCGTTCTGTCAATCATTTACTCAGACCTAACAAGTACGTATCGCGCTGCGTTCCGTCTCGTCTTCTATTTATCTGACCTGTGAGTATCAAGTTCTCCAGACCCTCCTTCTTCATTACATGTCCCAGGAACCTCATTTATCTCTTCTTGATATTTATTATCAGTTTTCTTCTCGTTTGCATCATTTCCAACACCTCATCGGTGCACACGTGCTCTGTCCATGGTATCCTCAGCATCCTTCTGTAAAACCACATTTCTGCTGCCTCAAGCCCCTTCTTCATCCTTGATGAGATCGTCCAGCATTCACTTCCATACAGAAGGACATATATCATATAGCTATCCAGTACTCTTCACTATCTATCTATCTATCTATCTATCTATCTATCTATCTATCTATCTATCTATCTATCTGTCCCAATCTATCTATCTATCTATCTATCTATCTATCTATCTATCTATCTATCTATCTATCATCTGTAAAACCACATTTCTGCTGCCTCAAGCTTCTCCTTTATCTTTGATGAGATCGTCCAGCATTCCCATCCATACAGAAGGACAGATATCACGTAGTAATCCAGCACTCTTTGATTTGTTTCTAATGAGATTTTCCTGTCTTTCAGTACTCTGCTTAGCTTCTGAAATGCGTCTTTGGCCATGCCAATGCGTCTTTGGTTCTCCGTGTCACATTTTCCATTCTACGTCAAAACACTTCCCAGGTATTTGAATTTTCTAAATTGTTTTATTTTAGACTTTCCAACTTACAGTTGGCATATTAGGCTCCTGTTTTTGCTGATGACAATATATTCAGTTTTCTTGAGGTTTATGCTCAACCCTTTCTTTTCACTTTCTTTTTCTGCCTTCTGTAGAAGGTCCTGCATTTTCCTTTCTGTGTCTGCTTTCAGAAATTAATTGCAGAACAAAGATGTTGACGTTCCATACTAATTCAAACAAAAGGTTAGGAAAGAAACCACTATCAATACTGGAAAGAGCGAAAATAGTTACTAGATTTGGGAAAGCAATTTTCCAGAAAAATATTGTAAAGGAAAGATTTTATAAATTTTAACAAAACGTATCACTTCTTGCTTAGAATTTAAAATTTTTCCGTATGCGAAAACGGCTGATATTACCATTAACATTGTTGTCTCCAAATAAAGAAAGGCCACTCGCAACCCACGGAAGAGATAATATTTGTTCTTTCATACACCTTTTGAGCAAAAACGTGGGTTAAAAATAAATTATCAAGTAAAAATACAAAAAAATAATATAAGAAAAAGAATTTCCATTTCTTTTCACAAAACCTGATGAGACATTGTCCTTTCAATGTCGAAACAAAATGTACACTTTGTAATACATGATAATTTTTACATCTTCTAAACTATAATTTATAACACACACACACACACACATATATATATATATATATATATATATATATATATATATATAAATTCAAAAGAAATCGGTTTGATGCTAAAATCCTAAAAAAAAATCCTATTAATATAAAGAATGAAATATTAAAACTGATCCAGCCAGAGGGCTAAATATAATTAAAATTATTCATTTACAGAGCCATCATACATATATATTTCATATAAAAAAAACATTCAAATTTTCCAAGATCCTATGGCTCTTTCAATAAGTGAAACTCGCTTTATCGGTGATCTTTATCCTCATGGTAAAATACAATTATTTGTTTGTTTGGTTAAAGACAACGAAAGTAAAGGTTGCGAAAAGACAAGGAAAAGGAAGAAGGAAAAAGAAGGAGAGGAAGAAATTAAAAAACGATGAAGAGAAAAGGGAGAAAGGTGAAGAAAACGGGCATTAGATTGACAGACGGAAGGAAATACTGGCAAATGAAGTTCAGAGAAGTCGAGATAGATGCTTTAGAAAAAGATTAAAATGTATATAAAGAAGAAAGTTAACCAGCTACGCCCGGCCTTTTCGAATTTTTCCCAAATTTTTTTCCGTTTCAATCCAAAACAGGGCTCGAATAATGCTAAGATCAATATATTTCACCTTAAAAGTTTGCCTCTAGAAAAAAATAAAAAAAGAAGCTTATCTATAACATCTAAACTCATTTATAAATGGAACTTTCTGTGAGTGTGTGTATGTGTGTGTCTGTGTCTGTGTTTCCGTTACCTATAGACTCCGAAACTGCTGAACCGATTCTCTTGAAAATTTACACAGTTGTACTACAAGCATCTGCGAGTATTCTTAGCTAGCTTTTGTGTCGAGGTACCCCCGATAAATATCGATAATCTAAAAAATCGGGTTATAGAAGGAGTCGTCTGATTTTAATCAAATTTGATACACTCATAGACAAAGACATAAGAAACGATATTCAGAAGTTTTAAGGTTACAGTTCTTACAATAGTGCAGAAAATCGATAATATATATACATATAAGGCAAGATGTTTGTATGTGTATCTGTTTATAGTATGTCTGTATTTCTTTCAGCCCTTTTATTTTACTTTTGCTTCGGGTTTGGCTCTCAGTATGTATAATTGTAGTTCTTAGTCTCAGCCATGAAAGAAGCTTATCTATGATATGATATTATATGGCTAAAGATTATATAGCTTCATATATATTATATAGCTTAATCTATTTGTTTTTTCTCTCTTTTCGGATAAAATGTTTGCATTTTCTTAATACTTGACTTAGCATTTAAAAATCATCTTTAGTGGATCACAAAACAACGGTTTCACAGTGCTCAAATATATAATGAAAAAAGAAAGCTTGCTGAACAAGGAAACATCTTGCCACTAATCTGAGGAGCCTTGTAGACATTCCATGTTCTGCTTACCGGAACATGGAATGTCAAAGAAAGCAGTTTGCGAAGAGTTTCTCCAGGGATGAGACACATGAAAACAATTAATTAAAACTAAACAGGGTCTTCTGAAGTATCAACATTTCACTTCATTAATTTTAGATTCTTCTACTTCATCTTCATGTGCCGTGTCCCTTCAGGACGTAGGAGATCATGGACTTCCACTTGGCTCTGTCTCTTGTCGCTCTTAATAGTTTTTCTCTCGGTATCTCTCCCAAAGCCTGCTCCCAAGCCAATAAATCTAGAATATAAATGGATAGAAAGTAGCATGGCCACAAAATGAGGGATCATTTTATATATTGATTATAATAGAGAATTGATCCCTCACTTTATATCTACATTATACTTTCTGTTTTGATTATGAAATACTGATTAGATATGAATCCACCTCTTCTCATTACTGATTATCTACACAGGAATGCTTTTAGTTTTATTTCTTCTTCTTCTTCATGTGCCGTGTCCCTTCAGGACGTAGGCGATCGTGGCCTTCCACCTGGCTGCCTTTTGTTCGCTCTCAACACTCTTCCGCTTGGTTTCTCCTCCAAAACCCGCTCAGCCATCCATTTGCTCAGGCCTATCAAATAGGTCTCGCGCTGATTTCTCCTGTCTCTCTTTCCCTCTATCCGTCCCGTGAGTATTACATTTTCTATGCCCTCCTTCCTCATTACACGTCCCAGAAACCTAATCTGTCTCTTCCTTAAATTATGTAGTTAGTCATGTTTTCCGTCTATAGTATCTTCATCATCCTTCTGTAAAACTCCATGTCTACTGCTTCAAGCCTCTCTTTCATCCTGGAAGAGATCGTCCAACATTCACTTCTATACAGAAGAACAGACATCACATAGCAATTCAGCAGACTCTTCTTTGTTTCCAATGAGAGTTTGCTGTTTTTTGGTACTCTGGTTAGCCTTTGAAATGTGTCCTTTGCCATGTCAAGCGTCTTTCGATCTAAATACCGCATTTTGCATCCTCTGTCAGCACGCTTCCCAGGTATTTAAATTTCTTTACTTTTTTCTATTTTAGTTTCTCCGACATGCAGTTGGCATTTTGATGTCTTCTTCTTCCCGATGACAATATATTCAGTTTAACTTTATACTTAGTCATTTCTTCTCGCTTTCTACTGCTACCCACTCTTGGAGGTCCTGCATTCTTTTTTCCGTATCTTCTATCAACACCGTGTTATCCGCCTATATTACATTGTTGAGATTGTGGCCAATAATGACAAATCCTGGAAAGGACTTTAATTCTCTCATAATTGTATCGATGCATAAGTTGAATATATCCAGTGAGACATCAAATCCTTGTCTTACGCACCTTTCTATTTTTGTATACCTGCTGAATTCACTTTTTATCCGTACACAAGCGGTTTGCTG